>JAFMSR010000011.1:45022557-45045966 GCA_022818135.1 Saxidomus purpurata
CAAGCAGAACCTTTTAACAACACAATACAATACAATACAACAATACATGGCTGCTCCAGACTAAGCTTGTTGTAATTCTGACCAATACTTTCAGAAAGTCTTAAGTACAAATGTTGAAGATGAACGACGGATTATTATATGGATGTCGGACCATCGGCCCTATGCTAATAGCTCACACCGGAACCAAAGGGTTCAGGTGAGGCTAAAAATAATTTGGGGGATCCTAGTAAATTTGACCTTTGGGGTACCTGCCCCTGAACCAAAAAACGTCTGTCCCTTACAAAGACAAATCCCTATATGAAAGTTGTTGAAGATAGAGGCAGTACTTAAGAAAATTCACTAATGCCAGGGTGAAGACAATACCCCTCCTTATTCTTTGAATAGTCGAGCCAAAACTCGAGTCTTATACATGCCATACTAATACATGTAGATATATTTTTTTCAGCATGTAAGATACATGGTATTGTACGACAAATAAAATCAATGAAAATAAATATTACATTCGACAATGACTAGGCATTAAAAATTAAAAAGAGTTTTGAGTAATAATGATTACAACATTACCAATAATCATTAACATTAAGTAACAGACAAATATATCCAGGATGACCCCGCTGGGGTTTTATATTGATGAAGAAATGAATTTTCTTATAATGAAATTGTATTTTTGTGATACTTTTATCGCAGAATGATCAACATTGCATAAAGTGAACATACCATATTTTCGTTTGAAAATAAACAAAGATGCTATGTCGCTTGGCCGCCAGGCCGCTAGGCCGCTGGGGTTTTATGTTGATGAAGAAATGAATTTTCTTATAACGAAATCGTACTTTTTTACATTTCAATCGCAGAATGAGCGACATTGAATAACGTGAATATACCATATTTTCGTTTAAAAAAATATGTTTAGTTGTTTAGCCGCTAGGCCGCCAGGCCGCTAGGGTGTCATGTTGATGAATAAATCAATTTTCTTATAACGAAATTGTATTTTTGTGATATTTTTCTCGCAGAATGAGCGACATTGAAAAAAGTAAAATTACCATTGTTTGGTTAAAAAAGATGTTTAGTCGTTTGGCCGCCAGGCCGCTAGGCCGCCAGGCCGCTGGGGTGTTATTTTAAAGAAGAAATCAATTTTTTTATAACGAAATTGTATTTCTGAGATATTTTTTATCGTAGAATGAGCGACATTGAATAAAGCTAATATACCATATTTTCGTTAAAAAAAGATGTTTAGTCGTTTGGCCGCTAGGCCGCCAGGCCGCCAGGCCGCTGGGTGTTATTTTAAAGAAGAAATTAATTTTCTTATAACGAAATTGTATTTCTGTGATATTTTTTATCGAAGATTGAGCGAAATTGAATTAAGATAATAGACCATATTTTCGTTAAAAATAGATTTTTAGTCGTTTGGCCGCCAGGCCGCTAGGCCGCCAGGCCGCCAGGCCGCTGGGTTGTTATTTTGAAGAAGAAATCAATTTTCTTATAACGAAATTGTATTTCTGAGATATTTTTTATCGTAAAATGAGCGACATTGAATAAAGCTAATATACCTTATTTTCGTTAAAAAAAGATGTTTAGTCGTTTGGCCGCTAGGCCGCCAGGCCGCTGGGTGTTATTTTAAAGAAGAAATTAATTTTCTTATAACGAAATTGTATTTCTGTGATATTTTTTATCGTAGAATGAGCGACATTGAATTAAGATAATATACCATATTTTCGTTAAAAAAAGATGTTTAGTCGTTTGGCCGCTAGGCCGCCAGGCCGCCAGGCCGTTGGGGGTGTTATTTTGAAGAAGAAATCAATTTTCTTATAACGAAATTGTATTTCTGTGATATTTTTTATCGTAGAATGAGCGACATTGAATAAAGCTAATATACCATATTTTCGTTAAAAAAAGATGTTTAGTCGTTTGGCCGCCAGGCCGCTAGGCCGCCAGGCCGCTGGGTGTTATTTTAAAGAAGAAATTAATTTTCTTATAACGAAATTGTATTTCTGTGATATTTTTTATCGAAGATTGAGCGAAATTGAATTAAGATAATATACCATATTTTCGTTAAAAAAAGATTTTTAGTCGTTTGGCCGCCAGGCCGCTAAGCCGCCAGGCCGCGAGGCCGCTGGGTTGTTATTTTGAAGAAGAAATCAATTTTCTTATAACGAAATTGTATTTCTGAGATATTTTTTATCGTAGAATGAGCGACATTGAATAAAGCTAATATACCATATTTTCGTTAAAAAAAGATGTTTAGTCGTTTGGCCGCTAGGCCGCCAGGCCGCTAGGCCGCTAGGCCGCCAGGCCGCTGGGTGTTATTTTAAAGAAGAAATTAATTTTCTTATAACGAAATTGTATTTCTGGGATATTTTTTATCGTAGAATGAGCGACATTGAATAAAGCTAATATACCATATTTTCGTTAAAAAAAGATGTTTAGTCGTTTGGCCGCTAGGCCGCCAGGCCGCTAGGCCGCCAGGCCGCCAGGCCGCTGGGTGTTATTTTAAAGAAGAAATTAATTTTCTTATAACGAAATTGTATTTCTGTGATATTTTTTATCGAAGATTGAGCGAAATTGAATTAAGATAATAGACCATATTTTCGTTAAAAATAGATTTTTAGTCGTTTGGCCGCTAGGCCGCTAGGCCGCTAGGCCGCCAGGCCGCCAGGCCGCTGGGGTATTATTTTGAAGAAGAAATCAATTTTCTTATAACGAAATTGTATTTCTGTGATATTTTTTATCGTAGAATGAGCGACATTGAATAAAGCTAATATACCATATTTTCGTTAAAAAAGATGTTTAGTCGTTTGGCCGCGAGGCCGCCAGGCCGCTAGGCCGCCAGGCCGCCAGGCCGCTGGGTGTTATTTTAAAGAAGAAATTAATTTTCTTATAACGAAATTGTATTTCTGTGATATTTTTTATCGAAGACTGAGCGACATTGAATTAAGATAATAGACCATATTTTCGTTAAAAAAAGATTTTTAGTCGTTTGGCCGCTAGGCCGCCAGGCCGCTAGGCCGCTAGGCCGCCAGGCCGCTGGGGTGTTATTTTGAAGAAGAAATCAATTTTCTTATAACGAAATTGTATTTCTGTGATATTTTTTATCGTATAATGAGCGACATTGAATTAAGATAATATACCATATTTTCGTTAAAAAAAGATGTTTAGTCGTTTGGCCGCTAGGCCGCCAGGCCGCTGGGGAGTTATTTTGAAGAAGAAATCAATTTTCTTATAACGAAATTGTATTTCTGTGATATTTTGTATCGTAGAATGAGCGACATTGAATAAAGCTAATATACCATATTTTCGTTAAAAAAAGATGTTTAGTCGTGTTTCTGCTTTGCAAAATGAACTTATTTTAGTGACCATCAAATCAGGCCGCTAGGCCGCTGGGCCGCCAAGTTCACGCCGCTAGGCCGCCAGGCCGCTAGGCCGCTAAGTTCACGCCGTTAGGCCGCCAGGCCGCCAGGCCGCCAAATTCACGCCGCTAGGCCGCCAGGCCGCTAGGCCGCCAGCTTCACGCCGCTAGGCCGCCAGGCCGCTGGGCCGCTAACTTCACGCCGCTAGGCCGCTAGGCCGCTAGGCCGCCAACTTCACGGACATCATTTAAATGCACAGCAACCGAAAATTGCTTTTATAAAACTGTCAACAAAAATACACTTTGTGCAGTAAGATTCGCAAGATGTCTTTTTAGCCTCTGAATAATGATAAGCTGAACTCGACTTCATACTAATGCTTCCTGTGATTTTTTTATAAAAAATCCAGCTAAGTGTTTCCCAGGCACTGGTTCAGTTCTAAGTTAACATCATTTGAGATATTTTTTTTCTTTTACAGAGATATCTCTGTAAGTAGAAGACATATAACTTTTTTAAAGATATCTTGTTATGCAATAAAGAATAAGATATCTCTCAAACGACAAGAGAAATCTTTCAAAATATTTTTGAGAGATATGTTTCAAAGCAACACACACATAATAACTGATCCCCGTACCTTAGTTTGGTTCAGTTTATTTCATACCTGAAATTGTTCGTCTCGGGTCAGTGCATAACCATGCTGGTCATATTGCCCGATCGGGCTTCCCAAAGTCGCCTTTTAAAAAACTAAAAGCCGTTGTGTTTTATGTTCTAGAGATTGTATAATATGACATGGACAAACAAATCACGTACCATTGTTAAAGAGTTGAGTTGATTAGGTGACGTAAAAGGCAAGTCAAAATTACGAAAAATCGCTAAAATGAACGACTTGGTATTTTCAAAGAAAGTTATAAAAGGTCTTAGAGATATAAATAAGGACAATAGAGTGCGGTTAAACTTATTGCACCAGAAAATACATAGCCACAGTCACCTTAAGTTTGAATCCCTATCCCCAATGATCCGCCCCTGCAAATCTAATATCATGACGTAAACTCATGTAAATAATAATAATAATAACAACAATAATAATAAAAGTCGTCTTTATTTAAATTCAATAAGATACAAATAACAACAAACATAAGCTAAAGCGAGATTTTCTGTGGTAGGAAACCGGAGTGTTCGAAAAGTTGAGGGAGCACTTATAAAATCGAAATAAATCATTGATATCTCTTTAGTATTTGGAGATATCTTTCCAAACATGAAAGATATCTCTATTTAAAGAACACTATCTCCTAATTTACAGGGCAAACCTCTGAATGTAAAGACCCAGGATCACATTTACAAGTAGCTCTCATTTTACCAGGAAATATGTTTTACTGACAGAAACGACCTTTATTTATACCAAAAACATTCCTAACTCCTGCTTTTTAAATCGACAAGTACATATTAGAAACATAGTGCAATATTTTTTTTCTGGCAACTCTTTTACTTGAAGAAACGCCTTTTATACGAAAGAAAGACATATGTCAACATTATTTTTGAGTGAATAGAATCTGATTCTATCAGCATACTATCAATAAATTTATGTTACAATATCAGTAAATTCCAAGTGATAGATAGAAGATATCTTTATGAAATCAAAGAGAGCTCTTTTTAATTAAACAGTAAATTGGCTTGCCATACAACATACCCTTGCAACGTGTAATCGGAAAGAATATTAGCATCAGTGCTAGACAGTTATACAAATAATCAAGATCATTTATCAATTCACCGGTCTCTTTCAACAGATTTATCACTGTCGTGAACGCGCACCGGGACGGTGTTTCCGTATACCCAGTATAGTCAACCAAGATGGCGGAAGAAAAAGGCCAAACAAGGTATGTGCCAGTTTAATTCTTTGCACGTTCAAAGGTGTATGTTTGACATGTACCGACGTGGAAAGGGTTATTATTCTTGTTGTATATACTCTTACCGGACCAAATGCTAAAATTTAGACTGCCATTGAATACGAATAGTCGACACGGTTACATGTCATGTTTGAGTAAAACGTCACATTCTTGCGGAGGTATGTCAGTATAATTGCCTACACTGGCACAACTTTTATCTTCCGGGATACTGCGATCAATAAAAAAAAGCTGTTTCAGTGAAACCATATTCGAGCACGCACTTTCAGAAAACATCGATGCCTTTAAAAGCTTTATTTTATGCTAAAGCAGCATCGCTTTCATCTTTTCGTGTCTTGTAAGAACCAATATTTGATATACTATATGCGTTTACAGCAGAAGCCCTGTCATCTTTCTCTGTTGCCGAATAAACTTTCGTATGATGGCGGGGGAGCAGTGATATACGTATCATCAGCGGTTTCATCGGCCGTTGCTGCAAAGAAGATTAAACATATTAAATGTTTATACCAAAAACAGATTTATTAGACTAAGTAGTCTATATAATGTCACTGAAAAATAGTAATGAAACGCGATGCTTTCCTGATTTTCCTAAAGTTGCGTGTTCTTGTTGTAATTCCAAGATCTAGCTAGAAGGATTGTAATTCTAAGATTTAGCTAGATGGATTGTAATTCCAAGATCTAGATAGAAGGATTGTAATTCCAAGATTTAGTTAGAAGGATTGTAATTCCAAAATTTAGCTAGAAGGATTGTAATTCCAAGATCTAGCTAGAAGGATTGTAATTCCAAGATCTAGTTAGAAGGATTGTAATTCCAAGATTTAGCTAGAAGGATTGTAATTCCAAGATTTAGCTAGAAGGATTGCAATTCCAAGATTTAGCTAGAGGGATTGTTATTCTAAGATCTAGCTTGAAGAATTGTAATTCCAAGATTTAGCTAGAAGGATTGTAATTCCAAGATTTAGCTAGAGGGATTGTTATTCTAAGATCTAGCTAGAAGGATTGTAATTCCAAGATTTAGCTAGAAGGATTGTAATTCCAAGATTTAGCTAGAAGGATTGTAATTCCAAGACTTAGCTAGAAGGATTGTAATTCCAAGATTTAGCTAGAGGGATTGTTATTCTAAGATCTAGCTAGAAGGATTGTAATTCTAAGATTTAGCTAGAAGGATTGTAATTCCAAGATTTAGCTGGAAGGATTGTTATTCTAAGATCTAGCTAGAAGGATTGTAATTCTAAGATCTAGCTAGAAGGATTGTAATTCCAAGATTTAGCTAGAAGGATTGTTATTCTAAGATCTAGCTAGAAGGATTGTTATTCCAAGATCTAGCTTGAAGGATTGTAATTCCAAGATTTAGCTAGAAGGATTGTTATTCTAAGATCTAGCTAGAAGGATTGTAATTCTAAGATTTAGCTAGAAGGATTGTAATTCCAAGATTTAGCTAGAAGGATTGTAATTCCAAGATTTAGCTAGAGGGATTGTTATTCTAAGATCTAGCTTGAAGGATTGTAATTCCAAGATTTAGCTGGAAGGATTGTAATTCCAAGATTTAGCTAGGATTGTTATTCTAAGATTTAGCTAGAAAGATTGTAATAGAAGGATAGCAAGCTACCAAATACTATAACAAGAAATATTGGTGCTCAGAAAAGTTGAAAATCAAGCGCTATCAAAGAAACAAACATGTACACATCAAGAAAAGACTACATTAAGGTGAAATGTTCGTATACTCTATTACCTGTGGATGAACTTATTGTTGACGGTAGAGGCATTCCCGAAATAACTTCCGAGTACTGTGGTGGTTCAGACCATGTTGTTTGATCACCTTGCACTGTTGAATGCTCATGCCCTTGTTCTGAATAAAACGTTTAAATTATAATTTTGAATGTCGTAATTTCACAAACTTTAAGGAAAGTTAACTAGAGCAACCAAAATACGAACAAATCAACAAAAAGGAAGTTATGGTTTAATTTACTTCCAAGAATCTGACTAACACAGGTTCAAATAAGGCATAGACAAAGAAGTGTCAAAACTGGACTTATTAAAACAACGTATATTACATGGTGCTCTACTTTTAATAATTCAAATCATCATGCGGTGAATACGAACGTTCAATCACGAATTTGAGATTGAAAAATATATGAACTCTACACATATGAATAAGCATAGAATAGCACTTTCAAAATTTCGCCTTTCATCACATGACCTTGCTACAGAAACCGGAATATATACAAATATATTACGAGAGAACAGAAAAGGTATTATTTGTAACATGAAGTCGGTAGCAAACGAAAATCATTTTATTATGTCCTAAGTGTAAAAATTTACATCGTCCGTATTTAAAACCATACTACTGACATTGGTCAAATTTATATAAATTCGAAAGCTTAATGACGTAAAAATCCATTAAAACTATCAATAAGACTTCAAAATATATATATAGTGCATTCAATTTAAAGTGACATTATGCGCATCTTACTGCACATAGTGTATTTTTGGTGACAATTTTATAAAAGCAATTTTTATTTGCTGTGCATTTAAATGTGTTAAATTAATGATTATGCCGCATTAGTATTTGAAATTGGTGCTTTAGATATAAAAAATCGGACTGATAAAATGATAGTTGATTGTGTCGTTGTTGATGTTGGTAGATATTTCAGCAGTGGAAGGGAAGCAACTCCTGCATGCAGTTGTTCTTTTCCTAAATTGACTCTCCCAGTCAAATACGAAAATCTATATTTGGAACGTTATTTTTTCATACTGGTAGCGGGAAGAGTTTAATGTATTTGGTTAAAAGCTATTATTTCCTCTACGCTTTTGTACACACACCATTTTGGGCATTTTCAGCTGGATTGTTACTTGAAAAAAATGCGCATAATGTCACTTTAAAGCACCAATTTCAAATACTAATGCGGCATAATCATTAATTTAACACATTTAAATGCATAGCAACCAAAAATTGCATTTATAAAATTGTTAAGATGCGCATAATGTCACTTTAAGAAGTCAAGACACTGAAAGTGTACTGTTATGTGAGGTGTAGTATAATTACAAACATATTTATCGTGTACTGGGAATATGAAACCGTTATAAAACCGTGTACAACAAATATATTTTTATGATATTACCTTTCTTCACAACTATTTGTAATATTTATTTGTAGCATGTACTAGTTATGTTTGTGGCTATAAATATGCAACTGATGCTTAATGCCAATAAAATTCATGTTATGTTATTTGCCAAAAATATCGATAAACTATTTGCTTTTTCGTTGTAATTTTACTGCATGTTCCTAGAAGTTTATATTTCTTGCTGTTTAACAATATAGCCTGCTGGATGATACTGTTGCACAATAGCCAGAAATGTGATGGTTTGGTGAAACAATTTTCTACCGATTGTAAGGCTTAAATTATCGGAGGTACCCGAGTTGAAAGAAATGTGATGCGAGTGTAGGTGTGTACTTTAGCTTCTGTTGTTTCCATGGATACTGCCACTGCATTATGATTTGAGATTTCGGTCTGCATTTAAATCGAAAAAAGTCATCTTTGGACACTGACTATGTGAACAGAATGCTGTATATATCAGTTTTGACTTTACCTGAAGGTACATGAGGTACAGGGTGTTCTCTTGTTGCGAGATACTCGTCTATAAGTGATGTGATCGTAGGAGAATGATTCGTATATATAGCACCTTGGGGACCATTATTTGATGCTAAATTTGTATCTCCACTACTGGTTGGTGACGTCAGAGGCGTTGGCACAGTTGGAGCCGATGCTGGTAATCTCTGATGATCTAATGCAGACGAAGACAAACGACTATGGTCTAAAAAAAAGCAATGAAATATAGACTGATATGCTATTTTGAACACACCGACGTCTACCTTGAACATAACAAAAGGAAAGTGTATGCATTGACACGTTTTACTTTCAGTGAAAAATGTTTGCAATTCAAAAGTTCATTCACGCACACACTGCATGGCTTGAAGAGATCTAGAACAATCAATTAAAAGACTTAGTTAAAGGCATAACATATTTGAATGATTACATTTTCAACAGGAAAATCATAAAACAATAATATTTTTACCGGTGGATGTAGACTGATCTCTGGTGGCAAGATATTCGTCTATAAGTGAAGTGATGGTAGGCTCTGAAACATCAAGTCTATTTCTGGATGAACCACTTATCTCTTCATTATTTCTAGATATTTCAATAAGTGCAGGTGAATTTGCAGTAGATATTGTTGTTCTCTGGTGACCTGGCACAGTCGGAGACACAGGATGTACGTCTGGAGAAGAATAGCGATAAAATATACATGTAGTAATATTAAACACCTTCAATGCATGACGCCGACACATTACTTGTAGCCTAAGCAAGCTAGATTTCAAGTGGTCAATATTTGGATTTATGTGACCGAAAACTGTGTAGTACTGTTATACCGTAGTAATGAATAATACTGTCGTATTTTATAATATGTAGTACTCTATAGAACTTTAATATATAATATAGTACTGTATATTACTATAGTTCTCTTCAGTATTGTTATCTCTGCATTGTATTGTAATGTTTTGTAGTACTGTATAGTTTTGTTATGTACATAAAGCTTATAATCACAAAAATTTCAAGTGAATTTTTTTTACTAAAAGATAGTCCTATATAAAGTCGTACAAATTTAAACAAATACTCAACGTACGCTGTTATTTCGAAGCTTTCAAGGTTGCAAAATTTGCACGTTTTATGCCGACTGGAGGTCAGTGAGCATGTATGTCAAACGCCCACGATTCTTTTCGACGTCACGAACATTGAACATTTGTAAATTGATTCGAAAATGAAGAATTCTTATGCTTTTCTAATTATGAATAAAATATCCGATTTCAGTCTTTGTGTTTGATAAATTATACAAATTGCAAATGAAGACCATTAGATATGGTGAAAATCTGGTAATGTCTCAATAAGTTCATACTCAAACCTCGTTCATTCAATTTGATCAATACATTCACTGTCTAATTTAGCAAGACATGTCCATGTTTTAACTTGAAACTAACAAGACCTAAAGCCGTTTATTTCGATGATCTCTTACCACAAACAGACCTGGGCCGTATTTATAAAAGTTTCTTGAGCACAATCCCATGCTAAGCACGAAATATGAAGTAAAGTCAGGTTACATCTTTTTACAAAGTCGGGTTTCATAACAACAATCAGAAGGTATGTTCTTGAGCATGTGTCTCTTTATATTAAACCTGACTTTGTTAATAACTATTATTTAACCTGACTTCAAATTATTTGAGCATGAGTTCGTGCTGAGTATTAGATTGTGCTCAAGAAATCTTTATAAGCACGGGGCCTGTTTAAAAAGGTTTCTTGAACCCAATCTTAACAAGACCACAATATTTAAAAAACCCTTTTCGTGCTCAGGTGAGTAAAGAAAAGAAACTAATTCATGAATATCAAAGACAATAATCTTAAAAATGTCATGTTATTTAAATCTAGCAATTGAGTAGTATTAGTTTCATATGAAAATTGAACATTCAATTGAATACCAATGCTCATACTCATTTTATTTATCAATATATCCAAATCAATCAGTTTAAAACTTCATATAATTCAAAGGTTTTACTTAACGGCTTGGAACACTTAACATTTCAGAATAAAAGTGATTATAAAATGTGAAATATTTTACCAGTTGATTCAGAATAACCTCTAGATCTAGTTGCGAGGTATTCGTCTATAAGTGATGTGATTGTAGGCGTAGGACCCGTATTTGTAACATCTGTACCATTTCTGGACAGCATACTGTTTTCTCCATTGCTGGTAGATGATGACATACTTGTCTGTGAATTCGAACTAGATACTGATGAACGCCGGTCACCTGACACAGCTGGTGACTCACTACTTACGTCTGAAAACAACGAAGACGATGAAACAAGACTACGATGTAAATAAAGTTTACAGCTTTAATTACCGATACAGACTTCATTTTACACTACGGAGTAACTGCACAATGCCGATTTTTCACATGCAAATAGTAGCGAAGGTCGGACGAGTGCTCCAAGAATTGTTCCAACTATAAGATATTGTATATTGAAAGCTCCTGTATATGACTCGTATAATTAAAAACAAAAAAATAAATTCACAAAATACCCAAACATTTTCAAGGTTTAGCTCGACAAATTAAAAAGTAGCTGGCATAACATCACATTGATTTTGTATCATAAATACACGAGCTTTACTAGAGTAGTCTCTATGCATTCAGTATTCATACGACACGTGTTTTGAAATGTTACATAGTCTTGAAATATACATATTCAATGTTCACATTAACTATTTACTAGAATCTATACAGTATGTGTATTGGATGCTTTCCACAGACTGAAAAGAAGAAAGGTCTGCTGAGTTAAAGACTTTAACAGTTTAGAGCAAATTTTGGATCAAAGATTGAATTAGAATGACAACTGTTTTACCTGTAGTTCCAGGTTGCTCTGTTGTTGCAAGATATTCGTCTATAGATGATGTGATTGCAGGCGTTGAAATTGCATCGGGGTCATCATCAGAAGTTGAGCGTGTATCTTCTTCATTACTGGAGGATGATGCCAAAGGCGTTGTTGAATTTGCAACAGGTGTTGCTGGTCTCTGGTGGGATATTACCGTTAAGGACTCACGACTTCCGTCTGTATAAAATATTTAAAAGATGAAATCACAATGTAATTATGTAAAATGTTTGTAAAAAAACCCAGACAGATTATATAAGCAGCACATACTTACTTTTAACATCGTCCTATATCTTAGGAGCATGATTTTATGTACACATATATGTTCGTCGTACGTAAAGGTCGTTAATTCCGAACAAGTTACACACCATATTGGTGGTATAGTTAAAATATCCACTTTCGATGAAGCAACGTTCTATGGTATGTTTTCTTTAATAAAAAAACTGGTTGTTATTTTTATATGTTTGAATTTATATGCCTCACATAATCACATTTTTTCTAAAATTTGTGCTGATGGGTGTCCTTTACAAAATCAAAGCCTTTATGTGCTTTTCTAAAAGAATTTAGATAATTACCCTGAGAAATATGTTACTATAGTCTCACTTAAGAAGTTAAGAGAAGACAAATGTTAAAACACAAGATGAGTTAAGATAACCTTATAACAGCCTCACTCTGCATGATCACAATACACATCAGTAAATAGCTTCAAGCTAGTGTTGTATACTTATGTATGACCGACTTTAAATAAAGATTCTTGCACCTTGTATCTTGTACATCAAGTAGTAAATACTGAGGTTGCACCTTTATTTTAATGTAAAAACCCGTTTTGTAAAAGCTCCTTTTTAATTACCTGTGGACGTATGATGACCTCTTGTTGCCATATAATCTTCAATCAGTGAAGTAATTGTAGGCGTAAAATCGCCATGAGCTTGATCAGGACCATTGTGAGATGATGAGTTTGTATCTCCGCTGTTCGTTGATATTCCATGCAATGTCGTGGATGCATTTAGGTCAGACACTGGAGCAGATCTCGAAGCATGTCTTTGACATTCAGAATACATTTCTTGACTATCTGGTACGGCTAAATATTCAGTTCTCTGGTCTGAAGTAAATATTTAAAAACAAGATTTAATAACTATAAACTGAGGGATATTCTAATGATATTTCAAATTTCGTAATTTCATTTTTTAAAAACGAAAGTAGCTTCTATTGAATACTGGTTCCCTGTTATTAAAACACTTTAATAAAAGTACTATACGTCCACTAGTCAAAACTGTGTCATCTTGTTTCTTAGATCTCCTGCTGAATGTGACAAGCTAACATCATGGGAAGAAATGCAGTTGTTCAGGTAAACATAAACGAACAGGCTAAAAATTAATCTTCTGACAGGTTTTAATTCTAAATACTATTAGTTTATTCTTTACTCACAAAATCTAAGCATTTGTATTACGTTAGCAGATGTACTTTACACAAAAATGGTAACTTATCGTTCTTTGCGAATCAAATATCCTATCAAATATTCGATTGCAGCGCGATTCGTTGAAGGGGCACTCCCTACATCTAGCAGATTATGTTATCGAAACATATATTATATGTTCAATGAACGTAAAATGATATATAAATACAATTTCAAAGATAAATGCCTCATTTTACCACAATTAATCAATACAGAGGCTTTCTGTAATAAACTGCATCCGAAATGCATAGCTGAAACTTTTAGGTAAAGTTTAATACTTCCAAAGATTCTATTATTTATGTTTTGGAGGTTATTTAGTTTGACATCAATTATAGGGTATGTACCTTTAAATAGGTGTGATGAAAATTTTGGCTAAATTTCATCGATAAAATTTCAAACTACTTGAGACGGCGGCGGACCTGCTTACTAATCACTTTTCAGCCTAACATATTTATATTGACATATTTTTGATGTCACAAAAATCCGTTCAAATTGTAAATTCAAGAATGATATATACTGAAATAAATTGACTAAAGAAAGAGAATTGTTTCCGCACATATAATCTATCAGTTCTGAGAGCTTGTTTAGCCGCTACATGTATCCATCCCTTCGAAAGGCTTAAGTCTGACCAGTAGGCCTACATGCTCATGCGTTTTCACATAATATCTGTCGCGTTAGAAACCATAAAACTCTGACAAGATGCCCTTAAACTTTTACTCACAATCCTTATGCTATTTTATAATTCTTTTTCTAAAACTCTATGTTGTTCTTACTTGAGGCTGACTCCTGGCTCTCAGCACCGCAATCACATCTTCTCGACTTTCGACATAATATAATCGTAAAAAATATAATGATAAAGCATGCTCCTAAGACACACAGTACGATGACACCAACATGGACACCTTCCTTCTTTTCCCCATCTTCTTTTTCATAATCTGTAGGCCAGGGAGGCTGTGTAGACCGGAATTTCCATACGTCATCGGCCCATGGCGACCAATCATTCCTGTATGATGACGACCAATCATCCCATTCCGACCATGAAGAGGATCGTTTGACTGAAAATATTATCAAGCATTAGTAAAAGTTCACAAATCCGAAATCAAAATGCATGCGACTTAAAGTGACATTATGCGCATTTTTTTCAAGTAATAATCCAGCTGAAAATGGTGTGCACAAAAGCGTAGAGGAAATAATAGCTTTTAACTCAATACATCAAACTCTTCCCGCTACCAGTCTGAAAAAATAACTTTCCAAATATTGATTTTCTTAAGAAAAGAACAACTGCATGCAGGAGTTGCTTCCCTTCCACTGCCGAAATATCTACCAACATCAACAACGACACAATCAACTATCATTTTATCAGTCCGATTTTTTTATATCTAAATCACCAACTTCAAATACTAATGCGGCATACTCATTAATTTAACACATTTAAATGCACAGCAACCAAAAATTGCTTTTATAAAACTGTCACCAAAAATACACTATGTACAGTAAGAGGCGCATGATTGTTTCACATATAATCCTGTGTGTACTTTCGAAGAGAAAGGCCTACAAATTGGCTTCATCAAGCATTCTCACCTACTGACTTTCACTTTTAAAACATGCAGCACACGGACATAAATGAGCGGAGTTAATCCACGAAGTAAGAATATATCAAATGGCAGCGCCAAGAGCTGTTAGCAGCAAGTGGTCGTCTGCGTTCATAAAAGTAGCTTTTACTTACAGACTCGCCTGGGTATTGAAATCTTGATTTGGAATTTATTAGTTTCGTCTGGCGCAGATGAAGAGTTGAATATTGTGTGTACGGTCATCTGTGTATCACATACCTTCTGGTGGACATCACTGAAGCGATATACACAGTTTCAACACAGTTATTTAACAGGTAATAAAATACTCCCATTGTGAGTCCCTCATTCTATGTAAATTATTATTCTTAAAGTTCTCTGCAAATACATGGTAGATCTATTGTGACATAAATGTTGGAAACCAGACTGATTTGAAAAAACATAAGCATGTACTCTTTCATGTGTTCCTGTTAAATTACAGAGAAACTGTATGTGTACTGCTGTGTTATTGAATAATCAATATCCAGGTCAATATCAGACTGTTTTATTATGTGTTTTTTTTCCTCGTTCATAAAACATCTATACAATGTTCTATGTTTAATTCACTATATATACGTACCTGGTGGATCATATAGAAACATAATTTAAGGCCTTATCACTGGATGCTAATCTTTCAACTAAGTATGTTATTGTTTATCCGAACCTGTTCCATGAAAAAATAGAAAGTCTGTGACTGTGTAGATTACTCACACCGCAGTATAGGCATTTGCTGTAGGCCTATACTTACACACAAAATTCAATACATGTTTGTGCACATACCTGAAAGATGGGTGAATTGACTTCCTATGTTATCATAGAGTTATTATGAGCAACTTGGAGATAAACACAACATACCTCGACCCTACTGCATCCTGTGTGTTTGATGCAACAGTGTTTTAGTAAAAATGTTTGAACTCTTGCTTTGAAATCGGTTTGAAAAACTCATGTATGGTGTATTTCTCCATGTTCCACATACAATGCAGTGTAATATAATAATATAGATCTTAGATCTACTTACCAAGTCTACGTCTTGTATGAAAAGGCTCCACATATATTGACCACATATGATACAGTTATTAAAACAATGAACACTTTGTAAACATCCATGTAAAGATAGTGAAGTTTATCAATAATATGTGTATTTCGTAAATAAATAAACACATGGGAAACATCAATACAAAATACACTGAGCTGCTTCATGCACTCCTAGGAAATCTGTACGAGGCACACTGAGTAAAATCCGTATCAGCATAAAAATTAACTTTTTAAATGTATACTGTACAGTATACTGTATGGTTTATTTTCTTCAATATAGCTGCGTTTTTTAAGAAAGTCTTAGATTGAACATTGCAGCAAACCAATACATATGAGAAATAATTCTTGGCTGATAAAATTTTGTAAGATGTGTCACACAACGTTTTACCTCAAACGCCAGAACAATGAAAACACTGTACAGCCTCCTTTAGTGTACTTGGAGCTATATTTAGAAATCACGCTCTGGTGACTTCTACATCAGTAGCATGAACAAGTACATTTATTGCGAAATTCTAATAGCTGCAAACTAGTCAATTATTTTACATGGATATGTTTAACCCGTGGCCGTTTGTAGTAACAGTGTTGAGTGTATTCGATATTTGTAATGCAACTGTTCGGAACAGAATAACCGGTAAGTCTAATTTAGCTTTAACTCATAACACTGTATTGAAACTGACACTGAATTTAATGTTTTGAATTTCGGAAAAACGTCGGTTTCAGGCCAAAAGCGGAAGCAAAGAGCTACCTATATTTTTGTACCAGTAGACAGGTCACGGTTTATTTTACAATGTCGTACATTCTACATGGCTGATACTGATTAATCAAGTCATTTTGAATGAGTAAATACATGTCATCTTCAACGGGCCCTGGCACATGTGAGAGATAACAATTGCTGTAAATCGATTAAATCTTGGATTTACCGTACATAAACAAGAAACATGAGAACCAACACAATCTTCCCGAATATGAAACATACTTTTTATCAGGTAAGTGTATAACATTCCATATGTTTACTGATTCCTGCTAGGCCGTGTTTCTAGAAAGGCTTGAGTATTGTTGACTTTAAATAACATTATGTATATATTGTCTAGTGTACAAATCATTAAATTAAGTACATAATTTATAACTTTTGAAAGTACAGAGTTTGTTTTAAATCCCAACAAAACACAAAATACTAATTTTATCATATTGATCTTGCTTGCTGAACATGTCAGTTAAAATCTTTTCCTAATATTGAAGGAAATCATAGTGAGGATCCAACACATCCTGGTTGTGTTCCTACTCAAAAGTTGCATGGGTACAACAATGGCAAGACTCTGGTATTGGTAAGTGTAAACGGTAAAGAAAACAGACAGAGAACAGATCTTTTTTGTGGATATTTGACCTACGAAGAAACCGTGGAAGACAAATACGGGTTATTACCTCCAAGACAACTCGGTTTAGGTACTCATCAAAATAAGACTTTGACTTTTGAATAGAGATCTTGCAATGCTTTCCGCTTTGCTTTTTCTTAATCAAGTGTTTCCCGTATGCTTAATAAATGGATAAATAAATTCCCATTGTTGCAGTGTTAGAACAATTTGATCTCATGGTGTAGCAAGATTTAATATACCATTTTCCTCCAAGCCAAACTAAAGTAATAATTAAAGTGACATTATGCTCATCTTACTGCACATAGTGTATTTTTGGTGACAGTTTTATAAAAGCAATTTTCGGTTGCTGTGCATTTGAATGTGTTAAACTAATGATAATGCCGCATTAATATTTGAAGTTGGTGCTTTAGAAATTAAAAAAAATGGACTAATAAAATAATAATTCCTTCCTTGGCAGTGATCTCCCTTGTGTTATTAGTGTTGCTGGGCAGTGGAAGGGAAGCAACACTCCAGCATGCATTTGTTTATTTTTTAAATTGACTCTCCCAGTCAAAATAGGAAAAGTAATATTTGGAAAGTTATTATTTCGTACTGGTAGCAGGAAAAGTTTGTTCTATTGGGTTAAAAGTTATTATTTCCTCTACCCTTTTCACACACACCTATTTCAGCTGGAATTTTACTTTTAAAAAATGTGCATAATGTCACTTTAATATCATTCATAGACAGTTTTGAAGTCTTCACCGAGCGGCCACAGAGTTTGACAGCCAGAGCTCGGACTTAGAGCAAGTTATAAGTACAACAATATGGTTGATATCAGTAACGCCATCAGGAGCCATTATTTTTTGTCAGTCGGTGGACAAAGATGCACACCTTAATCTGGCTATATGAATAAATTGACGCACGGGGATAAGGTCTTTATTGTCTGACAGAGGGTTTCTTGTGACAGAGGAAATGGCCAGCAAAATAACATCATTTACGACAGGAAAATAAAACAACTTTCAGACAAGGAGGTTGAGGTGCCAAGAAAACTGTCATAATTATGTACGAATTCATGTTGAAAGAGTAATTGGCCGTATGAGAAACTGCCTTAACTGTTGAGACATTAATCCCGGTCAGCCAAAAACATCTTAGTGATTTTAGCACTGTATACTTCAGCATACCATTGTAAAAGCATAATAAAGACATTTCAAAGCAAACAATTCAAGTTTTGTACTTCTTTCGCAACGGCTGGTGCAATTTGCTTTGTGTAACCCTGTGTTAGTTTTGAATCAAGCAGTGTCTCTAAACACTCTAACTCTAATACTTTTAGATTGACTTCGTTAGTAGAAATCACAAATTTACGTTACGTTGCAAATGAGCATATGGCATTGAACTTGGTTATGAAATGCATGGTTCTTTTTCAATTAGAAATCAATGTTTATTAGAATGTGTTTGTCAATCTGAAGATTGATATTTCTTGTATATATCTAAATTCTACTTATTGCATTTTATCAAATGAAGAACTTGAAAGTTCCGATCATTAGGAAAGATACAGTGTGCACTTGACTTGTACGATATTTTCCTGAAACTAAGGAGTCATTGGCAAGTACTGAAATGTTTTAACCGTGTCTCGGCAGTAATAAAAGCAGGGTCTTTCAAAAATAAATATTGGAGCAATTGTAACAATAAGAAGAATGGTTTAATTACAGCCCACTTGATTTATTTACAGCCCACTTGATTTATTTAGTATATTTTAAATAACTTACGGCTGAAAGATACTGAAGGTCTCTATTAAAATATGTTTACTATTTTATTTTCAAGTTAGTTTTATTCTTCTCGAACTTCCAAAAGTCGCATGTACTCTTGTTATAAAACCTTTATCCTGCTTTCAATATATTTCAATATATTGTTTAAATTTGTGTTTAGTGAAATATAATAGATCATGTTAAGATTGCTGTTTGCTGCCAGCGTGTTAGAGGTATCAAAAGTATTTTAAATGTATCTTCAACATTACAGCGCACCAACGTTCGGCCGGGGCAATTGTTGACATTGGAGGCAGGTGTTTTGAAACAAAATGAAATATTTGCATCACCATGTATCTGACGTCGGGAAACATGTTACCTATGCATCTTGTCACCCTAACCCCCGAGACATTTCAATGGCATACTATAGGTCAAAGGTCAATGTCACAGGGCCCTGTTTATCGAAAATCTTGGCATCGCTTCATCTTCTAAACCTCTTAATCACGGTGGGAATCACATGATCAAAATAATCTCTAAACAAAAGTAAATACATGAAAAATGTTATAAAAATATGAAAGCTGTTCAGCTGTGTTTATGAAAAGTAGCCTATCTTATGACAACATAAACGTATTTTAGAACTACTCAGGTCTCAATAACAATCACCTTCTGATTGTGCTAAACACTCTAAAAATTAATTATTTCAGTGTACTGAAGCGTTTATTACAATCGGAAGGAGACTGTGGTTGACACCTATGTAGTTTTAGAATACGTTAATGTTGCTATAAGATAGGCTACATTACATATTTAAAGCTTAACAGCTTTTATTATTTTTTAACATTTTCATAGATTTACTTTTGTTTAGAGATTATTTTATCACGTGATTCCCACCGTGTTAATGCATTATGATAAAACTTGATAGGCATTATTGCTATGAAATCTAACTACCTATGTCTTTCATATACTCAAAATCACGCTGACCATCTTTTTAAAGATAGTTTTTGTTACCATAGACTAGCAACATATACAGTCAAAACATTTAAAATCCTACCATACTTAAAATATGTTCTTCATAATGGAACTACTTAGCGAAGACTTTTCGCTGATAATTTCGAATGGAGGAAAAAGTATGACAAATATATGCATAAATAAAGGCCTTTTTATGCTTACCAAATTAAGCATTGTAACACAAAGTCTTGTTAACATCTTTACCAGCATTCACCCAAGTGCAAATTTCTTTCAGATAAAGATGAGCAGCGTTTGGGAAAAGATGCAACCCGTTTGACTGAGACATTATGTGGACAGGAGATGTACCTTTCTAGCAAATTTAGGAAACATATACTGATATTATATGATGGAGTGTATTTAAAAGACACGTGCACTATTCATATAAAGCAAAACGAATTTAGTTTAGGGATGTGTATAGAATTTAATGATATCACTTTCAAACAAGACGATAAATTAGGTTGTTGGAATTTTTTGAGATTCTATTTCGGCGAAAATAATTTTAAGGACTCAACTAAGGTAAGTCATTGTTTAAAGTTTTCCTTTTCTACTGTATGAAAATATAGTCCGAAATAATTTATAAGGTGGTGAATATATCTGCCGTTTGTCGGATTCTTCTTTTCAGATACAAAATCGGGAAAGGACTAAAATAAAGTTAGTCTAATAGTTTCTAGATGTGCGCTTTTTTCTGAGGTTTGACAACTATAAAATATTCAAAAACGGGTCAAATGGATGAGCTGAATGAACTAGGCTAAAATAAAGTAGTTTCTGTTTTCTTTTTATATAATTTTATGTTTTATTTCATACTACAAACAAGCTATATGGTTTTTTAAAAGACAAAACTAACATTGATGTAAAATTCTGATGAAATGAATACTCTTACGGAATGCCCACACCTGTCCTGCATGACCGTAGCTTGTCGGCTTTTTCAGACATCCGTGCGTGTGAAAGTAATGCAAGTTGAATGCAGAGGATTCAACGGTAAACAGTGCGAAAACAGACCAAAATACATGGATTTTGCACAAAATGAGCGAAGTTAAGGTGTTTAGGATAAAACAAATGCACTGGCATGTTACTTTTAGTCAAATCTCGTAAGATTATACTCGTACATTACCGATCTGGTATTTCTATGGGGAAAAATCTACCTTTTCAACAATACAACGATTTAGACTCCAATTTCAGATACAACGAAACAGTTCCAACTCGTGTTTCACCAACCATTTTTATAGACATGTATGTTATATGTTTTAAAAGTATGAACTTTTTTGGAGCATCATTCTTAACTATAAACTAATGTGGCTATTTGAAGGATAATATAACACGCAGTTTAGAGCCTCGTTACCGCCAAAATGTCTTGTATATCTTGTATTTCAAATATAGAGTGTGAAATTACATGGATAGAAAATACATAAGGAAATACTATTAGCGAGACAGTCTATGTTAATTTTGTTTATAAATTTTACAAAACAAATCATCTCTGATAAAAGAATCACTGTTGATAGAAGAAGCTTTGTTCTTACGAAATGTTAGGTTTGAACTTCCCGTTCAAACTACTGTTAAGAATAATAATGTTCATCCTCGTTTTCAACTTCTGAAAGTCTTAATTATTAGTTTCATCTTGTTTGTATGACCTGTAAATATTCACGTGCTAATATCATATGTAATAATATCATATGACCAAGACGATGCACACTATGTATCGGTCCGAAATAAAAAAAGGTTCTGCTTTCTTAATGATTCCTGTCATTGTATAGCAAAGTAATTGGAATATTTTCATGTTCTGTGTTTATTTTAAAATGAGGAGAGACAAGATGACATAATCACGTGAGTTTTTGCGGTAAGAGATTCTTTTATAACTGCAATTGTTCTAAAACGTCTGTGAAAATGGTTGGTGAAACACGAGTTGGAACTGTTTCGTTGTATCTGAAATTGGAGTCTAAATCGTTGTATTGTTGAAAAGGTAGATTTTTCCCCATAGAAATACCAGATCGGTAATGTACGAGTATAATCTTACGAGATTTGACATGCCAGTGCATTTGTTTTATCCTAAACACCTTAACTTCGCTCATTTTGTGCAAAATCCATGTATTTTGGTCTGTTTTCGGACTGTTTACCGTTGAATCCTCTGCATTCAACTTGCATTACTTTCACACGCACGGATGTCTGAAAAAGCCGACAAGCTACGGTCATGCAGGACAGGTGTGGGCATTCCGTAAGAGTATTCATTTCATCAGAATTTGCGAATAACTATAAAAAATACACTAATCTGTTATACTCACGTGCGTTTTGTTTACGAAATCCGCCATGTTTTATTGGAGCCGGTTCGTTACGTTAGTTGGAGCATTATCGTTAAGTGGGAGCCAGTGCGTTTTGCCGATACAGTGTGTAAGAGTGGTATACATGTCAACATACAGACTACCAGTTTCCTCTTTACTAACTTCATCAGGAAGTGAATTTTTCATGTGGTATTTTGCTGAAGAACCAGATTACTAAACATTGATATGATCTACTTAGAGTCAATGACTACAATGTACTCTGAACAGTTTTAAGTTCAAGTGGTACAAGATGCTGTTAACAAACCATTACATGATGGACTTAAAGATGATGAAACCAGCAAAATACATTTTCAGTATATTAGATCATTATTATTCAGCTTGCCCAGTCAAGGCCATTCTAAGTTTAAGTGTCTGGCCTTTTTACTCACAAACCTTTTTCCTTTTGTTAAAACTTTAGTGAATTAGTCCTCAGCATACAGTCATATATATGAACTCGTTTTTATTTCACGGGGTCAACTTTCTGTTGGTTTTTTGTTTATCTATTTGTCACAGTGGCATTTATGCATGTATAAAATTTGCATTTTCTTAAATGCCTTGTTTCACTTGAATAATTATAGTGAATTATTCATTATATTTGAATAAACAACCTATCTAAAAACAAAGCCCCCTGCGAGTTACATCCATTTAATATTAATATGTAACACTTATCTTCCTACATGTCTATTTAAAGTGAAGAGTCTGCACGTTGTGTCTGAAGTATGAACTTCTTGGGAAAATATCATAAACATCCTTATTACACTTTTACCCTGTTAGAAGCAGAAGAATATGTCTCTTATACCAGTGTAGATCATGATCAGTCAGTACATCCCTACAGTCTGATCATGTCTTTCACTAGTTGCTACTCATTCACTTACCTTTCAATTCAAATGGACAAGTCTAGTTTGGCATTTCGAGTAGGGGTTGATAAATTGATAAAACTGTAAAAAAAATACTTTTTGCTAAAAGGTAAATCAATATAGTCCTGGTTTTACTTACAGCAACAATAATTCCAGTAAACGATGCTACAACTAAGTTACACACTCTGTCCTGAAATAAGAAAGTATAAAATTATACAGTGTTTATCTTTCATACAGTTACTGGTGGTTTGCAGCTGTTTGCAGTAAAAGTATTAATTGTATGTGTTCTGTTACAGTGACCTTTAGCACACTGACCAAAATCA
>JAFMSR010000011.1:45046466-45073811 GCA_022818135.1 Saxidomus purpurata
TATCATTAGTGTGTTCGTGCACTGTTGAAAGACATTTATGCAATGACATATCAAAAGTATTTGAAATGATTTTGCAATCTCTGCATAATGTCATAACATTTATTTACAAAAATAGATTGCTCTATTTGCAGAAACCATATCAAAAGACGTATATCTAGATATAGTAATACACGTTCTGTTCACGAAAAAAATTGATCTCCGCAATTACCTCTTCATATTAAATCTGCTAATGTGTATTGTTCCTATAGCTATGAAAAAATGATATATAGTCCAGCGTTAGATCCTTATTTTGATTCTACGAAGGCTTTTAAAGGCAACAGAAAAAATCTTTCAATGTCATAGTTTCTTACCTCCGGTTTTGATGTTTTTATCCAGCGTTTCTTCAACCAGTTTGAAGTTTTCCAGCTTTGCTTTACCCTCAAAGAATTTTGAAAGAATCCACTTTTGAGCAATCACCGACATATTCGAATTTAGAGTATTAATCATGCCTGTGCACTTTATCACTCTCTAAACTGAAATGCGACAACATGATTAGTACTGTACATAGTTGTCAAAACGCGAGGAAGAGTATTGCAGTCATTACCGATCCTCAAAAGATAGAATGTTCAAACTATTGTGGTTTATTATGTAGACCATGCCTTATTTCAAAATGCACAACAGAATAAAGACACTTTGTTGGTGAAATGTACAAGGAATTCTGAAAAATATATAAAACAGTATGCTGAAAAGCAGTGATCTCTGTGCATCTCTTCCTTACTTTATACCTGGAACGGAAACCCTTTCCGTGCTACCACCAAGCGTCACTTTTTATTGCGAGATTCTCTCTGCACACTTAGGCCTACGACTTCAACTTAACATTGTGGAGCTATGAAGTGAATGACTGGACCGTTACAGTAACGTAGCTTTATGATGGTTGAACACAGATAAAGTATGCCTAGAGTCCCACATTAGTTCTTGATGTTTTACAAGTTACAAGTGTTCCTATGAGTAACCTTTTCGATGCATAAATTTTTTTTTTCAAAGTTCGTATTTGATATCGCTAAACAAGTTTATTATCAACAAAGCTTCTTCCGCTAATAATTCTTGAACGCTATTAACGTTGCATGATCTCGTACTACATTTCCGGGGTATACCCTTCTGTTGCTTCTATGACGGTTATAGGTCTACATGTATACATTATTGTATGTTTATTGAGTCTGTCTCAGAATTAATGGTGCTGATGCCTTTTCGGGAGATGCTTTTGTGATCTTTGCACGCTTCCGTTAGACTGGCGTAATTAGTTTCGCGGGAACGAGGCTCTGCCAAGTTTCCGCAAAACAGTTACCCGAGGTGACGTGTATTTTACATGTCGTGTAGAAACGTTATCTTGCATAACATCTTGCACTTAAATGCAAACTTACTGAAATGATGCATTATATAGGACGCCGTTTTACTATCTGATGCAATTTTGTGACAACATCTATTCAAATAGGAGGTATCAATTATTCAAAGCGAAAACATGATGTTACATATTCGAATCGGTGTTATCATCTATTTGAAATGGTGATATCACCAAAATTCAAAGACATTTACTCTACTTTTTTAGAGCTTAGTGGTAACCACTAGTCTGAAATATACAATGGAAAATACTCATTAAGGATAGAAATGTATGGATATCCCTCCGTCTGTACGTAATTTTTTCCTTTATAACGCTTTACAGGTCGCAATTTTCATTTGACTTTGATGAAACTTGCTGATATGGATCCATCCGGCTTTTTGATGTTCCCTATTGCTTTTGGGTCAGTGGGTAACGGATACAGTGACCTCTTATATCATTTCCTTGATACATGTAACACTCTACGGGTCACAATTTTCATTCAACTTTCAAGAAACTTGCTTAGAAGGTTCCCTAAAAATGTAGAAAGATCCTTTTTGTTTTTGGGGTCAAAGGTCAAATTGCAGTGATCTCAGTAAGATTTGCCTTAATAACGCTACACAGGTCGGTTTTCATACAACTTGGTCGCACGGTTCTTTGTAACATGTAGATGATTCCTATAGTTTTGGGGTCAATTGGTCAAAGATAAATGTTACCGTGACCGCTGTTGGATTTTCCTGGATAACGCTATACCGGCGCAGTTTTAATTCAACTTTTATCAAAATTGATCTGCTGGTTCCCTGCAATATGTAGATGATCCCTGTTTTTTTTTTTAATCAATTGGTTAAAAGTCAAGGTCACAGTGACCTCCGATAGCGTTTCTCTGATAACACTCTACATGTCACAATTTTCATTCAACTTCAACAAACTTGCCCATATGGGTCCCTGCAACACGTAGACGATCCCTATTGTGTTTTGGGTCAGTGGGTCAAGTTAAGAGTGAACTCCGTTATATTTTCGTTGATGGAGAGCTACCGGTTACAATTTTCATTTAACTTTCTCAGAGGGTTCCCTGCAATATGTAGATGATCCCCGTTGTTTTATAGGTCAGTGAGTCAAAGGTAAAGGTCGCAGTGGCCTCTGTTAGATTTTCCTTGATGACGCTGTACGGGTCACATTTTTCATTCAACGTCAAATAAACTCGGTTAGCATGTTTCATGCAATATGTAGAAGATCCCTTTTGTTTTTTGGGTCAATGGGTCAAAAGTCAAGGTCACATTGACCTGAACTTTGAAAATCTTTTCCGCTCAATATCTTTAGATCATCTATTTGACCCACATTCTTCAAACTTCATAGGATGACTTGTCGTACTGAGTAAATGATCCCTATTGTTTTAGGTTGCATTGGGTCAAAGGTCAAGGTCACAGTGATCCGAACTTTGAAAATATTTTCAACTCAAAAAATCTTGTGATCTGCATCACCCACAGTCATCAAACATTGTAGGATTATTGGTCTTATTGTGCAATCCATGACAGGGGTAGATAATAAATTCCACTTTATCAGAAAGATAATTCAGTGATACATGTCTTGGCAATCCTCTTGGAACGGTAAAATAGTGTCAGGTAAAGTAGAGCATCGGTTAAAACATGATTATTTATTGTGAAAATAGCCTTTACGACCAAACAAGAGTGCTGAATTAGGCAGGTTGTCGCTGTTACCAGATATTGGATAAAGCAGGTTTCACGGTAGTTAATTCTTAAGTTTTGCTCTTTTCATGAAGTTGCACCTGCATTTGTCACAGGTTCCTGCTAACTCGGAAATAGGAAAGGATATCTCGTGGATGCTTTGCTTTGTTTTGTTAGTTTGATTTTCATCACGAGGATGTGGATGCCTCTGTCAGTGGGATGGGACGTGGTTTAGGGCTTTCTAGAGTGTTACATTAAGTGTATGTGTTACTCTGCTAGCAGTTTCTATGCAAGTATGATGTGTCAATTTAGGTAATAACACATCCAAAGATTGCTTGTCTGGCAGTTTTAAAGCAATAGGCTGGTATTTCTCTGCTCGCTAAGTCTTGCTCTAAGAGAGCAAGAAATTAAAAAGTATCATTTGAATGATGTGCTTACATTTTAAATTTAACTGTTTCCAAGGCTGTCTTTTCTTACGTAATTTCAAACGTTGATGGCTTACCATTTAGCATGGTTTATCTTAGGCATGTTGCGGGGAGGCGGAGCTATGTGAGTATTCGAGGCTAATTTTTCGACCTATCATTGGTTGAGGGGATACCAGGGAACGCAAAATAATCAGATAATAGCAAGGGCTATGGAGAGAACATTTAAGGAGCCAAGGGATGCGGGACTTACCTCACGGGAACGAATGGACATTGGATTACCATGATCTTGGTGATACCTAGGACTGTTTAATGAGACCGCGATATACGGGGCTAATATCACAATGACATTGGGATACTACGAGAGCCGGTGGCTACGAGGGACGTGGACGTACTGGGTAACGATTTACCACAGACTGTGGGGATATTAGGGGACGAAGATCAGCACCATGGGATTGCGAGTAAATTTTCCGTACATGTAATTATATAATTTTAAGTTCACAGAAATATTAATTTTATGTTTTCTGTATATGTAATTAAATAATTCTAAGTTCACTGAAATGTGAATTTTATGTATTATGTTCATGTTCGACGCGATCGGTATCAGCGGTTAGAGGAAAATATAAATCCTAATTTCAGCAACAGTTATTGCTTTATGTACAAGATAATTGTTCACTTAACTATAACATAATACATATTTACTTTATATCATGGTGTTGATACTTATATGGTTAAAGGGTCATTCCTTGCATACCAGATTATATTCTCCAAACATTAATAATGTGTTCAATGAACGTTAATTGATACGTATATGATATAATTTAAAGAACAAATATATCGAAAATGCCTTATTTTAGCACAAATGCTTCTTTGATAAATCTTTACATAATTATATAATTGAATGTTTTGCGGTTAGTGCAACATATTTTAAGATGCAGATATTGACGATGATGGATCGAATGCATGTGTTAAGTCATACTGCTGGTACTTGCAAATATTCAATCAATTATGATTTTGAAGCTTTTTACTTTGACACAAGTTTTAGGGAGTGCCTCTGTTATATGAAGCGTTTCGTAAAACTTAACTTATATTTCCCGAAAATGACGCCATTCACCTAGTGTGTTCCTTCGAATAAGACAAAAACTGGTTATCGAACAATGATTGACTAGATCTTCATTAGTCCTCATACACCATGTACCCGGAAAAATGTGAATGGTATGTGTTATAGTCATTCACTGTATTTGTATCCCCCGACACCTTACTGTTGCCTAAACAGGACAACCACACATCATCACCAGAATTCAAATGGATTAAAATGGAGACAGTCCTTTCTTGCCAGAAACTTTGTCCATCTGCGTACACATACCCCACGGGGTTAGATGCAAGATTTCGCACAAATGCAACATGAAAGCTAGTGTGTGGTGCTGCGGTAAGAGTAGAACTAAAGTGGTAAGTCCCGTTCTGAGATGCTCGAAATAATCCGTGCCTGTTGTCGTAGCCCGAGCCTTGGTTTAGCTTAACGTTATCAAAAACGACTGCCTGGTTACCTGCGCATGTAAAATCGTGTCCCAAAGTTGTCATGAATGCCTGTTTTTGTATTTTAGTTGCTGAACCTTTAACAAAAGAAAAAAAGATTTGCACTATTGTAACACACCGCTTAAATGCTATATGTATAAGAATTTTACTTTAATTGCTTTTTAAAAAGTTTTCTTAGTTTGTATACTTGTATGTACTTAAAATACAATTATGATGTTATATACATGTATATGATTCAGAATATCATAAAGATTTATCATTAGAAATAAAACATTTCTAGGTTCATCGATCAAAGAGAAGCCGGACTTGTTGACATGTTACAATGTGCTGTTTAGAATTTTAAAAACATGGTAAATGTACTTACATGCACACGATTCATCAAACTCGCTCATTTTAGTTTTCATGTTGTTGACATCTGTCTGTAACTTTACCAACATCTGCAGGACATTGGTGTCCGTCTGCTGGTCAAGCACGAAACTTGAAGTATATCCAGTACTAATAAATTATAAACTCAAGAAGAAACACGCCATTGTTTCGTACACAGGTAATACAGTTCGCTTTATCAAATCGCTAACTGCTTATCAGTTTCAAATACTGATCAACACAAATATTTAATGTTACGTAAACGATGAAGATGAACACATACATTTGTACAGTGAAGATTGTCGATATAGCACTTGGGAGTAGATCTCAGCCTATTTCCTACACAAAGGAAAGCCGATTGCTTTCAAATAAAGGTTTAATATCCTTTAAAATGGCAATAAAGTCTTGTGATTCAGCAAAACAGCTTTAAACCCAATGAATGCTTTGAAACATGTCAGAATTTTTTTCTCTTATCGGCAGACTGAAAATTAACCTTTCAAAATGTTTTGACAAGGAAAGTCATAAAAATCTTTTCGCATTATTCCATGCAAAAATGACTGTTGCATATACAGTCAAACTTGTGAACAAAGACCACCGTTGGGAAGCTACGAATGTGGTCCTTGTTTGAAGAAGGTCTTTATTCACAGGTGTTTCTACTATAGATAAACTGCAGTGTGATATCCCTGCTGGTCTTTATTCAGAGGTGGTCTTTAACACATGTTTGACTGTACATGTTGTTAAGTTATGGCTTTGGTAATATCATTTTTCTATGAGTATAAACTATAAATCAGTGCTAAATGCCTTGTGTTAAAAGTGTGATATTTATTTTGAGGGATAGCGTATCGATCAATTACTAAGCAATTTCACTTGCCAAATATCTAAGCTCTGCGCCTTGCGGTTTCAGAGAAGATTTTTGAAGTTTTTTGTATAAAAACCATTATAAAATCAAATGACCCACAGGGCGGAGTCTATTCTGAAAGAAGGGTCATGATTTAAACAATCTTGGTAGAGGTCCACTGGACAATGCTATATGCCAAATATCTAAGCTCTCGATTTTCCAGTTTCTTAAAGAAAGTTTAAAAACAAAATTCCATTCCATTGCCATGTCAACCAGAGTTTAGCATGGAATGGAATGGCTGCAGTGATTGCAGAAGTTATCAGTTCCACATTTGGAATGCTAGGCGTCTTGTCAGGAATTTTAATTCGGTCAAGGTCAAGGTAACAATAACAAATTATTGGTTTTCTTTAAGTTCTTCTTCTCAAAAACGACTTGATGGATTTCAATGAAAGTTAGCAGAAGTGATCAGTACCAAGCCTTGTTGTCCATATTATCAAGAATATTTTATTGAGTCAAGGTCAAGACAACGATAACAAAAAATAAATGGTTGAAAATTAGCAGAAGTGATCAGTGCCTAGCCTTTTTGCTTGGTCGAAGGTCATGTTACATGTGCTAGAGATATAATTTTCTTTTCAGAACAATTTCACCTGATTAGATGAAAAAGATTTAGTGAAATTTTGCAAAAGCTTTTTTCTCTGCATTTGAAGAAAATCTAAAACGGAATATAACAGAATTTTTACAGCTTTGGTTTTACTTATTACATACGACTGAAAAGAAAACTTCACTATTTGCTTGAAAAAGTAGTAAAGTATATTTTTGTATGATTCAAAATAGCCAGCACCTTAGTTTCAAAATTAAATTACAAAAAACGTCATGAGCCCCACATGATATCGGTAGAATCAGCAAAACATACATAGATATACATGTTTTCAGTTTTCCCGTTACAGGCCTCTATAAATAAGGGAATTATAATTTTTCTGAATTGCAGAAAATTTAAAAAGGGAGATGATAGAAATTTATAGCTTTTGTTTTTTAAATGTAGTACATGCAATATATTATAAAAAAATAATTCACACTCTTGTGTATACACATCAGAATAAGAAGCTTTTCTTACGTATAATATTTAAAATTGTTGTACCAACTTGAAGGTCAAAAAGAACATTAAAAACCTTACATTTATATATGAAAACTGCTATATCTAAACAAGTAGATCGTGTTTAAAAACCAGTCTTTAAATATGCTCGCTCACAATTTCAGGTGAAAAAATGAAATTTACAAAACTGATATTTAACACATAAAATCAACTAGAATCAACAACGTAAGTAAATATCTAGGTAGGAATTTTAAAAAAAAATCTATTGAAAATGTGGGTAGGTTTGGTTTAACGGCACACTACGCTATATGGTTATTTTGGGATTCGCAAAAGCATTTGAAATGCCATATAATTTGGTAGCATATACTTTCAACTATACAGAAATACTTAACAGGAATGTAAACTGGAACATTTTTATTTGACTATTCTTTCTGAAATGTTTTTTTCAGAGAGTTTGAAGAACGATATATTTTTTTATCAAAATCTGAGAGCAAGCAGCTTTAACAAATCCTCTCAGAGAAATGTAAGAAGATTGTGAACAGAACGATCAACGCATGCTTCATATAAAGTGTGTGCGAGTTATAATTGTTACTAGTAGTTCCATTGGGTTCAAGCGTAAAGAGTCAATACAAAACGTATTTTTTAAACAAAATAAAACCAGTAACAGGAAAGAAAAGTAGAAATATTCGTCAAGTATATTATAATATACATATTAAGCCCTCTATGTTGTCCAAGAGTCTCTTCCTGGAACATTTTCTATAATTGTGTAATGGCATAGTTTATCGAGATTAATATCTCGCATAAAAGAATATTTTATCAAAAACAATTTTTATTGTATTTTAATTTGTGTAATGGCTAAGTTGAAATGATATATAAACTTTCCAGCCGCCTTTTCCAACTTTTATATTATGAATACATACAAAAAAAGAGTACTCGGTGAACCATCTCACTGACGCATGTCGTATCAGATTAATTGCACGTTGGTGCTTATACAACAATGTGATTTCACACATTATACTATTCAACATGCTGTGTAGGGTTCCCCATGTGTTAAAACATCCACATGTGTTAAAAACTTAATAATAATACTCGAACGTTTGACAAAGAATGTACTAATTGTAATATCAATACTTTATCTATCTATAACAACATTGTATAAGTTTTTTTCAGAGTCTCGTCAATGTATATCACAAGACATGATATAAAATAGATTGACATTAAATAGTTGTATATTGGCGTTCAATAAGTGAATTGTCTACTACCTTAACAACATCACTCATTTCAAGTTAACGTGAATAAGTGAGGATCATATACGTTTTATATTTGAGGTTCACAAAAACATGTTAAACATCCAAACCATAAATGCTTATTGCGCCGCTCTTTCGGAGAAAAGGCGATACAAAGGGATAATAATAATAATAATAATAATAATAATAATAATAATATTCTTTATTTAATGAAGGTGACTCGTATAGGTTGTGACCTATCTTCCTCGATGCATTCAAACACAATAACAATATTCATACAAATGAACAGGCATTCACACAAACATACATCAGACAATAATTATATGAAATAGAATTTTTTTAAAAAGCTATCTATCTGTTTAAATTGCTATCAACTAGAATGGAGCATAACCTGTTGAGGGCTGCTACTAAGGAGATAAGTTTTCAGTTTAGGACGAAATTGTGTTAGTTTATCAACACTACATATTTTAAATGGTATACTGTTCCACACGTGTGCAGCAAAGTACTGAAAAGTACCTTTGGGAAATCGTGACTACACAAAAGGTTGAACAATATCAGTTTTACATGAAGGTCTGATCTCATAATGTGTTTTATTACCACATGTTGCTAAAATATCTTTCATGTACAATGGGGATAAATTATGAAGTGTTTTATACACCAATATACCAATATGATATTTGTTTCTTATGGAAAAGGGTAACCATGATTTTAGTTCTTTAAACAATGGGGCAGATGGGTAATCGTAATTGAGTATCATTCTTGCAGCACGCTTTTGAATATTCAAAATTTGTTTAGGTGCTTCATGCTACTGTTAGACCATAGTACGCTTCCATAATCAAACATTGGTAGAACATATGCATTAGAATAAAGGATTCGCGTATCTTGACTCAAATATGGCTTAATTCGACGTAAAAGGGCCAGTTTAGAATTAAGCTTTTTGTAAACGTTTGCAGTGTGAATATTCCAAGTAAGGTTTCTGTCAATGTGTAAATCCAGTGTTTTCTGATGTTCAACGCAATCAACCTGACAGTTATCTATGACAATGTTAAGACTGTCGTTATGTCTAGTCCGATGAACAGAGCCAAGAAGCATGCAATATGATTTATTAGGATTTAAAGCCATATTGTTAAGCTGACACCATTTACTGACATTATCAACATCAGATTGTAGCTTGTTTTGTATTTCCCTGACTGAGTAATCACTAGCGTACAGTGTAATGTCTTCAGCATACATATCAGCATTGCCATTGTGCAAATCTAGTGGTAGATTATTGATATAAGTTAAGAATAAAATTGGACCTAGTATAGAACCCTGAGGTACACCATAAATAACAGTTTTGTATTGTGACTTGTGTTCACCAACTTTTACTCCCTGTTGTCTGTTAGACAGATATTATTCAAACCATTTACATGCCTGTACAGAAAAGTGATACAACTGTAATTTGGTGAGTAGAATTTGGCGGTAAACCATGCCGAAAGCTTTTCGAAAATCCCAACAAACCGACCATACACACTTTCCAGCTTCAATTTCCTTACACCAGTGATCAAATAATCGAACAAGTGCTGCTTGACAGGAGTAGGAGTGCTTTTTACAAAAACCAGACTGCGTTTTGTGCAAAATATTCGTCTTTTGGGAAAAGAAGTGTAGCTGGTTTGAAACGTGTTTCTCAAAAACTTTTGATAATGTAGATAAAATCGATATGGGCCGATAATCATTTGCATCCTGGACATTGCAAGATGTAAATTGCTTTGGCCGTCGGTCCGTCCGTCACATTAACTTAACGTTGGCTATAACTTTGCCATTTCTATAGATTTCTTCATCAAACTTTCAAAGTGTATTGCTTATGACAAAAGGGTCGTGATGCCACCAAATTTTGTAGGTCAAGGTCATATTTGACAGAGTTATGCCACTTTTTGTACTTAGATTTTGTCACAAAATTATTGGTTATTCTGACAAAGCGTAAGAGGGCGACACAAGTGTTGTACTGAACACCCATCTAGTATTAATATTAGTTAATTGTACGAGCACTGTTTTAAAACAATTAATTTTGTTATGATAAAATAACCTTGTAAGTATTACTTTGACGGTCCTTTGAGGTTTAGAGTACTAGTAAGTGTAAATCCTTACGATATGCAGGTATGAAAAGTGTGCATAGAGAAAAGTTTCCAAAGCTGTTGCATCTAGCTATGAATAAAACATCTGGTCCTCCGCTGCATCAGTACCTTTTGTAAAGAAATTTGTTCTTTTGATCAAAGTAAGGCCAGGCTAATATTTTCTGAAAACAGAAGACATGTTAAGGATGTCCCTGAAAATAAACAACTTTGCAAACTGTGCCACTGTTGGTCATGTAAGTAAACATATATAATTGTGAAGTTAGGTATTGTCCCAGAAGAATTAATTGAATTTGGTTTCACCAACTGCAAAACGATTCATGAAAAAGTTCTAAAAGAACACTAGATTCCGCAAGGGTACTAATATGTGTTTAGATTAAAAAGGCAGGGTAAGTTATTGTGATAAGGTTGATGTAATGACGTGTCAGTTAGATAAAGTACGATGATATGACTTGAACTGGTTGTGACAACTGTGAGAGGTGGGTACATTATGCGGGTGTTGAAAACCTTAGCAGAAATTGATCGATGGAATTCTTCAAAACAAAACAAAATGCTGCTGTAATACATAGTTGCAACCAGGAAGAGTAGGACTGGGTAATATGTCAATGTTACAAAAGATGTTTTGTGTGCAAAGTAAAAATTGACTTGACAAAGTTATTAACATGTTTCTAACTGCTACGATTCTTCAAACAAAATATGTTGTGTTGTACTTCTAACAAAATATTGGAGTTCTGGGATCTGTATTTTTTTCTTTTTCGTTTAGATTGTTTATAGTCCCGGCCGACTAGGGATTTCTCCCCTGTGGCCGAGTGCAAAAAGAAGGCGTAGATTGCGCTGTCGTAAACGGTCTGCGCTTGCGTAACTAATCCGAGCATACGCCCGTCGGAGATACGCCCGGGTTACGACTGTCTAATTATTGTATCAAATATTTTTTTATTTATTTATTATAGTCTCATCTATGTATATTATTTACATAATAATACATAGCCATTCACAGTGAATTATAAGAGATTTAACTATGTACAACCACAAAACTAGCAATCATACTAAAACAATTCAACATCTAAAATGTATTTCTAGCTTTATACAGATAAAATTTGTCATTGTACACCAGAGTCCTATGATACTTAATTAAGAGACATTTTATAGCCTTCAACAGTTTGTTATCCAAGACACCTTCTACTTTGTTCCACAAAATATCTCTGTTAACGGTGTCGTAAGCCTTTCTTAGATCTATAAAGGCACAATACGTTGACAATTTCTTTTTACGTCTAGTATCGATAAGACTAGTTAGTGTGGACAAATGATCTATGGTGTTGCGACCTTTACGGAATCCATCTTGCCCTTCATACAACAAATTACTGGATTTTAATGTGGAAGTTAATAGCTTGTTCAATAATGTGCAGTACACTTTGTAAACAATAGGTGTGATAGCAATGCCTCTGTATGACATAGGATCTCCTGCATTTGCAGTGGAGCTCCTAGGAATGGGGTTTATGATACTTTTCCCCCATCTAATGGGCATTTCTCCTTTATTGTAACAAAAGTTAAACAATGAATATAGATAGTATACAACTAATTCATTGTTCAAAACATCACTAGGCATCTGATCATGACCCATAGCTCTATTTGTCTTAACCTCAAAAATTGCTTTTTTAACATCAATAATACTAAATTGTTCAACATCACGTCCAACATTATTGTTTTCCAGGTTAAAAATTTGATTATTGGAATCTACATTATTCACACCTTCTACATTACCCACACCAACGTTAAGAAGTGTACAAAAATCATTTTTCCATTTACCTAGTACTGTAATTGGGTCTTTTACAATTTTACCGTTCTCATCTTCAATCTTAAATGGAATCTGAAATTTTCTATTGTCTCTTATCCCTAACCTGCCTATATTTTTCCAAAAATCAGGCTTGCTATTTTCTGCATCATATATGAGATCATTTTGTATTTTAATCCAATGCTGTCGTTTGGCCTTTTGTACATTCCTATCAGAAAAATTTCTATGGTGAACAAAAATATGTTTAAGACTAGCTTTCTCAACATTTTTACATCGTACCCATTGCTTCTCAGCCGCACACATATTGTTCCATAGAACCTGTAAATAATCACTCCACCATGGTTTCAATACACGTTTTACTTGCACCAAAAATTACCACCATTTCTCTTTTCTGAAGTTTACATAACATTTCATGTTTAATCTTATTTGACAAAGACTCATAAAAATCATCTACAATATCCTGATGTCTCAAATCTGACTCAAACAAACTAACTTTCTCATTCATACCAGAACAAAACATATCATTGTTACAAAAATCAACTTGGATCTTACTGGTATCAATTTTTTTCACGTAATATAGGAGTACGGTGATCAAGCATAAAATCTTCCCCAAATAACTTTATTGCCAAAGTACAGGATAGTAAAGAGTGGTTAGGCAACAGCCTTGTTTCTATACCTACACTTGGCATATCTGACACTCTAAAAACTTCAAAATCTGTATAAAAAGTCTTTATATGGTACTACAATATAATCCACAACAGACATACCTTTTGTAGAAATACTAGTAAAGTCATTCTTTTTATACTTGCGACCATTTAGAATACAACAATTACTATTTATCAGAAATTCACAAAAAAGGTCTCCATATGCATTCTTTGTAAAATCTAATACTTCTCTAACCGGTAGCTGAAAAATCGCTTCAATACAATCGGGCATGTCGGCAACATGGGCGTTAAAATCACCCAAAATACAAAACTTTCCAAGGTGTTGATACTCATATATATTACTCAAAAGTTGATCAAAATAGTCATTTGCATCTTCATAACGTGGAGAGCCCAATGGGGGCAAATAACATGCACATACATTAAAAATCTGCTCAGTTTTCTTTGATTTAAAAGATACCCATAAAATTCCCTCATAGTTATGGTTTAACACACTTATATTAAAATCATTTGCTATTGCCTTATTGACCAACAGACAAACTCCACCTGAACCAGTTCGGGCATTAACATGTAGGTTTAATATATTATGCCCATAGAAGATGTAATCATTAAGCTGTAACGAAGAATTTCTTTTCAAATGCGTTTCAGCGATAGCTACATGATCAAACTTTTGGTCAATAATTCACTTTTCCCTGAAAATAAAATTATCTGAGGAGACGTTTTCTGACCAACCATTTACGTTCCAAAAACCTAACTTTACCTAATGTCTAGTGTTATAAAAATTTCAGTTAAAATTTCTATTAAATTGCTGGCGGTCTCGATTCTGACTTCTGCTGTCGTCTCTGCGCTCTGATCTATGGTGTCTGTCTCTATTTGACCGATCAGCCAGTGCGTACCTGTCTCGATCATCATATCTTCTGTCATTATTCCTGGAAATAGATCTCATATTTCTCGTGCATAATCGTTGTATTTCTTGTTTCAATGCATGAGATTTGATATGCATATGTTAAGATAATCTGTTTTGAATAATGGGAACATGTCTAGAAATAAAACACATTTTTTACAAAAGTATTTCTAAAATTCAAAATTGCCTGTTTTATATAAATACGAGAATAGCAACATGTCTAGGAACTTAACAATTTCTTAAATTTAAAATTAGAAACTTCTTTGAAAAAGTTGCAACATGTAATTAAAATTATTTGCTCATTCACATCTCGAAATAAAATAATTATTCAAATAGTCATACAAAGAAAATCTGCTGAATGTTACAACGTTTTATAGGTGAACTATAACATATATTGCGTTTAGCTAAGAAATATTACATAAGCGAAGCTGACAAAAGAAGGTCACTACACGGATTTCGCTTTTACTCTATTTTAAGAGGGTGTGTGGGAGTATCTAGAAATCACAGTTTCGGCAGTTGTTTGGTTGGGCAGTCGGTCCGTCTGTTTGTTTCACAATACTGTGTAAACTTTACTTGTGGCTCGAACTTCTACAAACGTTTTCTTTAGATCAAACCAGTTACATTTAAGTACATGTAATCATTAAGAACTGCAGTTGTTAAAGGTCTGAGTATACGCTTTCCTTCATAGATTGATTTATATGTCTCTAGAATTAGCCGTTGTACCCGGTGTCCATAACCCTGAACTGATCTATAAATGTCTGGACATGGTCTCGACCAGGTGAAGTTTTTTCATTACCCTTTAAGGCTTTCATGAAAGACAGAACGGAAACGATTTATAGCCGAATGTTGCCTTACCCTCGAACTGAGCCGGATGAAACAGGAGTTCCGTAAATCGGCTTGATATCTTGAAATTTTGTTCAAAAACCGAGTATTTCAAGAGATATCACTGGAAACGCTATATTACAGACGGACGGGCAAACATATTGACACCCATGATAAAACCATATGGCTCCAACAGACCTTTACACCAAAAATATTGCCTTTACTGATATTTGACATGATAATGTATATAAAAATTCAAATACGCTATAGTTACGCCTACTCCATAGCAGTTGTGACTTTCGTGCTAGATTTACTACTTGACTTACGCTGCGTCTCGATTATGCACTCGGATTAAATTTTGCGACCATCTACGCTCTAGATAAGCCGGACGTAGGCCCACGGCCGCTTTATGCACTCCGCCACAGGAGTCTGTAGTCTATTTATTCAATAATTATAATTTTACAAACTTTAAGATATTATTGACGCCGCGATGAATCGCGGCGTCAGTATTGAATAGGTTTCAATTTTGGACCATGGGGTTGCATAATCGAATAGGGAGCAGCCAACATTATTATTGTAAATCTAAACTATGTTCTATGTATGAAAAATGACTTTTATGAATCATTAAATTGTATTAAGTCATTAAAAACAATACAATACAATACAAAATACACATGTCTCCTTCCCTTATTTCAAAACTTTGGACACATTTAATGAGTATTTAATAACTTTTCCACAAACTCGTAGACCACGGGTTTTTTATAGCTTTGTTTACGGACCTTACGACCCGATTCATCAAAGCTCAGAAAAAAAGATTCGGAAGATGTTTTGCTATCTTAAAACACTCAGATAATAGAATACATGGCGCCAACGTGAAAAATCAATGAAAACCCATTTTAATTACTACATATTAGACTTTTAATATTGAAACTGTAAAGAAAAACCGTTCACCCAACTATGCAATAAATAGGGCCCTAACGGAATTCCATTCCATCATTTGTAAACAAAAACAATAATCAGCCAATGGAAGTTCTGTAAAATGTATACGTCACAGCATAATTAATCATGTGGATTTCGTCTCTTTCCGCCATATTGCTGGAGTGTATAATGCTTCGGGAATAGAAAGAAAGAAAAATCCACATTACCAGCTACAGGGAGGGAGGGGCAGGTATATCTGTTTTACAGATAGTTCTTTTTCACAATATTTAGACCCGGTGTAAATTATATTTGCACAGGTTTTTGCCTCTGCTTCCTATTAACCGACCTGTGATTCAGTGAAATTGTGGGAGGAGCCATGGTTATAAATAGTTTTGTGTATCAGTTCCTTGGTATCTAAAAATAGCCAGTGTAAAATTAGCATCCGAAAATAATTAATGTTGTGAGAAAAGAGGTATTTAATTATCACAATAGACAAACAATATGGAAGTTACATAAGGGTTTAGTATTATGCTAATTACTAATAAAAACTTTATTTTTATAAATCAGTTTCATAAACAAAAAGGATATACAGCTAAATACACAGAGGCACGGACCGGTATTACTGATTACCGAAAACAACTTTTTACCGGAAACAACCAAAAACAAATGAGATTACCGGAAACAAGTCTTAATTCAATAGTTTTTTATGTTAAATACACTTTTTATTATTCTAAATGATAAAAATTAATGTATTTGTTGAATATGTGTAATTTTAAAATGAATGGTTAGGTTTTAAGCAAATTAGTTCGATGTAACTTAGTGTGTACTTTATGTTGTAACGATTACCTCCCTTAGACGGTATTAAAACCCAAAATCATTGCAATCACGGACCTATATACACATGTGTATAGGTCCGTTCTCTATTAGAAAAAAAGTATTACTTTTCTTTTTTTGTATTTAAATAGTTCGATAAATTTTAGCGATATTTTTTGCTCAAGTTCTTTGACAGTTTAACAACTTATCTGCATTTCCAGTTACGAAAATTCCCATGAGTGAATGAAAATAAAAAACAGAAACTAGAAAATCATTTAAAATCTTTTTATTTGCATATATCATTACAAGGATGAATAAAACAAATAACATAATTAACATAATGTGTATATAGGTCCGTGACAGAGGTAATGATCATTTTATGTAGTAAAAAAGGGTTCGCTGATGTTAACCACGCACATTTTATAATAGAAACCTGCCCCAGTGCCCATCTCCCAGCCATGCTTCAAAACATGCGCGGCGTCTTTGATGCCTTGCATCAAAATTCGTCTTGTTCCTTCTTTCTCATAAACTTGTTCTGTTAACTGTTATATTGTTCTAAAAATTAGTAAAATACTTAATTTTGTAAAGTATGTTGCTACAAACATAACTTCTTTTATGTTTTATGTTTATGTTGACTAGTGAATTATAGTTTTCTCAGTGAAATAAAAGTGATAACCCACAGTTTGGAAACAGTGGATTAACATTTATATGTTCACTGTTTTTGAAATCTTTAACCCAGTTTCACGTCAAAAAGTATACCGAGCGTAATTAATTAATGCTGGAAACCACAAGACGATAACGTCGTTAAAATGACGTCATTTGTGCAACGTTTTCTGATAACGTTTCTCGTGATTTTTAACCGTAAAATAAACCGAAAAACTGTTGGTGACGGTGTAACATCACGTTAATTTCACTCGTGAACACAAAAAGTAGTTATTTTCACCCGTCGTGAAAATATCACTTTTGGTGCCAACTCGGTAAAATTATAACATGATATTACACCAAAACCAACGACTATCCTCTATTCATTTTGTGCTTTTCAGTTAAATACTGAAATATATCAGTGAAATATAATTAATATTTCACTGTTTCAAAGCAGTGAAAATATCAAAATCTTCAATCCAGATTGACGCCAAAAAGTATACCGAGTGTAACGAATATCAGATACCAAACTACGATGAAGTCTTCAAAATGACGTAATGTGTACCATGCTTTCTGATGACGTTTCCCACGGTTTCGACATTCTCAGAATTTCAAACATAAAATAATCAGAACAATTGTTGGTATCGATGTAATATCACGTTAATTTCAGTCGTGAACACCAAAAGTAGTTATTTTCACTTGTGGCTGCGCCACTCGTGAAAATATCAGTTTTGGTGCCCACTCGGTGATATTATTACGTAATATTACATCGATACCAACAATTGTTCGCTATGTCTTATTCTGTATTGGTACATAAATACTAGATTACTTACACTATACACTTCTTTTCTTATCACCACTTATAAGAGTACAATGTATTCGATTGAATTTTTGCAATATTATCCAACCAGTAGTTGCTTTAAAAAGAGTTTACCCTCCGTATATTTGTTGACATCAAACTTACTTTTTAATTGGCTGCCTTCCTGTAAAAAGCAAGCTTAGTGCAGGTACTCAGAAAATTATACATACAAACATGTTTGGTTACCAGAGAATGTAATGCTGACAAACAGCAAAAATGCTGACAAACAGCAAAAATCTACTCAGCGACTGTCACAATTTCATAAAGGTTAAATTTAAACAAGAGACTCAAAAATCAGAAAATAAGTTTTGCTCTCACAGAAGTTTTACAAATTTTAATGCAGATGATTTTAATTCAGCTTTTAAAGTTGGACTCTAGTCATAACGATTTAAACAGAATATATAATGATTTTAGCAGTATTTTTATTGAAACTGCAGACAAACATGCACCTATAAAAAGTAATAGCGTATTACAAAAGCTAGCACCTTTCATGAACAAAACTCTAAAAAATGCAATTTACAAAAGAAGAATGTTGTTAAATAAATTCAAAAAGAATAAAACATAAAAAACTGGGAGAATTTTAGAAAACTAAGAAATCTGGTTACAAGCATAAAAAGAAAATTAATGAACAATTATTTTATAGATCGTTGTGTTGGAGGGTGCAAATCTGCTGACTTCTGGCCCACAGTTAAACCTTTTCTGACAAATAAGGGTAGCAACACTGAAAAGGATACTATACTATGCGAAGAGGGTAAACTAGTTACCGGTACTTATCAACAAGAAGTATGTAATATTTTTATCGATTTTTTTGTAAATGTTGCCCAAAATATTGGAAACAACACAGTCGCTGTAGATGAAAATCACCCAAGGATTGCAGCAATTTTATAAAACAATAGCGTTCACTCTGAGTTAGTTTTTCATTCAGTAGAATCATCTTTCAATGATAAAGAAAAAGATTAAATAAACATCAAAAAAGCTACCATGGTATTTCCCCTAAATTGCTAAAATTGGCCAAACCCACTGTATCAGGGTACATTACATCAATGGTCAACAAATCCTTTGAAACATCAGTCTTCCCAGAAAATTAACAATTGCACAAGTTATACCTTTACATAAGGAAAAGAGCACTATGGGAAAAGGAAATTATCGCCCTGTAAGCATACTTCCAATTATATCTAAAATATTTGAAAGAGCAATTAACACGCAATTAACCGAGTTTTTTAACCAACACTTTAATCCATATCTCTCTGCATTTAGATCAAGCTACGGCTGTCAAACAACTTTACTTAGACTTATTGAAGACTGGAAGTAGGCGCTAGACGAAAACAAATATATAGCATCGGTATTAATGGATCTATCTAAAGCATTTGACTGCTTACCTCATGACCTACTCACTTTAAAATTAAAATATTATGGTGTTTCTGAAAACTGTCTAAAGCAAATAAGCAGCTATCTAAACAAAAGGAATCAGTGCATCAAAATAGGACAGTTTAAAAATGATTTTCAAGAAATATACAAAGGTGTCCCTCAAGGTTCAATATTAGGTGCCGTGCTTTTTAACATTTTTTTGAATAACATTTTTGATTTTGTAAATAACAGTAAGTTATATAATTACGCGGATGATAACACCTTGTCTTGCGCAGATCATGACGCTAACTCAGTAAAGGCCGCCTTAGAATAGGACAGTATCTCGCTTATAAATTGGTTTTCTGACAACACATGAAAGCAAACCCCGACAAGTTTCAGACAGTAGCAATAGGAAGTAAGACCAAAAATGTAATTTATCTTTATATCTGTCTGGAAATATTATTAATTGTGAAGATTAAGTAAATTTACTTGGAGTTACAATAGATTTTAGGTTAAGTTTCTATGTTTCAAATATATGCAAGAAGGCCTCGAGGCAACTAATTGTTCTAAAACGTATCGGAAGACATCTTTGTAAACTAGGTAAACTTTATATATACATGTACTATTCATTTATACTTTCTAATTTCAATTTTTGTCCCTTACCTTTGCACTTCTGCGGAGAAATAAATACGAAAAAGATTGAAAATATACAGAAAAGAGCATTAATATTTATATACAATGATTACAACTCGAGTATGAAGGCTTACTTTAAAAATCTAAATCACCAACTTTACAAATTAGAAGACTAAGATACATGACAATAGAAACCTTTAAAATAATAAATAAAGAGACACCAACTTATCTCCATGATTTAATGAAAATAAAGCAACATTCTTATTCCTTCAGATATACCAACACAGCAGAAGTTCCTCAGGTAAGAAGCTCAAGATACGGCCTCAACTCTTTCCGCTCCGATGCCCCCAGGCTCTGGAACTCACTACCCCAACATTTCAGAGAAATCACTGGCCTAAGACAGTTCCGGAGCTTGATTGGAACGTTGGACGGAAAGAGTTGCAAATGTTCTTGTTGCACAAGTTAATAATTATAATTTTCAGTTTGTTTCAGTTTCTGTATATTTTCAGTTTCGTTTTGTTTCAGTTGGTATTGCTTTTATTTTCTATAGTTTCCTTTGTTATGTCCTTTCCAATTTAAATGTTGTAACTGCATAGATCTGACTGTTCAATTTATTTACTTATTATTTGCGTATTTATTGCAGTTATTGTTGTCCGCTAGTTTTTCTATGTACTGTGAGGAAGTTGCTGATCAGTTCTTTCCAAACCTGGTTTGGGGGGATAAATGTTCTTATTCTCTTTTTATCGGTCACACTTTTGTGTTCATATTGCTTTCAGTTTCTTATTCTAAATTATTTTAAGGCAGTTTTTAGATCTAGGTCAAGATCAGCAAGTTTCTCGCAGATTTTAACTTCATTTTAACTTATCTGCCCTCCATGTATGTAATCATTATTATCAAAGTTCATTTCTGCTATGTAAGGGAAAGTTGATTTTATTTTATTAAAATAAGTGAATATTTAATACCCATGGAAATTGGACTTTTTTACAGTAACTCATTATTTAAGGCCATAGTTAAATTAGATTTTATCTATATTAGGCTTAATTGTTGCCTTTCAAAGTATTTAAAGTAGGCTAAGAAACGATTTTAATTAATTCTTAACAGCTTATCTAAATTTATACTAATGTCATTTCTTAGTCACCTTTTATTAACTTATATATTTACTTCATATATTTATGCTACTATGTGAAATATGTTCAATCATTTTTAAAGTACATACTTCTTTCATGCTCAATAATTGTGATATAATAATAAATGTTTGATTTTTTAACAGGTTTCTATACATGTTACTAATAATATATAACGATAGAAAGCTTAATATTGTAATAAGAATGTTGCCGGTTTCTGATAATGAAAACCTGGAAAGGAAAGTTCACTCGCTTTTTAGAGATGGTCTTAAACTTGATAGACTACATGTCATTTGTATGTGTCCTATAATAACCACCCAGGTGTTGTCATTGTTAAATTTGCTAACGAAACGGATAGACAGTCTGTCATGGATGCCAAATCTCGCCTCCGAGGGAATAAGCAGTATGAAAAGAGTTTCATTTATAAAGACATCAGTCGGGAAGAGCGACTTATGACATCAAATTTCCGTACACTAGTAGGAGCCTACAAATCTAGAAAAAAGTGACATTCAAGTGCGAGGCACACGCATCATTCCTAGAGAAAGTGAGGCTATGAACATCCGTTCTAATGATCGTGTTAATGATGAATCTCCTGACTTCTCAAATCAAGATCATAGTGAAACCTCATGGAAAGGAAATCGTGATAGATCTTATAATAGGGAAACAGGGAAAAGTACATCTTCAAACAATAATGTTCAAACACGGGCGTATGGTGGTGTGCACTTCTGGGTGCTGTGGGGCTCGTTTTGGGGAGGCTGCGTTTTTGGTACGTGGCATTCCCTGTTTGATATTATTTTTGTTTTTATAGCCCCAGGAGAGGGGATAGTTTTCAGTCATACAATCAAGAAAAGAGATATTTTAACAGGGGTCGTCAAGACTATTTTAATTCTAATAATAACAGCAGTCGCGAACATTCTGATTATTTTCAGGGCAGCCGTTCAGCACAAGGAAGACGGGATGATGGCAGAAGAAACGATGGGTCTAGAGACTTCCGTAATAGATTTAGTTTTCATTAGGTCAATGCAGGTTTTTGGAACGTTAGAGGATGGAGTGCAGACAGCACTTCTTGTAATTCAGATTTAAGATATGCTTGTATTGAATCTCTAGATCTGCACATAATTGGTATAGCTGAGACTCATTTGATAGGAAGTGAATCCATAGATATTCCTAATTATATTTGGTATGGTCAGAATCGTAAGAACTTACATTTAAACGCCAAGAAAGGGTCTGGTGGAGTACGATTTTTAATTAGAAAAGATATTATTGAGCATTTCGATGTTTTAAATTCGGAAACTGAAGGTATTTTATGGCTTCATCTTATAAATAAAACTTGTAATGATTACAGGTTGTGTATATGTGTCTGTTATCTGCCTCCTTTGTATTCGTCTAGACAAGTTGATGGGCAAGTTTTCTTTGACACACTTCTTACTCAAGTATATGAATATCAAAATCTAGGAAAAAAAAATAAATAAAAAAAAAATAATAATAATAATAATATCAAACAGGGAATGCCACGTACCAAAAACGCAGCCTCCCCAAAACGAACCCCACAGCACCCAGAAGTGCACACCACCAACACACACACACACACACACACACACACACACGCACACACACACGACACACACACACAATCATGTACACACACACATATACACTACCAACACACACTAGCATACAAAGCAAACACACGAGGACAAAACGAACAATTAAAGGAACACAGTGGGGCACCGCCTTGGAACGGTCAGTGGCAAAAACACCACTGGGGAGCTTAAACCGGTTTATGGTGCGCACCCAACCTCACTCTTACCCCCACCATGTTCCAAAGTCACAGGACAGTGTAAATAAAAGTAATCCCTGCTAGGTGAATCTCTAACACACGCAATGGAAACAAAAGGCATGGTATGTAAAACACAAAAATGCTCGTGTATAAATATATAAAAAGTCATTCATAGGAAGTCATTCATTTGCGGTGATTTTAACAGCCGTTGCGGGGCTTTATCAGATTTTATAGAAGGTGTTGATGATGTCTGTGATAGAAATATTGTAGATACTTCTGCAATCTGATTAAAATCATCTCCTCAAAAACTCTACGCTATTTCAGAAGATCGTGAACTTTAGTCAGATTGGATACTTCTGTCAATTCTTATGGTTATATATTTTTAGATTTTTTATTAAGTGCCAATAAGTGTATGTTAAATGGAAGGAATTACATGAAAAATGATTTCACCTGTGTTTCTAGTCTAGGACGGTCTGTTGTTGACTATTGTCTTAATTAAAATGTTTTCTGAATTCAATGTATACAGAGCCACTGAGCTTATTAATTTAGTAGGTGCTGACAGAATTTTACAATCTGGATCTTTTCCAGACCATTCATTACTTGCTTGGAAATAGAATATAGATATATTTGAAAGTAAGCAAAACAATATGTCATCTAAAGAACCTCTGATCGAATCTACTTTTGTTAAATATAATGTGAAACAGATTCCTGATGATTTTATGAAGGATATTGATACAGTTCAATTTTTACATGATATTGTTTTTAAATTAGAAAGTAGTGTGCATAGACAAGAAGATGTTGATTGTGCATAAGAGTGAGGTTGGGTGCGCACCATAAACCGGTTTAAGCTCCCCAGTGGTGTTTTTGCCACTGACCGTTCCAAGGCGGTGCCCCACTGTGTTCCTTTAATTGTTCGTTTTGTCCTCGTGTGTTTGCTTTGTATGCTAGTGTGTGTGTGTGTGTGTGTGTGTGTGTGTGTGTGTGTGTGTGTGTGTGGAGTGGACTTCTGGGTGCTGTGGGGCTCGTTTTGGGGAGGCTGCGTTTTTGGTACGTGGCATTCCCTGTTTGATATTATTTTTGTTTTTGTGTACACAAATAAGACAGTATATGTCCAATAGTATTCCATGTAAAAAGATAAAATTTAGCAGTACTTTACATAATAAGAAAAAGAAAATATCCAAACCTTGGTGGAATGATGACTTAACTTGTGCATGGAATGACATGTGTTTACATGAAAAACAATGGTTGAATTGTAAAGTAACTGTACTTAAGGCTAATTTTAAACATATATGTGTGCAGAAAAGAAAATATTTTGATAAATTGGTGTGTAAGGCAAAACGTTTTTATTGGTATCAAATGCAGACTGAATTGTTGAAGAGTGTTAGTAATAATCCAACTGAATTTTGGAGAAACATTGGTAAAATTGGAGTTTCTAATAAAATAAGTATCCCAATGGAGGTGGTGTTGGACAATGGAAATTTATCAAGAAATCCTACACAGGTATTGGAAAAGTGGAAACAATCTTTTAGTGATCTATATCAGTCTAGAAATGTAGTTGATGATGCTACTAGTGATTTTATTAATCATTCGTCAGACTGCAACGAGCCTTTATTTGATGATTTGTTCTCTGTATTTGAAATAAGGAAAGTAGCAAATGATGCCAAACTTAATAAGGCCAGTGGTATTGATTCTATTCCAGTAGATGTTCTGAAGAATGATATTGCTATATCGCTGTTGCATATTTTATTTAACTCATGTTTTCGGTCTGGTTTTATTCCGTCTGATTAGGCCAAAGGTATAATCAATCCAATTCCTAAGTCAGGCACCACTGATCCAAGGGATCCTCTAAGTTATAGAGGTATTACCCTAGCTCCATGTATGTATAAATTGTATTGTAGTATCCTAAACAATAGATTGTACAAGTGGGCGGATGCTAATGATATTATATCGGATGAACAAAATGGTTTTCGAAAGAAAAGAAGTACCATTGATCAACTATCTACGTTAAACAACATTTTGGATCATAGAATAAGAAATAAGATGTCTACATTTTGTGCCTTTATCGATTTCAAAAAAGCGTACGACCTCATTAATAGAGGAAAATTATGGAAAATATTAAATGAATATGGTATAAATGGTCGCATGTTTCAAGCGTTGAAAGCACTTTACAAGTCCGTACAGTCGTTTGTTCGTATTAATGGATTAACTTCAGAATGGTTTAACGTAAACACGGGTCTGCGTCAGGGTTGTACTCTGTCACCATTGTTGTTTAATTTTTGGCCTGGGGACTGAAAGCCCCCAAGGCCTAAGTTAGTATACCACATTTCAAACCCTGCAAGAATTTTAGCCGTGCTATGTGCGAATAACAACTGTAAACATGCGCTATGCGAAAGTAGTGCAAGACAGATCAATCTTCTGTTTGAATGCCGCATATGATAAGAACATGTTACAAATAAAAATAGTACATAAAACTTCAAACGACTGCAGGAAGGTATATAGCTTACGGGTTGCATTACACATTTTTTCTGTTTTAGAAATTAATGCGCTGTTAGCTGATTACGGAAGATAATCATATGCATATCACGGAAAAGTACGGATATTTACGGAAATTTACGAAAACGTACGAAGCTCGATATAAGAGTTTGTAGTTTGATTTTCAAATTTCCGATGTTATTTCATTGACAACTTTGTTATTTACGAACGATTACATATATATTTACCTAAAAATAAATGTCTCTAAAAAAAAATATAATTTACGTACATTCCCGAGAAGGAACTAACGTGATCAAATTCACCCGCCATTTATCGAGGACGCTGCATGTCGAGGCCCAGTGAACGGTTTCACTGATTACAACTACAAGGTAACCCAGAATCATTTTTGGTTTTCGCTGTTATACACATTGTACAGTACTGTATTTATATTTCATTGCTGGTATTGCTTTGTTTATTTCTGTTTCAAGGTCTTGTCATTGGTACACAATAATTTTCGATCCACATCATCAGATCATATCGCTTGAAGTTGTACAAAGCGCAGATCGAATTATTTGTACTGGCTTAAACATTTTATAATGTTGACTATGTGATTATTTTTCATTTAACGTACATTTCATAATAAAACAAACTTCCCTGTCCCCATATATTTGTGAATCATTCATTCTGTGTCATATATTGAATTTCGTCCTCTGCACATTTCGACCCGCGCTTTAGGTAAGATTCAACGCAGAACACGTAGGTGAAAAGTTGTTTTTCGGGGAGTTAACCTATAGCCCCCAGGCCTTCAGCGCTCACAGCGCTTTGATTATATAAACGATTTTATAAATACTGTAAAATCCTTAGGGGTTGGGTTAGATATTGGAAATGGTGAAAAGCTATGTATTCTCTTGTATGTAGACGATATTGTCCTGCTTGCCGACTGTGAGACAGACTTACAGCTTATGCTGGACATCCTGCATGAATGGTGTACTGAAAATGATATGCATGTAAACACAAGCAAAAGTCAAATTGTTCACTTTAGACCTAAAAATAGGTTGAGGTCCCAGTTTCAGTTTAAATGTGGACAGGATATTCTTTTGACTGTAGATCGTTATGTTTACCTTGGGTTGCTTCTCAGATAATCTGGACTACTGTGTAACTGCTAGGGTTGTAGCACAGTCGGCAGGAAGGGCACTGGGTTTATTGATTGCAAAATGTAAAATGTTAGGCGGTATGCCTTTCAACGTCTTCACTAAATTGTATGACAGTGTTGTTTGGCCAGTAGTTTCATATGGTGCTGCCATATGGGGTGAAAAATCGTACCATTGTATTGATGCTGTGCATAACCGAGCATTGAAATTTTATCTTGGAGTAGGCAAATATACTCCCACAGCCGCAGTGTCCGGCGACATGGGTTGGATACCTCCGTTTGTTAGACAATGGCGCAAAGTATGTGACTACTGGACAAGATATGTGAATATGGATCAAAATAGAATTAACAGAAAAGTTATGGATTTCTGTCTGATTAATGGTTCTTCGAGATGTAAGAATTATATGTATAGGGTAAAGAAATTTATTATTGATAATGGTTATGATGATATAGTCAGTAATGATAGAATTTCTAAAAATTTGTTACAAAATAGATTGTGTAATGTCTTGTTTAATAATCATAAAGTGAAATGGTTGGATACTCTAAACCAAGAATCTTCTAATCGTGGTACTGGTGGTAATAAGCTTAGGAAATATAAACTTTTAAAGAATAAATTTGAATCTGAAAAGTACTGTAAGTGCATTTTGCCTAAAACACATAGAGCAGCATTTGCAAAATTCAGGGCAGGTGTAGCCCCTATTAAAATTGAACTTGGACGGTATGAAGGCTTGCCAGTCCAGGATCGAAAATGCCCTTTCTGTCGTGTCCATGTAGAAGA
>JAFMSR010000011.1:45074311-45581811 GCA_022818135.1 Saxidomus purpurata
GATATAATGTGTATTTGCCTATTAAAATTAATTTCAATATGGCTTTATCAAGCTTTTCATTACCTAATAATACATCTGTTGATGACCAGTTGGTATATAAATTTGGACAGTTTATATTTAACCATCTTTTCACTTCTCCCCAATAAGTGGATGTAGATGGACAGTCCCAGAATAGGTGTTTTAATGTTTCAATTTGACAGTTACAAAAAGAACATAAATTATTGTTTTTTATCTTCATTTTATGTAACAAGACTAGTTAGTTGCTAAAATCCTATGACTGATTTTGTATTGGAACCATTGTAATTTTGAGTCTTGGGTTAGTTTAAAAGGTAGTCTGTTTATAAATCTCCAGTTAAAATTATCATTCAAATTAAGTACCTCACTCCATTTTCTTTTGGATATTGGAAAAGTACTTGTTTTTAAAATATAATCATAAATCCCTCTGCATCCCTTTTTTTGGCTGTTAATAATTCTAACTGATAAAGGCTGTAAGGGAGTTTCTTCTTTTTTGGTACAGTGTTGGAAAGCCATGTTAGCCAAAAATCCTAGTGAAATAAACTATTTGTATTTGTATTTAACCCTAACATTGATTACAATCGATACAATACAAATTTTATTTCTTGTCGGTATGTCATATTACAATAAACATTAGCTACGATAGATATTGACCAACAACAAATATAACAATGCACACAATACATGGAAAGAGTGATAACAGCATGGTTACAGCATGAGAACCTGTGAAGATAAAAAAAGCACATGTAGCACATTTTAGGTTAAAAGTATGGATTCAATGCCTGAGGAGGATACTAAGACTGGGCACGAACATGGACTGTGTAACTTAAAAACCTGAAAGGAAAAGTTAACCCAAAAGGGCATGCCAACTAAGGCAACATGAACATATTTAGCAATGCTAAAGGGCTTGGCTGAATTTTAGCTGACAGAAGTCATTTGCAGTATGGCACACTAATAATAATAATGGGTAACATCAGAGGGGGTCGTTATTTGAGGTTTATAAATTGCATTTCGTTTTCCTCCCTTGATTTAACCTAAGAAATAATTTTCAACTAATGTCATCCCTGTCATCCCACAGACACAGGTGGGAGGAACATATCTTTGACTTTTTTCTTAAGCTTAAGCTAAAAATGAAGTTTTTTATGCATTTATAATTGTGGTTCATAGCTCTTAAATTAGATCAACCAGTATCTATGGTAAAGAGCTATGAACAATAAAAAATGTTTACAAATTTTCTGATATAAATCATAAAATGCATAGAAAAAGATATTAGGTAACCAAAGGTATGTTCCTTCCACCATCACTCTCTTGAGACGATAACGATAGTCAAGATCTCCCATTCGTAATTGCGTTTACTTCCGCATTCGATTCGAGGCTGTCAAATCACAAGTCAGGTGGTCGGATTGGAACAGCAACATAATTTTCCTGTTTCCTTTAAACCTAGTGCAAAATGTGATGGACTAATTATGCCATTTAAATGTTCGTAATAACTGACTCGCGTGATAACTGTCATATGGACTGATATCAGCCTTGAATTTGGCTGTCAATGAATTTCAGAACTGAAAGTGGAAAACAAGTTTGTTTACATTTTGATTGTGACTTGTCATCGCTGGCAATACCGCAGAATTTGACAACATACGACATTTCAGCATAAGAAAATGTCATCAAGTAAAGATTATGATGATCCAGCATCGCGACCATTGTTTGGTGAAACACACCCCCAGGTTTGTTTTCAGTTTGAACCTGAATTAATTTTCAGAAGAAACAAATTGTAGAAAATTTCAGCATTACTCACAACTGTACTTATAGCACTCTTTGACAGTAATTTCATGACCACTCCTACAGGCACAGGATGTTGGTATGGAATGCCAAATATACATATACACAAGTATTTGACAGCAGCTTTGAATATTTTGAGAGCACTTCAGATATGTTAAGAGGTCTTTAAAATTCTCAGCTTTGCACGACGCACATCGGGGCTTTCATCACTGGTCTCTGCATCTTTAATTTTAAACATGTATGAAAATCAAGAAGAAGAGTGAAAGAAGATGGCTACCTGTCATGTCATTAGCTTGAATTTAAAATAATTTCATGTTATGTTGTTAAGAGCGTTTTGTTTTGTTCAAAATAGTGTTTGTTTAATGTTTGTGTTTAATATAGGTATTGCCTCAGTTTAAAGATTAACATAAAATTGGGACTGTTTTTCCTTTGATTGTTTATACCGTTAAGTCCCGGCCGACCCTAGGACTTCTTCCTGGGTGAACTGGCCAAGACTCCTGACAGGAGCAGCTTGAAGAGAAATAGATGCAGATACAAGATAATCCGGGTACCAGACCAAAGCTCTTTCATGAATAGACCCTATCAGTTGGTTCTTTTACATGCTGGGTGTATAACACTAATACATATAAGGCTTAGAGTACCTCTGGGTTTCTAACCAGTTCATCTTTAGATGGATGGGAAACACTGAAATGCGTTTCTGAAATTTCTAGTGCCCGACCGGGATTCAAACCAGGGATGTCTTGATTGGTAGTCCAGAGCATTAACCACTTGACCACCCAAAGTGGGACTAGCAGGATTTTATATACACTTGGAGCCACTTCTAACACGACACTTATATAATTCGGTATAACTGAATTATTTGTATGAATATTTCGTTCAAATTTAGAATATAATTAATTCAACACATAATATATACTTATGCGAAATTTAATTTTGAACAAATACATATAAAACTTAACAAATAAAAAACATCGCTGTAAAACCCGAATTCACAAAATGGCATAACGTGAAATCCCAACATATCCGTAAAGTTGGTTTGCAGTTCGCAGTTCTCGAAGTGGCAACTAAGAAATCAGTTTGCAGTTCGCGCGAACTGCGAACTGGCAACTAGTCTGCAGTTCGCAGTTCGCGAACTGCAAACCAACTTTACGGATATAATCCCAACAATGAGAAAAGTCACCGATTCATAATAAAATCCGTACATCGTAGTAAAGAAACGAAATACAATGTTATTGTATTTTACAGATACATTTCCCCCTTTGTTACGATTTATAGTGAACAGGTTGATACTGCATATGTTTGCAAATAAAATTATTGCTAAATAAAGATGATACATTTATATACGTGACTGTCTAAGTGATTAGCCGGCAAGCAACATGTCAATTGCGCGACCACGCCCATGTTTATTCATTCGAAGTGACTGATATTTAAAATCAAAATTCTGTTTTTACGGTTTGAATTGCGTTATAGATTAATAAAATGAAAATGAAAATCGATATTTTGCGCTCACCTACATTTCCTCGTGCAAAATGGTGAAATCGTACATGTCACACGTGCAGAGGTAACCGATCATCACAGTTGAAAGGTTTTACCATTTTTATACAGCTAATTTTGCAAAACAACATAATATTTAATTTGAAATAAATATTTTGAACCGGATTCGAGAAAATCGAATTTGAAAAGTGTCGGGTTAGAAGTGGCTCCAAGTGTAATATGCATTACCTAAAAAAAGAGGATGTATTTTGTCTGCAGTTGCCTCAGGTTGTCATACTTCACAACAAATGTCTTATAGGAAATAAAACTCAAGTACTCTCATTCAGGCATGGGGTAATTGAATTATGCAATAATTATTGTAATTGACTGTAATTAATATACTTGAGTATAATTTGTAATTGAAGTATTTTTCAATGACATGACCTAATTAAATTAATTACATCATCAAAAACACATGTAATTTCAATTACATTTCAATTACTTGGTCAAATTTTGAATATAGATATCAGCAAAATGAAGTACACATAAGCTGAAAACTTACTTGAAATTGTACACAAAGAAAGAAAGAAATAAACAAGAAAGATAAATTAAATAAATATACATAAAATTTTATCCTTAGTGAATGAATCTGATAGAAAATTCAACATATGAGTAACCCCATTTCATAATTGTTTAATTAATTTGCAATTATAGTGTTGTTGTGTGGTCAACATGCCATAGAGTGCCAGGTGGATTTACTGATTAATCCATGCCCTCTGGTCACATGTATAACTGACCATGATAATATAGGTCACAATTAACTACTATCAAGATCCTTTGAAAAATAAATTAGTGCTTGATGAGTATTTTTACAGCTGTGTGGTTCAGAAAAATCAATTGCATGTTTACACAAGTTTGTGCGGCATACATGTACTAAGTTCAAGTCTTAAAATTTAGATTTAAAATCCTGAACTGTTGCCAAGGATATTGTACTGTTTGACAGTGCACTCCATATGAATGTCTCTTATACTAATGTCTCTTATACTGTTAAGGCTGGAAAAAGGATGACCTTTTAGTTCTAGGGGCAGGGACAGTAGATAGGTACTTGTTTTTATCAATATAGACCAAACCATGGTGAGCTTTGTAAACTAAACTAGTTTATATTGAATTCTCTGTGATGTTGCAGGGTTGGCTGAGAAAGGCCAACCCAACATTTTCTCTAATATGACTCTTGTACCTTCAGCACTTGCTGTTTAGCGGCAGTCCTCTGCATCATTTCTTACCTGTTCTAGTCTGCTTGGTAGTATGGACTCCAAACCTCAGTTTAACCTGGGAAACATAAACTAATTGGGATCTGGCGAGTGTTTTATAATTAAGCTTTTCCAGCTTTGGGTGCAAAAGCTAAATTCCTTCTTAAACTTAAAAGCCATGTGTGTGAAATTTGTTCAAAGTAAAACTTTTTCATTTCATGTATTACTTTCAACTTAGAAATAAATTTGAAAAAGAAAGTAATTTGTAATTTAATTAATTACGTTTGTGATTTAATTGTAATTTAATTAATAACATTTAAAAATATGTGTAATGGTAATTGATTTTTAATTGAAGACTTTCTTATTGTAATTGCAATTTGATTAATCACATTTCAATGTAATTGACCCCATTCCTGAAGTTTCAGAGAGCCTAAGATTCAGTTCATAAGATATTGAACCTTTGTTTCATTTAAAGGTCACTACCAATAGGTTTACACTGTGCATGGGACTGTCATAGACTGTAAGTTTTGAAAGGTTTCTGGTTAGTAACTGTAGAATATGGAACATTATCAGGGTCACTTTATAAATCATTTTGATGTCAGGGTAGAGGGGTCACTTTATAAATCATTTTGACATCTTGGGGTAGATTGATTTTGGTCAGTGTGCTAAAGGTCACTGTAACAGAACACATACAATTAATACTTTTACTGCAAACAGCTGCAAACCACCAGTAACTGTATGAAAGATAAACACTGTATAATTTTATACTTTCTTATTTCAGGACAGAGTGTGTAACTTAGTTGTAGCATCGTTTACTGGAATTATTGTTGCTGTAAGTAAAACCAGGACTATATTGATTTACCTTTTAGCAGAAAGTATTTTTTTTACAGTTTTATCAATTTATCAATCCCTACTCGAAATGCCAAACTAGACTTGTCCATTTGAATTGAAAGGTAAGTGAATGAGTAGCAACTAGTGAAAGACATGATCAGACTGTAGGGATGTACTGACTGATCATGATCTACACTGGTATAAGAGACATATTCTTCTGCTTCTAACAGGGTAAAAGTGTAATAAGGATGTTTATGATATTTTCCCAAGAAGTTCATACTCCAGACACAACGTGCAGACTCTTCACTTTAAATAGACATGTAGGAAGATAAGTGTTACATATTAATATTAAATGGATGTAACTCACAGGGGGCTTTGTTTTTAGATAGGTTGTTTATTCAAATATAATGAATAATTCACTATAATTATTCAACTGAAACAAGGCATTTAAGAAAATGCAAATTTTATACATGCATAAATGCCACTGTGACAAATAGATAAACAAAATACCAACAGAAATTTGACCCCGTGAAATAAAAACGAGTTCATATATATGACTGTATGCTGAGAACTAATTCACTAAAGTTTTAACAAAAGGAAAAAGGTTTATGAGTAAAAGGGCCAGACACTTAAACTTAGAATGGCCTTGACTGGGCAGGCTGAATAATAATGATCTAATATACTGCAAATGTATTTTGCTGGTTTCATCAATATTTTAGTCCATCATGTAATGGTTTGTTAACAGCATCTTGTACCACTTGAACTTAAAACTGTTCAGAGTACATTGTAGTCATTGACTCGAAGTAGATCATATCAATGTTTAGTAATCTGGTTCTTCAGCAAAGTACCACATAAAAAATTCACTTCCTGATGAACTTAGTTAAGAGGAAACTGGTAGTCTGTATGTTGACATGTATACCATTCTTATGCATTATGCTTGAGGGGTGACCTTATAGTGGTATAGAGGATAACTCTTGCGCTGCCAACTTCAAGACGTTATAACATGCCGTGACCTGATTAAGATTGTTAGTTGTTCAAAGGTGTGCTCGGTGAAAATTCACCATCTGAATATCAACCAGGGTCAAGAGCATGATTAGACTGCAAGAATGATTTTAACAGGCCGCAATTATTATAAGCAGAGCACAAGTTAAACATGTTAAATCACTGTTTATTAATCGAAATACTTTTTCTTTTGTGTTTCAGGTAACATTAGTGAGTGCATTCATATTTCCACACTGGCCTCCGGATGGTATCAATATATTCTTTGCAGTTGTCATGATGTTCATAGGCTTTTCGCATTTATTGTTGGTAAGTATGCAACTCTCTTTAGAAAATCTTTGATCCTATAAATTCTGGTTCAAATGAGTCGTAAAAATGTTAAAGAGAATTTCATATCAAGAATAATAATTTGTTGGCGGTAACCAGTGTAATTGAGTGGTCGAGACTTCTTATCCTCTGAGGGCGTATTTCCAAATGTCCGACTCGTTGTTTGGATGTCTGGGGCCATATTTAACAAAACCTTGAGGTGGATTTCTTCAGAATAGTAAATATGAAACATTTGCAAGATCAAGGTTCAAGGTCAGTTTTAATGGTCTAAAATTGGAACAAAATACACAGTTTTGACAATCTATCCAAATATCTTTGGGTGGATTTACTAATTAGTTACTACATAAAACAATCTGATAAAGGCAGGACCCAGACATGACAGCTTCACACTTGGAGATCACAGTCAGTTCAAACATGGGACAGAAGTGTTTAACAACCATATTTGTTGGGGAAATTATTTCAACCAGTTTCCTCGTTTCATTTATTGGGAGCTATAATATTAACTATTATCATGAACTAAAATGATATATAGATTTTATGAAATTTTAAATGTGTATAGAGGGTTACTAGTAGATTATGAACAACATTTTATTCTTGTCCCCTAGAATATCAAGTATTGGTAGTCCCTGTTTGAAAAATATTTGAATTATCTCCCTTCGTATTCATTTCTGTCTATGCAATATTTTTGTTTGTTTTACCTTATGGACTTTAGACACTTAGGAACGCATAGCTTGTCTCTTTCAGCTCACATGAGCTTAAAATGTTAAAAGGTGACCTGTGCTCTGTGTTAACATAGACAGTTGCAACAATTTTTCGGTTACTGGCATGACAACTTTACACATTGAAAGTTTAGTTTGATAAAACAGAAAGGGAACATTTATTTCCATGCTCTACATGAACATTTTGTTTCTTTTACAGATATACTGGTACAGACAAGGCGACCTTGAACCAAAGTTTTTAAGGCTTATATTTTACAATGCATTTACAATGATTTTACTCTGTATAGTTGGAAATCTCTACATACACAATGCATGACAGGATTGCTACTGGTACATAGGATGTGACCTTGACCATGAAGAAAACCTGAAGAGGTACTGACTGTGAACACACGGAAATAACTGTGAAAAACAGGAAATGACTGTACCATTACAGGAAGTGAGTTTGGCATTATTTCGAACCCAAAATGATCGTTGTTTGGGTTTGATGACATTTTAGTGGCTGTGATATAAATATCTGATAATGTGTACACACTTTTTAATTTTAACTTGTTTCTATTAATATGATAGAATATTTTATTACCTGCATTCTAGGAATGAGCACCACTCTAGAAGTATGGAGACTATTACTATTGCACAGAAAACACCAAAAGAAAATTTATTTTCTACACATCAAATTACACTAAAAAGTCAACAGCTTCCGTCACCTTCATCAAATAAATCAGTCAATGCTAGTTCCACCTGAAAACAAATCATTGAGTTACACATTGCTTCAGAGATGATTTTTACTTTTTTAGGAACCTGTAGGGTTACCCCGTTTTGTTTTTTTTCCAAGAATATGACATACAAATTGATTTCAAAGGTATCATCAATACATGACCGTGTGTGTGTGAGATTCATAGTAATGATATCATACTTGAGTAAAATATTGTTACTTTAAAACATAAGTACCTCGTCATAGAAGAAATATTTGTATTTTTAATTTTGTCTGTGTTTTTCCAAGTACATAGCACAACTTGATCATTGCTGGACTTGTATGGAGACTTGTGACAGAAAAATATTTGGATTTTCAGTTTCAGCACTATTGATTAAATACTCTCTGTTGTACTAACAGAGTAATAATAATGTAAAAACTTTATGATGTACACATGAAGTACGTAAATTTTTATTTTTCATCTTATATGACTAAAACTGGTCTCCCAACATTAACTTAAGCAGTAAGTTAAAATACACTGTAGATAGTGTTGTATGGCTGCTATTACAACACCTAAAGAAGAATTCCATGCTGTCACAAATATTGTCATTGTTAACTTTGCTAGGTAAAATGCCAAACAACATAAAGTTTTTTAACAAAAAATGTTTTTAAAATACATATTAATAAATTTAGATAAAAGTCTCGAAATACTGGAGAGCCCTCTGCTTGTGTCATGTAAGGTCATACCAAGTTTTGTTTCCTCGTTATGATGAAAGAAACAATACAAGACATATAATTATTTAAATCTTATTTACAAACCATACAAAAAATTGATCTACAGAAAGTGGTGAAGTATAAAATAATTTATTATTTACCAAAACTGTAGTATCTTTTCCTTTTTAGCTCACCTGGCACAAACTGTCAGAGTGAGCTTTTTAGCTCACCTTGCACAAAGTGCCAGAGTGAGCTATTAGGATCGCATTCCGTCCAGCGTCCGTCTGTCTGTCCATCCGTCCATCATTTCCTTCAAAGGACATCTTTTCTGAAACCACAGGGCCAATGTTGATGAAACTTTGCACGGATGTTCCTTGCATGAACCTCTATCAAAGTTGTTCAAAGAATTCCATTCCATCCAGAACTCTGGTTGCTATAGCAACAAATAGGAAACACTTTAAAAATCTTCTCTGAAACCACAAGGCCTAGAGCATAGATATTTGGCATGTAGCATTGGCTAGTGGACCTCTACCAAGATTGTTCAAATAATTACCCCCAGATCAAAATTGACCCGCCAGCTTAGTTTACATAGGCTTATATGAAAAACTAAAAATCTTCTCTCAAAACCACAAGGCCTAGAGCTTAGATATTTGGCATGTAGCATTGGCTAGTGTACCTCTATCAAGGTTGTTCAAATTATGCCCCTGAATCAAAACTGACTCCGTAAAGGGGTTCACTTAGTTTTACATAGGCTTATATAGGGAAAACTTTAAAAATCTTTTTCTCTGACAAGGCCTAGAGCTTAGATATTTGGCATGTAGCGTTGCCTAGTAGACCTCTTCAAAGTTTGTTCAAATTGTGCCCCTGGGGTCAAAATTGACCTTGCCAGGGGGGGGGGGTCACTTGTTTTACAAAGACGTATATAGGAAAACCTATTTGGTATATAACATTATCTAGTGATCTTCCACCAGGCAAGTGGACTTGTACCAAGGTGAGCGATATTGGGCCATCTTGGCCCTCTTGTTTATTTTTGGCATCAAAATATGTTTTTACAGTATTAAAGCATATAGTTTTAAATTATTTTTTTTAGTACCATTCAGTTTAAATTGATAAGACCGCTAACAATGTTGTTTTCTATTAGTCACTTTTGAAGCAATCTTGTATAGTGTATAATATATGTAAAACTTGTGTGACAGGCTGACAAAATGTTCGGTACACTTGTGGAGACATTTTACGACAGTTTATTGTTTTGGTCGAGTGCTTATCTGAATGATTTTAATACAAGTCTGTTTTAAGATTGATTAACCATGAATGCATACTTTTTTTGAAAAAATAATAAAGAAATTTTATACAGAACAACACAAAGGTTTTTAATTTTGTTATAAAATATTATTTGTATATACATGTGTAAACTCTTGATGAGGACAGATAGTGGTGTAATTATGTATTGTCTTAGATATTGTTACCAGTCATTTAAACTTACATAGGCTTTAATGCAATCAGTTTGTCTTGTTGCATCTTGTTATTTCTGAAGGTGCTTAACTCTTGTCATGTTTAATTAGAAATTGTCTCTCTTATACTCTAACTCCTATACTCTAAAATTCAATGTACAAATCAATCTTACCTCCAGTGATTACAAGTTCGCATAACAAACAGTGCAGATTAAACTACAATGGATTTGCAGGCTGATCATGATCTGCACTGGTCGCAAATGGGACCCCTAGAGAGGTTCAACTTAATTTCACACCATTTTGATTATTATGAACGCAGCTCACCAGGTTATGTTTTGAATTGTATTTCAGATAATTAAGTATACATGTGTTATTCCATTAAGTTAAACATGTCAGAGCGCTTCATATACATGTGGTGAAAAAGTAGTTCCCTGTGAATGCCTTTCCTGATACACACACATTATATTTATTACATTTATAGGCTGGAGTAGCACCTATACTAATTAAATATACATGTGTGTCAGCATGTCATAAACGCGTAAATGTTGAAGGACCTAATAACTTGTTCAGATTCATTTATGTACATGTTAGAGAGGGGATGTATTTCTGACTGTTGATTAGTTTTGCAATATGATATTTTGCCATATTTTTACCATGAATTGTTTTAATATTTTTAATGCACACAATTATTTAAAACTTAGATCTAAGTGTATTGTACTATATGTACTGCTTGTACACAATGTATATTAAGGTTGTTTTATTAATAAATACTTTATTTTCAATTAGAGTTTTTCTTTTCTGATTTCCCTGAAAATACCCAGGTGTTTGTCCATTGAGTATTAACCCATTTGCGATTTTGATTTGATTTGAAGCAAATTTTATGAAGGTCCGTCCGTCCGTTCATGAGAGCATTTATACCAGCTTGTTTTCTTGGATGAGACCTCGGCATGTCTCCTACCATGCCTATACGAAACAAAATGTGATTTTTTTTTAGTCCAAAAAAGGAGAGATTTACCTGACTGCAATTTTCCAGTCAGTTTCAGCCAAAGAGTGAATTTGATTGGTTGCTAAAAAGTAGGTCAATCGCGATGACCAATGAGATCTGCCCCGCGGGCGCCCCGGGGGGGGGGGGGCCCCCCCGGGGGGGGCCCGCGCCCGGGGGGGCCCCCCCCTTGGGCCGGCCCCCCCCCCCCCCCCCCCGGGGGGGGGGGGCCCCCCCCCCCGCCCGGCCCCCCCCCCCCCCTCCCCCCCCCCCCCCCCCCCCCCCCCCCCCCCCCCCCCCCCCCCCCGCGCGGGGGGCCCCTCCCCCCCCCCCCCCCCCCCCCCCCCCCCCCCCCCGGCGCCGCGGGGGGCGCGGGCCCCCTCGGGGGGGCCCCCCCCCCCCCCCGCGGGGGGGGGGGGGGGGCCCCCCCCCCCCGGGGGGGGGGGGGGGGGCGCCCCCCCCCCCCCCCCGCGTCCCCCCCCCCCCCAACCCACCGGGGGGGGCAAAAAAAAACTTAGAGTGCGACATTTGTGACTAGTGTCTGGATATATATACCTGTGCTCCAAAGATTATATGTTAGCAGCCTTTTGGATTACAAATCTCCAAAACACCCCTGTTTAATCATAATGCAAGAAATAAACTTGCGTAAATTGCAAGTTGAAAGATCCCATTGAAAAATCTAATAAGTTAAGAACAGTATTCATAGACTAAGGTCTACATGGTGGGATGGCTGGCACTAGGCAGTATAGATGTGTGAAAGCTAATTCGTGAATGAATTTGGCATCAGTTTCAAAATTTATTTCAGGCCAACACTGCAGTCACCAGTGTTTGAGAGCAAGTTTGAGGATCATGAACATTCCTCACAAAATGTAAGATTTATTGAGAACCTTGGGGGGGAAAAAGAAGAAGGAAAAAATTACCAAACAGCGATTTGAATTAAGGGGGGGAAACCCCTCGGGGAGTTTGCATATTAATCAAAATAAGAAATAAAAGTACATAATTTCCAACGTAAAACAGCCAAAAAAAACAACATGAAAATGCTCGAAAAAATTGGTAAATATGGACAATATTCACTCAAATCTGTTATAATCATTTTTCTATTACATACCTCTAGTAGTTTTAATCGAAAAAATAAAAACACCTTAATTATTTGTTGACAGTATTCAAAATAAGAAATACAATTACAGAAATTCCCACCAAAACATCACAACATGAAAATTACCCAAAATCACATTTCCGCAATACATAGAAATGGAAACTTTTCTTTTATGTTAAATGTTAGTCCATTTGCAAATTCATGGTGAAGGATTCATTTCCATTCTGCCCAGTCCAACCCCAGAATGACTTAGGGACTATTCCTCAAGTTTTGACGACAAAACACTGCAATACTCCGCCAGACAGACTCCTACATTCATTGTTCGGGGTTATTATATGCAAACTATCAAAGGATATTGAAAATGTTGTGTATCCGTGATATGAATGCATTGGCCGTCACTGGACTTTTGCAACTAGATCCATGGAAAACATTTAAATCACACCTCAGTACTTTACATGCTTCAACTAACATCCACTCTGTCATTTTTGTAAAGAACTCTCTCGTTCAAAACCAAAGTCTATTTGTGTCGCGTTGTCTCCTATTTCACGTCTTCTTTTGCTGATTGTAGTTATGAGTAGCGAACAAGCTAGAATAGGATGGAGGAGGAATTTCTAGCTGTGCATTCTCTGCATTCTCTGGACCTTCTTCAACAGGACCTGGTGCTGTAGAACGTGGCGCTGTAGCTAGCAAGAAGAATCATATAAACATGTCATTTATCAAACCCAAACATAATACCGGTAAGCAGTAAGCTACGAAAAAGAAATGTGTATTTGAAAAATGAAACCTGCATAAAACACATTGAATCTTAGTTTTAAGAGAGCTTGCTAAACAATAACAAAACTATAGGGTTTTGAAAAAAACATTTAACTTACAACATTAACAAACACAACCAGAAGTTTTCATAGGTATGGTGACTACGGCTTCCATTAGTAATCCAGAAAACCTCGGTTCGATTCCCGGCTTAGTCAGGTCACTTGAGGGATGTTCTAGTCACATTTGCCATGGTCAACCAGTTGTAAATTTTTACTAAAGTTTAGTAATAAATTTTGATTGTAATTTTTCTGAGAACCAATTGTGTCCATCAGAGGCAGGCTACAAGGGCGATATATAACAACTGACGTAACACATATTGTATTACATTATTGTCAATTTAGTAAAATACTGTGCCAAGAACTGATTTAAATGCAGTCCTGCCGAAGTTTGCGGAAGGTCTTGGCGGAAATTTTAACCTTAACTAAGTTGATTAGTCAATAGTTTACCATCAGCTATTTGCTGCCTCATACTGCCACCAATTACAGCTGTTTCGGATGGTGTCTGAACCTGACATCCATCAATATTCCACATGGCATGTCCTGTAGAACTGTCTCTATTTCTTGTACCATTCACTGCATTATCCCCGGACATGAGCACTGCATAGTCCGGTGGTGCAGAAGAAAACAGCCGATGTTCTGGAGGATCGGGTTCTGAACCTGGGTAAATCATGCTCAAAGGTTAATAACGACTATAAGGTATACCAACGTCTAATGGATATAGCAAAGTAATCTGATATAAGGAACACAATTCTTGCAAACGATTCCATGAATATGACAATATGGCATACAATACTAATATAAGGAAGAATTTAAATGGTCCCAAGGAATTATCTAAACCTGTTTTGATTTATAGGTATATCCATCATAATTGACACATTTAATAATTAGTTCCCGTTATACGGTTACAATTGGAAAGCAATTATGAAACCAATACAGCCAATATATAAAATGACAATAATTCGCATTATAGTTCAAGTTTAAAATGAAGCGGGAAGATTTTGTATTGGGTTCAAAGCTTATTACTTACTATACCGAGCATTATTAAACATATACCATGGTTTCGCTTGATTTTTACTGTGAAAAAATATGCCTAACCATCACTATTTAATAGAGCAAAACAATTCAAAATTTATACATTAACCTTTCATACTTCAACTTTTACATTACCTCAATGTCAACTGTTTCTACTAATGATCCGTCATGCAATTATATGGAACTGGGTTGGCATTGTACGTTGACTTTCGTCACGCTTTTTATTGACCATGCGATATTTCAACGAAATTTTCATATACTCTTAGAACCTGTTGACTCTGATGTGCAGATCAACTTACTTACTCTGTATATGCTGTTGAATTTCGTCCCTGGTTAAATTTCTACGATGATTTGCCCAGGCAATAAGGCCTACACAGCATACTATCAGGAATATCGATCCTAAGACAGCTAGAACGATTACACCCGTCGTGGCACTTTTCTTCCTTCTCTCTTCCTTTTCTCTTTCATATTTGTCATAATCTGACCGCCAGGAAGGCGTGGCAGACCACGAGGACCAATGACTTCTAGTTCTCATCGACCATGAATCCCAGGATGACCAAGATGACGGTGACCATGGTTCCCATGACGACCAATCATTCAAAGAGGAGTATTCAGATCTTTTGGCTGGAAGTACAATACAGCTTAAGGAAAGACTATATATGGATGTGAGCAGAAAACGCCTTAATTTGTGTTAACTTTGAAAAAAAAATGTCGTAAGAATTATTTTCAACGTCCTCTTGTTGTAAAAACTTCCTATAAAGATTTGTGAATTTCAGCCTGTTGTTGCTGGGAAATATCGCGAACACGAACATTTATGATAAAGTAATCAAAGGGCTAAAGCTGCTTGAAAAATCATTATAGTTGAACATGCTGATACATGTACCGTAATATGCGCATGCCCTCTTGATAGTGTAGCAGTGTATCAAGTTTCACTGAATTCCAGTCTGTGGTTTCTGAAAAACAGCCCGGACAATAATGTTAAACGGCCGTACCATCATCATATCCCCCAGAGGAGGCTAATGATGGTTAAATGACGAAATTTGACGTCATCAACCTCTGAGTGCGTCAGAAACGCAAAGATAGAGCCTTAAACTTAAAAAAACTCATAATGTTACTTACAGAAACGTTTTGATCTTGAAACTTTGAGCTGGAGTTTAGTGTCATTATCGAATCTATGTGATGCATTGAATACCACGTGTACACTTCCGTGTTCTGAGCACACCTTTTCGAGGAGATCCTGCCACTTAAAGTACTGAATGTGAAAAGAGCAAACGTAAAAGGGTGAACATATAGACGCCATTATATCATTCATCTTGCAAAAGTCTGAGAACTTTATTTTGTGTTAGTAACTTAGCAATGAATGACGCACTTGATTGGTTCTTAAGATACCAAGACAACAGTGGGTCTTGCACCTCTTCTTAAATCACAAACTTTTTAAGGCTATTATTCACATAACTAGACAAACCAAAAATATCAACCCATTACATACACTCAGAAAATAGATGTGTTTGGAACTGTTCGAACAGTGAGTTAAACGTTTCACATGACTTGGAACTGGCCAGAATAATGTAAAAGTAGTAAATGCACTCAACGCTGCACGTAATATGATGTAAAGTAATATGTTAACAGATAGTAAAAATAACTCACATGTGTTGCATTCTTGGACGGATAATCGCCGAAATACAATCTCAAAATTTCCCCACTGACACTGCTGAATACATCATGTGTTTCTACGCAAATCTTTGAGTACCAACGCCAGTTTCTATTTTTTATGTGCATAACGCAAGAGTCATTGGCCAAACTTTCATCATACAGTAACACTATTTCATTTTTAAATCTGCGTGATAGGTGCATTTCTTGTCCGCACGTGGAATCAGTCACTCTATAAACGTTAACATTCCGCTGTAACATGTCGTCCTCTGAAACAATAATTATGGTAATTTAAGGTGTATCCATTATTGATATGCTTATCCAGTCACACAACAAATAAGTTACATCTGACTGATCGAGATAGCGCAATCCCTGGAGGTTGTTTGTATTTTGCCCAGAAAGTTTCTTGGTACGTTTGTGTACAGGTGTGACTTAAGTTTAATTTTGGTGAGGGCACAAACACTTAGGTTCAGTAGAGCGATTCTGGTTTATAGGGACATATAGTGAAAACTTATATATGTTTTAATGTGTCCGTTGAGTGACTAAACCTGTTCAGTGTGTATACTGATTCTAATAGTATGTGAATATGAAAAGAAAAAAAAACAAGAGAAACACTATTGAGCCAGAATCGTTCTATTGAACCCAAGTGTCTGGGTGAGGGTGGACAGTTGACACCACGTCAGTTTCTATGGAAATCAAGATGGCGTCTAAGATGGCTTTCATTTCATAAGTGCATCGCTAGTTGTCTTGTTAAGATTATAGCTACTAAATGCTAACAAATATTTATTTCAATATGCATGATTATGTATGTGCGTATATGAAGCACTCTTAATGGTACCAAAAGTTAAAAACATAGTAAAGAGTATTGTCTTCTGTCTTAAATTGTTATTATTTATTCGCGACCGGCTAAATGGTTGTACACAAAATTCATGTATTCATAATATGTAGTAAATGCTGACCTGAAGCCTTAGTCATCATTGGTGGAGACAAGGCAAACAGACATATAATAATACATGATTCAGTTAGACAATTCGGTAATAAGGAAATAATACTATTTCTGCTAAATCATGGTGGTCAATGTTTTGCTTTCTCAGAGACAAGGGGTTGTTGCCTCAACAGTGATTTACATGGAATGTATAACACAGACTCCGGAAGATACAAATACTTCTTCTACTAATACATAGACCATGAAATGTGCTGAGGCAATAAGAGAAGCATTATTAAACTGTCATTTAAAACTCAATGATAAGTTTAGTGATGTTGTTAACTTACAAGAAGCATGGACAGAAACAGATATACCAACCATTGCTAAATTTCTTGGTGTGCTTTTTAACTTCAACCCGAAATCATTTTATGATAAAGATATAAATGAAGTAACTGAAGACGAGAATGATACTTCAAACACTGCAAACAACAGAATATCAGTGAAGAGAATGATGCTTCAAACACTGCAAACAACAGAATATCAGTGAAGAGAATGATGAAGATGGACTTTTCCTAAATTATTTTCTACAATGTTCACAACGGTACCAGAAGAACACCTCAGTTAAGAGATTCACAACTGATGCATGAAACACTGCAAAAACAGGGGATAATAACAAGTTTGAAGAGAATGGCAAGGCTGCCTCATACAAACAGTTGCAAAGATACCAGAATGATGTGGCTATCTGAACTTGGGAATGATCCTGGCAAAGTACAGTCTAACCGCATTAGCGGTCAGCTGTATATAACGTGACCCTGTCTAACAGTCGTCAAAGGTGCAACGAGGAAATTACTCTAAATGTAACGTTTATACGTGACCCTTTAACTCAGCGCACTTATTTTAGTCCGGAACTGATTATATACTCAGTGAAGGGTATTGTATGAAACTTTAAAAAACATCGTGCAAGTAATAACATTAGGCAATTAGCAGTGAAGCAGTAATTAAACAGCTGATTGAAACCCATTAAATGGATATGATCATTGAATATGTGTGAAGAATACATGAATTTCAAAGGATTAGATAATAGGTGTTTTTAGGTTTGCTTGATATTTTAGTGATTATCTTGAGCAATGATTGAGCGATGTCGTCTTTATCATGAGATTTTTTATGAATTTCCGTGATTTTCGTAAGTTTCATAGAAAACTATACAGGTTTATTGAAACATCATTAGGTATAAAAATCTATGACAAGACAGTCTGTATGCCATTTTTTCCAGTATGTCTCACCTAAACGTAAAGCGCTTTCGTTAGAAGAACGAGTTCTGTAATAAAAACGATTGAATGTATGGGATAGTTCTGAAAAACTTGCTGATCAATTATGTGTGGGATTGCAGCTCCAACAAATCAGAAGAAAATAACCGATTCTGAACATTTCAGTTGCAGCCTTTGATAACTTTGACCATGGGGAAAAGGAGGAAATCATGACACAGTCTCAGTTTTATTTCAAGATAAACCCATTAGAATCAAAGAAAAAGCAAACATTTCTGAGACAAATGTTTTCCATAAAAATAATGTTTTGAAGGAATAGTAAGAATAAAATAACTGGAATATTTAAAACCCTGCCAGAATGCCATTCCTTCCTGCCAAATACAGTATAAACGTTGAATTACGAGGTGCAGGACAAAAGAAACAGGATATTGACATTGAAGATGCTGCATGGTTTCTTGTTCTAAAGGCTAGATTTGTCATGCATTCACGGTGGAGTTGTATCGCCAGTGAACAGTTCGAAGAACGTGTCATCTTAGTAGGCCTTCCATTCACTTACGACAGATGAAAATATCAAGTTAACAATAGAAGGAATATATTCCTGTTCTTCCTTACTCCGTTACGGCATATAGAACTGTATAACTTACAAAGTATATTGACTAACCTCTTGCTATCAAGTCCGGTCGTGCGATGCCGGAGTTTATCACATTACGACCAAAAACCATGACTCGGTTGGAAGAGTTCCACGTGCTTATGCTTGGGTCTTTCGAGAAAGGTCCATGAACTAGTGCAGATAAGGTGGTCCATTATTATTCCTTCTTCTTAGTCTTATGGAATACCAATGTTTTGTTACTTGTATTGAAATTAAATAGTTACCGAATACATTTGTTTTTGCTAAAAGGTTATAAATGAATTAAACCTCTTTTAGGTAAGACAGGGATTGTATTAAACATTTTTCTATTTAAACCCTATAATGACATTGAGCTTAGTAAACTTGTTATAACCTTGAACTTAGATTATTCGCGGAAGTATACACACTACAGTATAGTGTATAGTTCCGTGGTTTATTCAAAAGGATTTTGATAAATTCATGCATATATATCTAGAAATATGCATATACCGTATGTTCTTCATGAAGACAAACACGTTATATACATGTATTCGATATACTTTGATATACATGTATATATGCATACAATATAAGTGTACATTGAGGTGATGTCATTTATTTTATTAATCAACTTACGATCATGAAATAAACTGATCTGTTAACTGAGATGATGTCATGTAAAGACAAAACACTTTTAAGAAATGTGCACATGAAAAAACAACATTTTTTTGGCATTTTGCATTTCGTCCTTCGAAATGACATTGAATTTGGCCGTTGGTAAGTCTGGCAAGCAGCTCATAAGAGAACTTTACATCTTTTCATAAATGGACATGCATAAAAAAATCAAAATCTTTTTGCATTAAGTAGCCATAATCTTGACATTCAGACTAGTCATACGCCCAAACATGGCAGCCATCTTTGACGCAATGTTGGTTTATGACGCCATCTGTCAACCCTTGCTAAAATTGAACTTCAGGCATCCCTCTATAAGAATCACTGGCATCAGAATACTGAACTCTGCCCTGTAATATGAATAATATTAGTTCAATGTATACGGGGGTTGTCTGAAAATGACCTTTTACAATGTTTTGTGTATATTTTCATGAAAGGGTACTACATTTATTTAGGTAAATTTAGGGTATTTTGTTAAAATTACAGGGCAGTTCCGTACTCTGGTGCCAGTGATAAGAATATGCAAAAAAATGCTCTTGACAAAAAATTAACACAAATACCTCCAGGGACTATATTAAAATGTGCATTTCTTAATTTTCCCGCTTGGTGATACAGTAGACAATAACTATATTTGGTGTTATATTGTTATGTTACAAAGAGAGCTACTATGGTAATTTGTACACTTACTACAATTCCTAAGCCGCTACTCAAATTAAATTGAGCTGAAACCTTATTTGATACATTTTAGCATTTTTCGTCCCAGATACATCCCTGTCTTCTTTCGTCTGGAATCAATTTATAGAGAACTACTTACATAACAGTTGTACTTACTTCCCACAAGTCCGAGTACACGACTGGTTCCAAGTACAGTTAACAAGGCAAAAATAACAGACAACACATTGTACACATCCATGTGAATAAATCATAAATTCCAAATTGCTGAAATACAATCATAGTGAATCATGTTTTAAGTGCGTAATGTAATCGACTTCCACCGCGCATAACATCTTTTCCGCAAGCGCGTAGCTTACATGCCTCTGTGCGTTATCAAACAAAATAGGTACGTTATTTTGTTGCACGGTATATTGTGATTTATTTGCTCTGTGTATTATGCACCAAGAATAAGTTTGCACGGAACATTACGCTACAGTTATAACGTTTGAACAAGTCTTTGTTTTCAATGCACATTTTGTGTGTTTCTCTATCAACTATCTCTTAATTAATTATGTAAAATGTTTCACATGTTATCTAGCTAAATCTCGGAAGAATCGCAGATATTTGATGTATGTATACACAGACTCAACATCGAATTAGTTATTTGGGTAAAACATTGAGAGAAGTAGTCACTATCTTTTGATTATGAAAGATTTGAATTCATATAGAATTACAATACAATTTTTGTCTGTGTACTAGCTAATTTAATAAACTGATTTATTAAAATAAAATGCTTGATATCTGATGTTGATTGATGTTGGGACTATTCTGAAATTAGGTGTATGTGTTCTGTATGTACCTAGCTTTTTTATTAAGTCCAGCCTTTGATTTGAGTTTTGAGAAGAAGTTAGGCTTTCTGTACATACTAGCGCATGAAACAGAAACAGTTCTCATCTCACCGCGGCTAGCTAGAGGGTGCCATCAGGACTATCTATTATATATACAATCATGTAATGGTGACAAGAATGTTATTTTTTTTATATACTGATTTATTTAAGCTCGATTGTGAAGAAATCTTTAAGCTTATCGAGTCACTCTCGAGTCCACTTCCTGGAAAAACCAGTACTATTTTAATTTATTGTTATTACACATATAGGGAAATCACCACCGCCCTCTGGTGGTGATATGCTTTACGAATCAACATATTCTGAACAACCATTTTAATGAAATTAATTTAAACTCTAGCCACTGGTTTGAAAAAAGAATACTTAAAACAAGTCGGCTGCTTAAAAAAGCACCCAATGAGTTATGTCGCATGGGCAGCATTCGCATTGGTAGCATGCATGGAAATGATTAAGTACAGTAAACTTCGTTTAAAACGAACGTTTATAACTCCTCGGGACCATTTAAATATGTTCGTTATATCCAGAGTTCGTAATATCCATACAATATTTTCATATAAAGAAAGAAAAAAATCAGGCAGAAAAAATAGTTCCTTATATCCAGATTTTCGCAACCACCGGAGTCGTTATATACGGAGTTTACTGTAAATATAACAAGACAGCCATGGCGGCCGCACAGGCTCAACTTAGAATCATTGCAAGTAGGTCAAAAGGTCAATTATGAGATCTGTTTCCAAAACTGTACACACGGTCCAAATTCATTACAGTTGCTTTAAAATCAAGACAGAAGTGCAAAAAGTCAAGATGAATGTACCTCGTGACTTATTGCTTGACCTCACGTCACCCAGTTTCGATCTTGGCCTAAGTAAATCAAGACGAACACTCTGACCAATTTCCAAGATGACTGGGTACAGAATATGGCGTCTGAAGCGTCATCTTGAGATGTGCAAGTTTGATGATATTTGCTAAACATGATCTTTGTACGACTATTGACACATGCAAAGTGACCCCAATAGATCTGGGTGAGCACTAGAAGGCACAGTGGTGACACATTCAGCTCTGGGATTGGCATTATACGAATTAGATGTTGATACAATAAATTAACTGCTAATGTTGCTTGGTGACTGGTATACACTTTACAAAGCTGCATCAAAACTTGCATCACGGTTACCAGCAGCATCTACAGCTACGACATATAAATATTATCCAGACAGTACTGAATATTCCAGCGACGTTCACGCAGCATGTTGATAGAAACGTAAACATGCCATATATAGGTACGAAATCCTAGCCGGCTATATACCTCAGTACCGATGTCAAGGTCGTCGACACGGGACTGAGAAACCGCCGAGACGAAGGGTTAGGTCGTTGCCGCCAGATAGACAGTAACACAATTAGTACTATTTCAGTACAGTGGACTCCTTTGAACGGCGCACATCTGTCGATTCCTTGGTATAAAACCGAGGATTACATACTTGTTAATTACGTAGAATTTTAGTAATCTTAAAATATAAACCATTTTTGGGGGAGCTTGCGTGCATACTGTTCTATTTGACCAGTGTTGATGGGAACTGGATCTGCGCAGGTTCGGTCCGTGAGAATAGTTGATGCAAATACAAAACGTAACTGTTCATAAAATTCTGGGTATTTATTTACAAAATACTTTGTCTTGGAATGTACAGCTTTCAAAAGTTTGCTCCAACATAAATTCCAAAATTGCCCTTCTAAAACTAATTTCAAATTACTTAACTGATGATATGAAAATCATGTTTTACAACGCATACATTTTATCAACTATGAACTATTGTTGTACAATATGTGGGACAGGAAAAAAGTGTATAAATACTGTTTCCAAGCTACAAGCAAGAGTAGCAAGACTGATAAAAGGCAAATCTTCTCGTACGTGCAGCACACAGTTACTAAACGAATTACTTTGGATTTCATTCGAAGATAGTTGTTCCTATCATACAGCTGTACTTGTATATAAAGCTCAGCATAACCTTGCCCCAGACTGTAAACAATATTGAAATACCTAAACAACGCACTATGGACATGCAAAATTCTTTACACATATTTATGCACATTCTTGGAACAATATACCTTTTAATATTCGTTTCAGTCAATATCTGAATTCATTAAAATATTTTGCAAAAGCATTTATTGATGAAATAAAACAAAACTATAGACCCGTATATTAGAATTCAATGTGTTTACTGTATACAGTAAGGTATGCATTATATTCAGACAAATCTGTAAACGAATGTCACTTGCTGAAAGAAAAAAAAAGCGGCGGTGACATGTTTTTCGTTTTTTTAGTAGTAGGACATTATGCTTCTATTCCTTTAAGTGCTCTTTGTTGGAAGGGGATTTTTGTTTTCCCCAGAGACGAACGCTGACACAGGTTTGACTGTCTGTTGGGAATGATTGCTATATATGTAAATATCAATTAGATACAACTGTTTTTGTTCATGAATGAATGTATACATATGTCTGTTATTCTTTTATTTATTACATGTGTATTTAGGGAATTGTTAGAGAAGGCCATGTTTTAACTAAGATATGTTGATGTTCCTTTGATATATCTGTACATGTTACATTCTATAAATAAAGATTTACTATTATTATTATTATGCTGTGAGAATAACTCATTCTTATATAAAATGAGGATTAAAATTGAATATACTTATAGCTAAGATATCCTGGAGACACAAATTTATGTTAGAAAACAACGTGAATAATGAGGTCGAAAATGAATATGCCATTTCATGCCGTATCTTTAAAATAGGCACTATTGAACACATTTATGACGAAATTCGATTTGCAATCTGCAAAGAAAAGCAGTTTACCCTTTCGAAACTGTGTGAAATGTTATCGAGTATAGCATTTGATCTTTAAACTGGCTAAAAGTATCAATAAAACTTCATAATTAAATTCATTGTTGAAAATCCCCCCCCCCCCCCCCAAAAAAAAGAGAGTACTAGCGTTTACCCAAGATAACCTATCAGAGCTAGTTCAAGTAATTAGTAAGTCCGCCATCGTGTTGTTTATGCCTATCATTGAGAGCCTACAGGCTAAATCGATCCAGTCTTCCATCGTGTGAATTGAACAGGTTTAAGTGACGAAATTCAGTATCTTGTGTAATATTTTTGAGGATATAAGTTGCATAAGCATAAAGTGACCACCATAGCCAACTATTCTAGATATATAGGAAACATCACCAGGCTTTCTTGTGGATACGCTTCTGAGATTGACCAGCAGCTTCTGAGTTTCTGACCAAACGAATTGGACATGAACGACGGACGGTTGATAGCCATGGACGACGGACGGTTGTTAATGGACATGAACGACGGACGGTTGATAGCCATGGACGACGGACGGTTGTTAATGGACATGAACGACGGACGGTTGATAGCCATGGACGACGGACGGTTGATGGACATGGACGACGGAAGCTTGTTGATGGACATGAACGACGGACGGTTGATGGACACGGACGACGGACGCTTGTTGATGGACATGAACGGCGGACGGTTAATGGACACGAACTGCGGACGGTTGATGGACACTGACGTCGGACGCTTGTTGATGGGCATGAACGACGGACGGTTGATGGAAACGGACGGACGGTTGATGGACATGGACAACGGATGCTTGTTGATGGACATAAACGATAGACGGTTGATGAGCATACATTTGAGGTATTATAATAAAAAAATTGTTAATATGTTGTAAATGTAAAGCGACAAAGTAAAAGGGACTCTAAACTCTAAAAGCTTTGATAAAAGAACTATTAATGATCCCAGTGATAGTCGTAGCCGCACATATAACTAGCCAACAACCCATCGGCGTGATGCCCATGAAAACACTCCCAGCTATGGGAAAATAGCTAGGGTTGGGACCCCTATCAAGTTTCCTGAAAGGTGTCTACAGAGGTGAACTCTGAATATTGCTTTACTATCGTTTTTATTTATATGTTTATTCATAGACAAGTACATTGAACATTTTATGCAAAGAAAAACAACTGAACATTTTATGTAAAAAATACATTGAACATTTTATGTAGACAAGCACATTGAACATTTCATATAGACAATTACATTGAACATTTCATATAGACAAGCACATGTATATTATAAATATAGTTTATTTACGCATATTATGCAATATCAAATTATTCATTTAGATATTCACTAAGTATCAAGTGCTGTTTCACACATACAAAAGTTTAGCAGTTTTCATTGGCCAAAGACGGTCACGTGATGAATGTTCAGTACGTTAGGCTTTAAGCCGACTCATATACGCTTCAATATAATAAATCGATAATACTGGGATGTAAGTCAATATTTGACGAGGGTGTTATCAGCCAGAGAAAGCCTACAGGGGCTGTAGCCCTATATTATGTTGGCAAAAATAAATGAATGAAGACGAAGTAAATAAAGGACACCTAACTGCAGCTTGTTGGCGTCTCGCCAACATGGAAGGACTTCACAGCAACAGATAAAGGCAGTGTACCCGGAATATCAGATGCCTTGCAAATATAATGCAAAATAGCATGTTTTAAGAAAAGTAAAATGTATATAACAAAATGAACACGAAATAAAGGCGATCGACCTGCGGGGTGAATTTCCCAATTGATTGCGAAACGTCGAATACTGCTCCAACCAGGAAGGTACGACAATCAAACGACTGTTTCATTTCTGCTGACCAATCTTTTCGACTAGAGGTCGGCCTCTTGGTGAAACAATGTCTGCTTAAGGCCGAAATATAACAAACCAAGTTTATGACACGCGTACGCTCACTGTCTTAGTAATTACACCATCTGCGTACAGCTCCGTTCCAACAACTGTCATTTGGATGAATATTTCTTTCAAATGCAAATTTTCGTGCATGCTTCATTATTTTCATTCTGTATATATTTATTCATCGTTTGAATGACGTTGTTTGTCGGGAAACAGGCTTGCATATGACGGTGGAGGTGCATCTAGTGATGTGTTTCCGGTGTTTTGTTCTTCCGATGCTGCGAAGTAAGAAATACAAACAATATACAAATGTATTGATGTTTTGTCATTATTAAATACACACTCTAGTAAAAGCAGCCTACCATGATCTGTCTACAAAAATATTTGAAATGTTTTTCAAGTATGGTATGTAGTTACTATTTGAAGTGATAAATATAATAGTCATATTACGAAGTTGCCATAGGTCTACTTTCATAAAAATGGAATATATATTGTCATGACTAAGCTGTAAAGCATACAGCATGACAGTTAATAGTTAAGATAAAACTGTTTATAAATTGTCGCTTCATTAGAAATAAAAAAGAAAACAAAAACGCCAAAAAGCTGATAAAAGTAATTTCGTTTAAATATGATTGTACTGTACCGGAAGGCATAAGCGGACTGACAGTTTCAACATTGTCTTCGGTATCTGATGCATCAACAGGTGTCGGAACAGAATACTCGTCAATATACCCCGTAGAAACTGCTCGTCTAACGCCTGCATAGTCTGAAGATGACAGTGCCGATTGCGTAGAGTTCACACCAGATGCGACAGGTGTATATGTACGCTGAGGTGGTGGGGAATCCATCGACCGTCTATCTTGTCGGCCTACATTAAACGTGTAAACAAGAGCACCGGTAACACTGATGTGTGCTCCCCGAAGCAGGCTGTGTTTTCGGATGATCAGCACACTTCTTATATTCTTGCATATAAAAACTAGCTTCAGTTCATTTGCAAGAAAATTTTAATAGTAGGCAAGCAAACCAAAAAATAATAAAGAGACGTAATTCAGTTATAGGCACAGATAAAGTTATGATTCTTGAACATTGCACTTCCTTTCAATGTCCCTTTTCATTATATCATTCAAGTACATGCATATAATAGTGAACAGTTTTAGAGCTATGGTGTCTACAAGGTTAATTTCGTATGATAAAGGGAGATAATTCAAAATGAGGCAAGGTAGAGTTAAGTTTATTAGACACTGTATTTCATCTAAATATCTTATATCACTATGAGTAATATTTGTTTAATGGTTTTGCAAGTATGTTTAGAACAAGCATACTTTTATACAATAATGAGAGATAATTAAAAACTGGTATCAGCTAGAGTTATGGTTCTTGGTGACTACAGTCTCTCTCAATGTCCTCTTATCAATGCAGGAAGTATCAACTCAGTCCCTTCAATAATTTTAGAGCTATGCTCTGGAAAAGTTTTTTAAGGTAAGGGAAAATAATTCAAAAATGGCATAAGCTAGAGTTATGCTTTTTCATCACTGCACCTCTTCCGAATGACCTCTATCAATGTGTGATGTATCAACTCAATCCTATCAATACTTTTTGTGTTATGCTCCGGACAAGCTTTATATATACATATTTCATCTTTGTCACTGAACCTCTATCAATGTATGAAGTATCAACACATACCCTTTAACGTTTTTCGATTTATGCTCCGGACAAGTATCAGATGGACAGACGGACGGACAAAGCGGCGACTAAATGTTACCAAATTCGGTAAGCACCAAACAAACAAGAGGCACAGAACACAGGTGAAAGTAGCGAAGCTGGGACCAAAACACTGCATCTGAGTTAAAGATAACCTTATGACCGTACCGGTATGTCATTAATGGCATTAGTCATCATGCTGTTTTTAACAAAGATGCAGTGCTTGGGTCCCAGCTACGATATTATTGTTTCATTATTTAAAACTTTGCTTACTTGTTATAGACGCTTGACTCTGATCATCGCTTATATCTTCACTGGTGTGGGGTCCACATTTAAAACATATATAACATACAGCGGCGACTAAAACTCCAAAGATGGACAATCCTATGACTGTACTATTCTTCTTCTGTCTTTCTTCCTGTTGTTTTTCATAATCATCAGACCAGGAAGACCAATGTTTCGACGCAGACCATAACGACCAAGAGTCCCATGACGACCATTCGTCCCATTGCGACCATGAACTCGACCACGGCGACCATGAATCTCCAGCGGATCTTCTGTCTAAAGAAAGAGCACTGACGTGTAAGAAACTATACAAATTTTAAGATGTAACAGATTACACCAATCCATTTTCCCTGGCGGCGACAAATGAATATACTGTAAGGGGAAGTAATCGCTGCGGGAATTCTGCTGCAGAACCTGAGCGACATATACATCCGTGCAGTCTGATCATAATCGGCGCCTTTCGCTATTTAATCAAATTTAATGGAGCAACCCCGCTGAACAAACAATGTCCAATTGAAGGATGGTCAAACCCAAATTTGCGAGGAAGAATTAATATACACAAAAAATCAACTCATGTTACATAGTGACTATAGATACATTGTCCTGGGAGTTTTGTTGAGAAAGGCAACAACAAAATAAATGTACTTACGGAAATGCTTTGATAGTGAAACGTTTATTTGAAACCTAATGTCTTTATCCAGTATGTGGGATTGGTTGAAAATTATATGTGCCGTCGAATGCAAGTCGCATATCGTTTGGTAGTTACCTGGGCAACTGTAAAACTGCAAGTAAAAGAAACAAGAGGGCCATGATGGCCCTATATCGCTCACCTGATCAACATTTGCTATAATAAAAGGGGTCATGATTCTAACATTATTCGTAGAGGTCCACTACACAATGCTAGGTAACATTTCAAAAATCTATTAACTGCCTGTCGGCCTTGTGTTCTTTTTTAGGTTTTCGCTTTATAAGCCTATGTGAAATCAAGTGCTCCCCCCTCCCGGGAAGGGTTAATTTCGACCAGGGGGTCATGATTTGAACAATCTTGGTAAAGGTCCACTAGACAATGCTACATGCTAAATATCTCAAATCTAGGCTTTGTGGTTTCAGAGAAGAAGATTTTTAAAGTTTTTCCTATATAAGCATATGTAAAACCAAGTGACCCCCCAGGCGGGGTCAATTTTGACCCAGGGCTCATAATTTGAACAATCTTGGTAGAGGTCCACTAGCCAATGCAACAGGCCAAATATCTAAGCTCTAGGCCTTGTGGTTTCACAGAAGAAGATTTTTAAAGTTTTTCCTATTAATTGCCATAGCAACCAGAGTTCTGCATGGAATGGAATTCTTTGAACAATTTTGGTTAAGTTTCCTGCAAGGAACATTCCTGCGTAGTTTTATCAATATTGGCCAAGTGGTTTCAAAGGAGATGTCATTTGAATCAAAATGTTGACGGACGACGGACAATGGACGACGGACAATGGACGACGGACGGCAGACAATCATCAATTAGAAAAGCTCACCCTGGCGTAAAAAGTTAAAAGACGGATATAATTGAATTAGAATAAATCAGTTTGATATAGATTTTGAAATAAACAAGTTCAGGGCTTTGTTATGCTCGGAAAAACGAGATAACATGACTGTTAGAAACTATTTTTAGAACTAAGTATCTAAGCTCTAGGCCTTGTTGTCTTTTTAAGTGTTTCCTATACAAAGCAAACCCCCAGGCAAGATCAATTTTGACACTGGGGACATGATTTGAACATACTTTGAACAGGTCGACTAGATACTGCTACACACTAAATATCTAGGCTCTTGACCTTGTGGTTTTGGATAAGATGATTTTCCTATATATATTTATGTAAATAAGTGACCCCCTTGGCGGGATCAAAATTGACCCTGGGGCATGATTTGAACAAACTTGGTAGAGGTCGACTAGACAATGCTATATATACACTAAATATCTTAGCTCTACGCCTTGTGATTTGGATTTTTTAAAAATTTGTTTTCCTATAGAAACCTATGTAAAATCAAGTGACACCCTGGGCGGGGTAAATTTTGAACCAGGGGTCATGATTTGAACAATTTAAGTACAGGTCCACTAGGCAATGCTACATGCCAAATATCTAAGTTATAGGCCTTGTGATTTCAGAGAAGAAGATTTTTAAAGTTTTTCCTATTTGTTGCTATAGCAACCTGAGTTCTGCATGGAATGAAATTCTTCGAACAATTTTGGTAGAACATCTCTGCCAGGTTTCATCAACATTGGCCCAGTGACTTCAGAGGAGATGTCATTTGAAGTACAAGTGGACGAACGGACGACGGACAATCATCCATCCTAAAAGTTTATCCAGGCAAAAAGTGCAACGTAAGCTAATAAAGACAAGAGGGCCAAGATAGCCCTATATCGCTCACCTTGGTACATGTCCACTTGCTTGGTGGAAGATCACTAGATAATGTTATATACCAAATAGGTTTTCCTATATACGTCTATGTATGTCCCCCCCGGGCAAGGTCAATTTAAACCCCAGGGTCATAATTTGAACAAACTTTGAAGAGGTCTACTATGCAATGCTACATGCCAAATATCTAAGCTCTAGGCCCTGTGGTTTCAGAGAAGAAGATTTTGGCAGTTTTTCCTATATAAGCCTATGTAAAAATAAGTGACCCCCGTGCGGGGTCAATTTTGATCCAGGGGTCATGATTTGAACAATCTTGGTAGAGGTCCACTAGCCAATGCTACATGCCAACTATCTAAACTCTAGGCTATGTGGTTTTAGAGAAGAAGATTTTTAAAGTTTTTCCTATATAAGCCTATGCAAAACTAAGTGACCCCTCGTGCGGGGTCAATTTTGATCCGGGGGTCATAATTTGAACAATCTTGGTAGAGGTCCACAAGCCAATGCTACATGCCAACTATCTAAGCTCTAGGCTCGGTGGTTTTAGAGAAGAAGATTTTTAAAGTTTTTCCTACATAAGCCTATGCAAAACTAAGTGATCACCCCCACGGGGTCAATTTTGACCTGGGGGTCATAATTTGAACAATCTTGGTAGAGGTCCATTAGACAATGATACATGCAAAATATTTTAACTCTAGGCCTTGTGGTTTCAGAGAATTTTTTTAAAAAGTTTTTCCTATATAAGCCTTTGCAAAACTAAGTGACCACCCCCGCGGGGTCAATTTTGACCCGGGGTCATAATTTGAAAAATCTTGGTAGAGGTCCACTAGACAATGCTACATGCCAAATATCTAAGCTCTAGGCCTTGTGGTTTGAGAGAAGAAGATTTTGGCAGTTTTTCCTATACATGCCTATGCAAAAACTAAGTGACCACCCGCGCGAGGTCAATTTTGACCCGGGGGTCATAATTTGAACAATCTTGGTAGAGGTCCACTAGACAATGCTACATGCCAAATATCTAAGCTCTAGGCCTTGTGGTTTTAGAGAAGAAGATTTTTAAAGTTTTTTCCTATTTGTTGCCATAGCAACCAGAGTTCTGCTTGGAATGTAATTCTTTGAACAATTTTGGTAGAGCTTCATGCAAGGAACATTCCTGCATAGTTTTATCAACATTGACTTAGTGGTTTCAGAGGAGATGTCATTTGAATCAAAATGTTGACGGACGACAGACAATCATCAATCAGAAAAGCTCACCCTGGCGTAGCCAGGTGAGCTAATTAACCTGTAAATATCCTTTTTTGAATCATCAGGAAAAAGGAAAATTCAGTAAAATTTGACTTGTCTTTTCTTTTAGACAGATAGATCCCATTTTTGTGTTTTTTTTATATCTTTCATAATAAAACAATCGCATCACAGGAAGGATCAATTTTAGCCTTGGGTCATAATTTGAACATTATTCGTAGAGGTCCACTAGACAATTCTTCATTCTAACTATCTACAGCCCTGGGCATTGTTTTAGACAGGAAGATACATGTATTATTTTAAAGTTTCTTATATGAGCCAGTTCAAAATAAAGTGGCCTCCCTAGAGAGTTCATTTTGACCAAAGTGTCATGATTTCAATCAAGGTCTTTCAAATACTATTTGAAAGACCATGTTTCAATAGAGATCCACTAAGCAATGCTACTTGCCAAACATCTAAGCTCTAAGCCTTGTGGTTTATAGAAGACTTTTTAAGATTTTCATATAGAAACCAATGTAAAATCAAGTGACCTAAGGCGGGGTCAACTTAGACCTGAGGGTCATAATTTGACTTTCTTCTAAGAGGTCTACTAGACAATGCTACAAGTCAAATATCTAAGCTCGAGGCCTTCTGGTTTTTGAGAATTTTTAAGTGTTTCCTATTTGTTGCCATCACAATCAGTGTTCTGCATGGAATGGAATTCTTTGAACAACTTTGATAGAGATTCATGCAAGGCACATCTCAGCCAAGTTTCATCATCATTTGTCCAGTGGTATCAGAGGAGATGTCGTTTGAAGGAAATGGTTGACAGACTGACGTGCGACAGGACGAGCGACAGGGCGACAGGACAAGCGACAGGACGTGCGACAGGACGCAGGCTGGTGAGCTAATAAATATTGTACATTAGAAACTTTGACAGACTATCAAGTTATTTAATTAAATGTATATTGTGATGTTTGTGAAACAGGAATATACGTACACATGTATGTATACCCGGTATGTATGCACGCACGTATTTCATCTATATTTTCATAAACATATAGCTCTAGTAGGTACTTACATCAATGTTAGTTTTGTCTTTTAAAAAACCATAGGGGGGGGGGGGGGGGGGGGGGGATATTTAAATAATTTGAAATATTTTCAGCTCATCCATTTGACCCGTTTTTGGATATTTTATAGTTGTCAAACCTCAGAAAAAAGCGCACATCTAGAAACTATTAGACTAACTTTATTTTAGTCCTTTCCCGATTTTGTACCTGAAAAGAAGAATCCGACAAACGGCAGATATATTCACCATCTTATAAATTATTTCAGACTATATTTTCATACAGTAGAAAAGGAAAACTTTAAACAATGACTTACCTTAGTCGAGTCCTTAAATTTATTTTCGCCGAAATAGAATCTCAAAAAATTCCAACAACCTAATTTATCGTCTTGTTTGAAAGTGATATCATTAAATTCTATACACATCCCTAAACTAAATTCGTTTTGCTTTATATGAATAGTGCACGTGTCTTTTAAATACACTCCATCATATAATATCAGTATATGTTTCCTAAATTTGCTAGAAAGGTACATCTCCTGTCCACATAATGTCTCAGTCAAACGGGTTGCATCTTTTCCCAAACGCTGCTCATCTTTATCTGAAAGAAATTTGCACTTGGGTGAATGCTGGTAAAGATATTAACAAGACTTTGTGTTACAATGCTTAATTTGGTAAGCATAAAAAGGCCTTTATTTATGCATATATTTGTCATACTTTTTCCTCCATTCGAAATTATCAGCGAAAAGTCTTCGCTAAGTAGTTCCATCATGAAGAACATATTTTAAGTATGGTAGGATTTTAAATGTTTTGACTGTATATGTTGCTAGTCTATGGTAACAAAAACTATCTTTAAAAAGATGGTCAGCGTGATTTTGAGTATATGAAAGACATAGGTAGTTAGATTTCATAGCAATAATGCCTATCAAGTTTTATCATAATGCATTAACACGGTGGGGAATCACGTGATCAAAATAATCTCTAAACAAAAGTAAATCTATGAAAATGTTAAAAAATAATAAAAGTTGTTCAGCTTTAAATATGTAATGTAGCCTATCTTATGGCAACATTAACGTATTCTAAAACTACATAGGTGTCAACCACAGTCTCCTTCCGATTGTAATAAACGCTTCAGTACACTGAAATAATTAATTTTTAGAGTGTTTAGCACAATCAGAAGGTGATTGTTATTGAGACCTGAGTAGTTCTAAAATACGTTTATGTTGTCATAAGATAGCTACTTTTTATAAACACAGCTGAACAGCTTTCATATTTTTATAACATTTTTCATGTATTTACTTTTGTTTAGAGATTATTTTGATCATGTGATTCCCACCGTGATTAAGAGGTTTAGAAGATGAAGCTATGCCAAGATTTTCGATAAACAGGGCCCTGTGACATTGACCTTTGACCTATAGTATGCCATTGAAATGTCTCGGGGGTTAGGGTGACAAGATGCATAGGTAATATGTTTCCCGACGTCAGATACATCGTGATGCAAATATTTCATTTTGTTTCAAAACACCTGCCTCCAATGTCAACAATTGCCCCGGCCGAACGTTGGTGCGCTGTAATGTTGAAGACACATTTAAAATACTTTTGATACCTCTAACACGCTGGCAGCAAACAGCAATCTTAACATGATCTATTATATTTCACTAAACACAAATTTAAACAATATATTGAAATATATTGAAAGCAGGATAAAGGTTTTATAACAAGAGTACATGCGACTTTTGGAAGTTCGAGAAGAATAAAACTAACTTGAAAATAAAATAGTAAACATATTTTAATAGAGACCTTCAGTATCTTTCAGCCGTAAGTTATTTAAAATATACTAAATAAATCAAGTGGGCTGTAAATAAATCAAGTGGGCTGTAATTAAACCATTCTTCTTACTGTTACAATTGCTCCAATATTTATTTTTGAAAGACCCTGCTTTTATTACTGCCGAGACACGGTTAAAACATTTCAGTATTTGCCAATGACTCCTTAGTTTCAGGAAAATATCGTACAAGTCAAGTGCACACGGTATCTTTCCTAATGATCGGAACTTTCAAGTTCTTCATTTGATAAAATGCAATAAGCAGAATTTAGATATATACAAGAAATATCAATCTTCAGATTGACAAACACATTCTAATAAACATTGATTTCTAATTGAAAAAGAACCATGCATTTCATAACCAAGTTCAATGCCATATGCTCATTTGCAACGTAACGTAAATTTGTGATTTCTACTAACGAAGTCAATCTAAAAGTATTAGAGTTAGAGTGTTTAGAGATACTGCTTGATTCAAAACTAACACAGGGTTACACAAAGCAAATTGCACCAGCCGTTGCGAAAGAAGTACAAACTTGAACTGTTTGCTTTGAAATGTCTTTATTATGCTTTTACAATGGTATGCTGAAGTATACAATGCTAAAATCACTAAGATGTATTTGGCTGACCGGGATTAATGTCTCAACAGTTAAAGTGACATTATGCGCATTTTTTTCAAGTAACAATCCAGCTGAATATGGTGTGTGTACAAAAGCGTAGAGGAAATAATAGCTTTTAACCCAATACACCAAACTCTTCACGCTACCAGTATGAAATAATAACTTTCAAAATATTGATTTTCTTATTTGACTGGGAGAGTCAATTTAAGAAAAGAACAACTGCATGCAGGAGTTGCTTCCCTTCCACTGCCGAAATCCCTACCAACATCAACAACGACACAATCAAGTCCGATTTTTTTTTATATCTAAAGCACCAACTTCAAATACTAAAGCGGCATAATCATTAATTTAACACATTTAAATGAACAGCAACCAAAAATTGCTTTTATAAAACTGTCACCAAAAATACACTATGTGCAGTAAGATGCGCATAATGTCACTTTAAGGCAGTTTCTCATACGGCCAATTACTCTTTCAACATGAATTCGTACATATGACAGTTTTCTTGGCACCTCAACCTCTTTGCCTGAAAGTTGTTTTATTTTCCTGTCGTAAATGATGTTATTTTGGTGTGTTATTCCCCTGCTGGCCATTTCCTCTGTCACAAGAAACCCTCTGTCAGACAATAAAGACCTTATCCCCGTGCGTCAATTTATTCATATAGCCAGATTAAGGTGTGCATCTTTGTCCACCGACTGACAAAAAATAATGGCTCCTGATGGCGTTACTGATATCAACCATATTGTTGTACTTATAAATTGCTCTAAGTTTGTGCTCTGGCTGTCAAACTCTGTGGCCGCTCGGTGAAGACTTCAAAACTATCTATGAATGATATTAATTATTACTTTAGTTTGGTTTGGAGGAAAATGGTATATTAAATCTTGCTACACCATGAGATCAAATTGTTCAAACACTGCAACAATGGGAATTTATTTATCCATTTATTAAGGATACGGGAAACACTTGATTAAGAAAAAGCAAAGCGGAAAGCATTGCAAGATCTCTATTCAAAAGTCAAAGTCTTATTTTGATGAGTACCTAAACCGAGTTGTCTTGGAGGTAATAACCCGTATTTGTCTTCCACGGTTTCTTCGTAGGTCAAATATCCACAAAAAGATCTGTTCTTTGTCTGTTTTCTTTACCGTTTACACTTATCAATACCGGAGTCTTGCCATTGTTGTACCCATGCAACTTTTGAGTAGGAACACAATCAGGATGTGTTGGATCCTCACTACGATTTCCTTCAATATTAGGAAAAGATTTTAACTGACATGTTCAGCAAGCAAGATCAATATGACAAAATTAGTATTTTGTGTTTTGTTGGGATTCAAAACAAACTCTGTACTTTAAAAAGTTATAAATTATGTACTTAATTTAATAATTTGTACACACTTGAGATATGTGATAGACAATATATATACATATTGTTATTTAAAGTCAACAATAATCAAGCCTTTCTATTAACACGGCCTAGCAGGAATCAGTAAACATATGGAATGTTATACACTTACCTGATAAAAAGTATATGTTTCATATTCGGGAAGATTGTGTTGGTTCCCATGTTTCTTGTTTATGTACGGTAAATCCAAGTTTTAATCGATTTACAGCAATTGTTATCTCTTACATGTGCCAGGGCCCGTTGAAGATTACATGTATTTACTCATTCAAAATGACTTGATTAATCAGTATCAGCCATGTAGAATGTACGACATTGTAAAATAAACCGTGACCTGTCTACTGGTCCAAAAATATAGGTAGCTCTTTGCTTCCGCTTTTGGCCTGAAACCGACGTTTTTCCGAAATTCGAAACATTAAATTCAGTATCAGTTTCAATACAGTGTTATGAATTAAAGCTAAATTAGACTTACCAGTTATTCTGTGCCGAACAGTTGCATTACAAATATCGAATACACTCAACACTGTTACTACAAACGGCAACGGGTTAAACATATCCATGTAAAATAATTGCCTAGTTTACAGCTATTAGAAATTCGCAATAAATGTACTTGTTCATGCTACTGATGTAGAAGTCACCAGAGCGTGATTTCTAAATATAGCTCCAAGTACACTAAAGGAGGCTGTACAGTGTTTTCATTGTTCTGGCGTTTGAGGTAAAACGTTGCACTGACACATCTTACAAAATTTTATCAGCCAAGAATTATTTCTCATATGTACTGGTTTGCTGCAATGTTCAATCTAAGACTTTCTTAAAAAACGCAGATATATTGAAGAAAATAAACCATACAGTATACTGTACAGTATACATTTAAAAAGTTAATTTTTATGCTGATACGGATTTTACTCAGTGTGCCTCGTACAGATTTCCTAGGAGTGCATGAAGCAGCTCAGTGTATTTTGTATTGATGTTTCCCATGTGTTTATTTATTTACGAAATACACATATTATTGATAAACTTCACTATCTTTACATGGATGTTTACAAAGTGTTCATTGTTTTAATAACTGTATCATATGTGGTCAATATATGTGGAGCCTTTTCATACAAGACGTAGACTTGGTAAGTAGATCTAGATCTATATTATTATATTACACTGCATTGTATGTGGAACATGGAGAAATACACCATACATGAGTTTTTCAAACCGATTTCAAAGCAAGAGTTCAAACATTTTTACTAAAACACTGTTGCATCAAACACACAGGATGCAGTAGGGTCGAGGTATGTTGCGTTTATCTCCTAGTTGCTCATAATAACTCTATGATAACATAGGAAGTCAATTCACCCATCTTTCAGGTATGTGCACAAACATGTATTGAATTTTGTGTGTAAGTATAGGCCTACAGCAAATGCATATACTGCGGTGTGAGTAATCTACACAGTCAAAGACTTTCTATTTTTTCATGGAACAGGTTCGGATAAACAATAACATACTTAGTTGAAAGATTAGCATCCAGTGATAAGGCCTTAAATTATGTTTCTATATGATCCACCAGGTACGTATATATAGTGAATTAAACATAGAACATTGTATAGATGTTTTATGAACGAGGAAAAAAAACACATAATAAAACAGTCTGATATTGACCTGGATATTGATTATTCAATAACACAGCAGTACACATACAGTTTCTCTGTTTGTAATTTAACAGGAACACATGAAAGAGTAGATGCTTATGTTTTTTCAAATCGGTCTGGTTTCCAACATTTATGTCACAATAGATCTACCATGTATTTGCAGAGAACTTTGAGAATAATAATTTACATAGAATGAGGGACTCACAATGGGAGTATTTATTACCTGTTAAATAACTGTGTTGTAACTGTGTATATCGCTTCAGTGATGTCCACCAGAAGGTATGTGATACACAGATGACCGTACACACAATATTCAACTCTTCATCTGCGCCAGACGAAACTAATAAATTCCAAATCAAGATTTCAATACCTAGGCGAGTCTGTAAGTAAAAGCTACTTTTATGAACGCAGACGACCACTTGCTGCTAACAGCTATAGGCGCTGCCATTTGATATATTCTTACTTTGTGGATTAACTCTGCTCATTTATGTCCGTGTGCTGCATGTTTTAAAAGTGAAAGTTAGTAGGTGAGAATGCTTGATGAAGCCAATTTGTAGGCCTTTCTCTTCGAAAGTACACACAGGATTATATGTGAAACAATCATTAAAGTGACATTATGCGCCTCTTACTGCACATAGTGTATTTTTGGTGACAGTTTTATAAAAGCAATTTTTGGTTGCTGTGCATTTAAATGTGTTAAATTAATGAGTATGCCGCATTAGTATTTGAAGTTGGTGATTTAGATATAAAAAAATCGGACTTGATTGTGTCGTTGTTGATGTTGGTAGATATTTCAGCAGTGGAAGGGAAGCAACTCCTGCATGCAGTTGTTCTTTTCTTAAATCAAATAAGAAAATCAATATTTGGAACGTTATTTTTTCAGATTGGTAGCGGGAAGAGTTTGATGTATTGAGTTAAAAGCTATTATTTCCTCTACGCTTTTGTGCACACCATTTTCAGTTGGATTGTTACTTGAAAAAAATGCGCATAATGTCACTTTAAGTCGCATGCATTTTGATTTCGGATTTGTGAACTTTTACTAATGCTTGATAATATTTTCAGTCAAACGATCCTCTTCATGGTCGGAATGGGATGATTGGTCGTCATCATACGGGAATGATTGGTCGCCATGGGCCGATGACGTATGGAAATTCCGGTCTACACAGCCTCCCTGGCCTATAGATTATGAAAAAGAAGATGGGGAAAAGAAGGAAGGTGTCCATGTTGGTGTCATCGTACTGTGTGTCTTAGGAGCATGCTTTATCATTATATTTTTTACGATTATATTATGTCGAAAGTCGAGAAGATGTGATTGCGGTGCTGAGAGCCAGGAGTCAGCCTCAAGTAAGAACAACATAGAGTTTTAGAAAAAGAATTATAAAATAGCTTAAGGATTGTGAGTAAAAGTTTAAGGGCATCTTGTCAGAGTTTTATGGTTTCTAACGCGACTGATAACGCATGAGCATGTAGGCCTACTGGTCAGACTTAAGCCTTTTGAAGGGCTGGATACATGTAGCGGCTAAACAAGCTCTCAGAACTGATAGATTATATGTGCGGAAACAATTCTCTTTCTTTAGTCAATTTATTTCAATATATATCATTCTTGAATTTACAATTTGAACTGATTTTTGTGACATTAAAAATATGTCAGTATAAATATGTTAGGCTGAAAAGTGATTAGTAAGCAGGTCCGCCGCCGTCTCAAGTAGTTTGAAATTTTATCGATGAAATTTAGCCAAAATTTTCATCACACCTATTTAAAGGTACATACCCTATAATTGATGTCAAACTAAATAACCTCCAAAACATAAATAATAGAATCTTTGGAAGTATTAAACTTTACCTAAAAGTTTCAGCTATGCATTCCGGATGCAGTTTATTACAGAAAGCCTCTGTATTGATTAATTGTGTTAAAATGAAGCATTTATCTTTGAAATTGTATTTATATATCATTTTACGTTCATTGAACACATAATATATGTTTCGATAACATAATCTGCTAGATGTAGGGAGTGCCCCTTCAACGAATCGCGCTGCAATCGAATATTTGATAAAATATTTGATTCGCAAAGAACGATAACTTACCATTTTTTGTGTAAAGTACATCTGCTAACGCAATACAAATGCTTAGATTTTGTGAGTAAAGAGTAAACTAATAGTATTTAGAATTAAAACCTGTCAGAAGATTAATTTTTAGCCTGTTCGTTTATGTTTACCTGAACAACTGCATTTCTTCCCATGATTTTAGCTTGTCACATTCAGCAGGAGATCTAAGAAACAAGATGACACAGTTTTGACTAGTGGACGTATAGTACTTTTATTAAAGTGTTTTAATAACAGGGAACCAGTATTCAATAGAAGCTACTTTCGTTTTTAAAAAATGAAATTACGAAATTTGAAATATCATTAGAATATCCCTCAGTTTATAGTTATTAAATCTTGTTTTTAAATATTTACTTCAGACCAGAGAACTGAATATTTAGCCGTACCAGATAGTCAAGAAATGTATTCTGAATGTCAAAGACATGCTTCGAGATCTACTCCAGTGTCTGACCTAAATGCATCCACGACATTGCATGGAATATCAACGAACAGCGGAGATACAAACTCATCATCTCACAATGGTCCTGATCAAGCTCATGGCGATTTTACGCCTACAATTACTTCACTGATTGAAGATTATATGGCAACAAGAGGTCATCATCCGTCCACAGGTAATTAAAAAGGAGCTTTTACAAAACGGGTTTTTTACATTAAAATAAAGGTGCAACCTCAGTATTTACTACTTGATGTACAAGATACAAGGTGCAATAATCTTTATTTAAAGTCGGTCATACATAAGTATACAACACTAGCTTGAAGCTATTTACTGATGTGTATTGTGATCATGCAGAGTGAGGCTGTTATAAGGTTATCTTAACTCATCTTGTGTTTTAACATTTGTCTTCTCTTAACTTCTTAAGTGAGACTATAGTAACATATTTCTCAGGGTAATTATCTAAATTCTTTTAGAAAAGCACATAAAGGCTTTGACTTTGTAAAGGACACCCATCAGTGCAAATTTTAGAAAAAAATGTGATTATGTGAGGCATATAAATTCAAACATATAAAAATAATAACCAGTTTTTTTATTAAAGAAAACATACCATAGAACGTTGCTTCATCGAAAGTGGATATTTTAACTATACCACCAATATGGTGTGTAACTTGTTAGGAATTAACGACCTTTACGTACGACGAACATATATGTGTACATAAAATCATGCTCCTAAGATATAGGACGATGTTGAAAGTAAGTATGTGCTGCTTATATAATCTGTCTGGGTTTTTTTACAAACATTTTACATAATTACATTGTGATTTCATCTTTTAAATATTTTATACAGACGGAAGTCGTGAGTCCTTAACGGTAATATCCCACCAGAGACCAGCAACACCTGTTGCAAATTCAACAACGCCTTTGGCATCATCCTCCAGTAATGAAGAAGATACACGCTCAACTTCTGATGATGACCCCGATGCAATTTCAACGCCTGCAATCACATCATCTATAGACGAATATCTTGCAACAACAGAGCAACCTGGAACTACAGGTAAAACAGTTGTCATTCTAATTCAATCTTTGATCCAAAATTTGCTCTAAACTGTTAAAGTCTTTAACTCAGCAGACCTTTCTTCTTTTCAGTCTGTGGAAAGCATCCAATACGCATACTGTATAGATTCTAGTAAATAGTTAATGTGAACATTGAATATGTATATTTCAAGACTATGTAACATTTCAAAACACGTGTCGTATGAATACTGAATGCATAGAGACTACTCTAGTAAAGCTCGTGTATTTATGATACAAAATCAACGTGATGTTATGCCAGCTACTTTTTAATTTGTCGAGCTAAACCTTGAAAATGTTTGGGTATTTTGTGAATTTATTTTTTTGTTTTTAATTATACGAGTCATATACAGGAGCTTTCAATATACAATATCTTATAGTTGGAACAATTCATGGAGCACTCGTCCGACCTTCGCTACTATTTGCATGTGAAAAATCGGCATTGTGCAGTTACTCCGTAGTGTAAAATGAAGTCTGTATCGCTAATTAAAGCTGTAAACTTTATTTACATCGTAGTCTTGTTTCATCGTCTTCGTTGTTTTCAGACGTAAGTAGTGAGTCACCAGCTGTGTCAGGTGACCGGCGTTCATCAGTATCTAGTTCGAATTCACAAACAAGTATGTCATCATCTACCAGCAATGGAGAAAACAGTATGCTGTCCAGAAATGGTACAGATGTTACAAATACAGGTCCTACGCCTACAATCACATCACTTATAGACGAATACCTCGCAACTAGATCTAGAGATTATTCTGAATCAACTGGTAAAATATTTCACATTTTATAATCACTTTTATTCTGAAATGTTAAGTGTTCCAAGCCGTTAAGTAAAACCTTTGAATTATATGAAGTTTTAAACTGATTGATTTGGATATATTGATAAATAAAATGAGTATGAGCATTGGTATTCAATTGAATGTTCAATTTTCATATGAAACTAATACTACTCAATTGCTAGATTTAAATAACATGACATTTTTAAGATTATTGTCTTTGATATTCATGAATTAGTTTCTTTTCTTTACTCACCTGAGCACGAAAAGGTTTTTTTTAAATATTGTGGTCTTGTTAAGATTGGGTTCAAGAAACCTTTTTAAACAGGCCCCGTGCTTATAAAGATTTCTTGAGCACAATCTAATACTCAGCACGAACTCATGCTCAAATAATTTGAAGTCAGGTTAAATAATAGTTATTAACAAAGTCGGGTTTAATATAAAGAGACACATGCTCAAGAACATACCTTCTGATTGTTGTTATGAAACCCGACTTTGTAAAAAGATGTAACCTGACTTTACTTCATATTTCGTGCTTAGCATGAGATTGTGCTCAAGAAACTTTTATAAGTACGGCCCAGGTCTGTTTGTGGTAAGAGATCATCGAAATAAACGGCTTTAGGTCTTGTTAGTTTCAAGTTAAAACATGGACATGTCTTGCTAAATTAGACAGTGAATGTATTGATCAAATTGAATGAACGAGGTTTGAGTATGAACTTATTGAGACATTACCAGATTTTCACCATATCTAATGGCCTTCATTTGCAATTTGATACAAGCATACAATAGCCTCACATTCATTAACAACAAAACTTCATTGGAACTGTTCAGCAATTGTTATGTACGGTATAATTTATCAAACACAAAGACTGAAATCGGATATTTTATTCATAATTAGAAAAGCATAAGAATTCTTCATTTTCGAATCAATTTACAAATTTTCAATTTTCGTGACGTCGAAAAGAATCGTGGGCGTTTGACATACATGCTCACTGACCTCCAGTCGGCATAAAACGTGCAAATTTTGCAACCTTGAAAGCTTCGAAATAACAGCGTACGTTGAGTATTTGTTTAAATTTGTACGACTTTCTATAGGACTATCTTTTAGTAAAAAAAATTCACTTGAAATTTTTGTGATTATAAGCTTTATGTACATAACAAAACTATACAGTACTACAAAACATTACAATACAATGCAGAGATAACAATACTGAAGAGAACTATAGTAATATACAGTACTATATTATATATTAAAGTTCTATAGAGTACTACATATTATAAAATACGACAGTATAATTCATTACTACGGTATGACAGTACTACACAGTTTTCGGTCACATAAATCCAAATATTGACCACTTGAAATCTAGCTTGCTTAGGCTACAAGTAATGTGTCGGCGTCATGCATTGAAGGTGTTTAATATTACTACATGTATATTTTATCGCTATTCTTCACCAGACGTACATCCTGTGTCTCCGACTGTGCCAGGTCACCAGACAACAACAATATCTACTGCAAGTTCACCTGCACTAATTGAAATATCTAGAAATAATGAAGAGATAAGTGGTTCATCCAGTAATAGACCTGATGTTTCAGAGCCTACCATCACTTCACTTATAGACGAATATCTTGCCACCAGAGATCAGTCTACATCCACCGGTAAAAATATTATTGTTTTTTGATTTTCCTGTTGAAAATGTAATCATTCAAATATGTTATGCCTTTAACTAAGTCTTTTAATTGATTGTTCTAGGTCTCTTCAAGCCATGCAGTGTGTGCGTGAATGAACTTTTGAATTGCAAACATTTTTCACTGAAAGTAAAACGTGTCAATGCATACACTTTCCTTTTGTTATGTTCAAGGTAGACGCCGGTGTGTTCAAAATAGCATATCAGTCTATATTTCATTGCTTTTTTCTAGACCATAGTCGTTTGTCTTCGTCTGCATTAGGTCATCAGAGATTACTAGCATCGGCTCCAACTATGTCAACGCCTCTGACGTCACCAACCAGTACAAATTTAGCATCAAATAATGGTCCCCAAGGTGCTATATATACGAATCATTCTCCTACGATCACATCACTTATAGACGAGTATCTCGCAACAAGAGAACACCCTGTACCTTATGTACCTTCAGGTAAAGTCAAAACTGATATATACAGCATTCTGTTCACATAGTCAGTGTCCAAAGATGACTTTTTTCGATATAAATGCAGACCGAAATCTCAAATCATAATGCAGCGGCAGTATCCATGGAAACAACAGAAGCTAAAGTACACACCTACACTCGCATCACATTTCTTTCAACTCGGGTACCTCCGATAATTTAAGCCTTACAATCGGTAGAAAATTGTTTCACCAAACCATCACATTTCTGGCTATTGTGCAACAGTATCATCCTGCAGGCTATATTGTTAAACAGCAAGAAATATAAACTTCTAGGAACATGCAGTAAAATTACAACGAAGAAGCAAATAGTTTATCGATATTTTTGGCAAATAACATACAACAACATCATCAGCATCAGTTGCATATTTATAGCCACAAACATAACTAGTACATGCTACAAATAAATATTACAAATAGTTGTGAAGAAAGGTAATATCATAAAAAAATATTTGTTGTTCACAGTTTTATAACGGTTTCATATTCCCAGTACACGATAAATATGTTTGTAATTATACTACACCTCACATAACAGTACACTTTCAGTGTCTTGACTTCTTAAAGTGACATTATGCGCATCTTACTGCACATAGTTTATTTTTGGTAACAATTTTATAAATGCAATTTTTGGTTGCTGTGCATTTAAATGTGTTAAATTAATGATTATGCCGCATTAGTATTTGAAATTGGTGCTTTAAAGTGACATTATGCGCATTTTTTTCAAGTAACAATCCAGCTGAAAATGCCCAAAATGGTGTGTGTACAAAAGCGTAGAGGAAATAATAGCTTTTAACCAAATACATTAAACTCTTCCCGCTACCAGTATGAAAAAATAACGTTCCAAATATAGATTTTCTTATTTGACTGGGAGAGTCAATTTAGGAAAAGAACAACTGCATGCAGGAGTTGCTTCCCTTCCACTGCTGAAATATCTACCAACATCAACAACGACACAATCAACTATCATTTTATCAGTCCGATTTTTTATATCTAAAGCACCAATTTCAAATACTAATGCGGCATAATCATTAATTTAACACATTTAAATGCACAGCAACCAAAAATTGCATTTATAAAATTGTCACCAAAAATACACTATGTGCAGTAAGATGCGCATAATGTCACTTTAAATTGAATGCACTATATATATATATTTCGAAGCCTTATTGATAGTTTTAATGGATTTTTACGTCATTAAGCTTTCGAATTTATATAAATTTGACCAATGTCAGTAGTATGGTTTTAAATACGGACGATGTAAATTTTTACACTTAGGACTTAATAAAATGATTCTCGTTTGCTACCGACTTCATGTTACAAATAATACCTTTTCTGTTCTCTCGTAATACATTTGTATATATTCCGGTTTCTGTAGCAAGGTCATGTGATGAAAGGCGAAATTTTGAAAGTGCTATTCTATGCTTATTCATATGTGTAGAGTTCATATATTTTTCAATCTCAAATTCGTGATTGAACGTTCGTATTCACCGCATGATGATTTGAATTATTAAAAGTAGAGCACCATGTAATATACGTTGTTTTGATAAGTCCAGTTTTGACACTTCTTTGTCTATGCCTTATTTGAACCTGTTTTAGTCAGATTCTTGGAAGTAAATTAAACCATAACTTTCTTTTTGTTGATTTGTTCGTATTTTGGTTGCTCTAGTTAACTTTCCTTAAAGTTTGTGAAATTACAACATTCAAAATTATAATTTAAACGTTTTATTCAGAACAAGGACATGAGCATTCAACGGTGCAAGGTGATCAAACAACATGGTCTGAACCACCACAGTACTCGGAAGTTATTTCGGGAATGCCTCTACCGTCAACAATAAGTTCATCCACAGGTAATAGAGTATACGAATATTTCACCTTAATGTAGTCTTTTCTTGATGTGTACATTTTTGTTTCTTTGATAGCGCTTGATTTTCAACTTTTCTGAGCACCAATATTTCTTGTTATAGTATTTGGTAGTTTGCTATCCTTCTATTACAATCCTTCTAGCTAAATCTTGGAATTACAATCCTTCTAGCTAGAACTTGGAATTACAATCCTTCGAGCTAGATCTTAGAATAACAATCCTAGCTAAATCTTGGAATTACAATCCTTCTAGCTAAATCATAAAATTACAATCCTTCTAGCTAAATCTTGGAATTACAATTCTTCAAGCTAGATCTTAGAATAACAATCCCTCTAGCTAAATCTTGGAATTACAATCCTTCTAGCTAAATCTTGGAATTACAATCCTTCTAGCTAAATCTTAGAATTACAATCCTTCTAGCTAGATCTTGGAATAACAATCCTTCTAGCTAAATCTTGGAATTACAATCCTTCAAGCTAGATCTTGGAATTACAATCCTTCTAGCTAGATCTTAGAATTACAATCCTTCTAGCTAGATCTTTGAATTACAATCCTTCTAGCTAAATCTTAGAATTACAATCCTTCTAGCTAAATCTTAGAATTACAATCCTTCTAGCTAGATCTTAGAATAACAATCCTTCTAGCTAAATCTTGGAATTACGATCCTTCAAGCTAGATCTTGGAATTACAATCCTTCTAGCTAGATCTTGGAATTACAATCCTTCTAGCTAAATCTTAGAATTACAATCCTTCTAGCTAGATCTTAGAATAACAATCCTTCTAGCTAAATCTTGGAATTACAATTCTTCTAGCTACATCTTGGAATTACAATCCTTCTAGCTAAATCTTGGAATTACAATCCTTCTAGCTAGATCTTGGAATTACAATCCTTCTAGCTAAATCTTGGAATTACAATCCTTCTAGCTAAATCTTGGAATTACAATCCTTTTAGCTAAATCTTGGAATTACAATCCATCTAGCTAAATCTTGGAATTACAATCCTTCTAGCTAGATCTTGGAATTACAACAAGAACATGCAACTTTAGGAAAATCAGGAAAGCATCGCGTTTCATTACTATTTTTCAGTGACATTATATAGACTACTTAGTCTAATAAATCTGTTTTTGGTATAAACATTTAATATGTTTAATCTTCTTTGCAGCAACGGCCGATGAAACCGCTGATGATACGTATATCACTGCTCCCCCGCCATCATACGAAAGTTTATTCGGCAACAGAGAAAGCTGATATCAACAAAATGACAGGGCTTCTGCTGTAAACGCATATAGTATATCAAATATTGGTTCTTACAAGACACGAAAAGATGAAAGCGATGCTGCTTTAGCATAAAATAAAGCTTTTAAAGGCATCGATGCTTTCTGAAAGTGCGTGCTCAAATATGGTTTCACTGAAACAGCTTTTTTTTATTGATCGCAGTATCCCGGAAGATAAAAGTTGTGCCAGTGTAGGCAATTATACTGACATACCTCCGCAAGAATGTGACGTTTTACTCAAACATGACATGTAACCGTGTCGACTATTCGTATTCAATGGCAGTCTAAATTTTAGCATTTGGTCCGGTAAGAGTATATACAACAAGAATAATAACCCTTTCCACGTCGGTACATGTCAAACATACACCTTTGAACGTGCAAAGAATTAAACTGGCACATACCTTGTTTGGCCTTTTTCTTCCGCCATCTTGGTGGACTATACTGGGTATACGGAAACACCGTCCCGGCGCGCGTTCACGACAGTGATAAATCTGTTGAAAGAGACCGGTGAATTGATAAATGATCTTGATCATTTGTATAACTGTCTAGCACTGATTCTAATATTCTTTCCGATTACACGTTGCAAGGGTATGTTGTATGGCAAGCCAATTTACTGTTTAATTAAAAAGAGCTCTCTTTGATTTCATAAAGATATCTTCTATCTATCACTTGGAATTTACTGATATTGTAACATAAATTTATTGATAGTATGCTGATAGAATCAGATTCTATTCACTCAAAAATAATGTTGACATATGCCTTTCTTTCGTATAAAAGGCGTTTCTTCAAGTAAAAGAGTTGCCAGAAAAAAAATATTGCACTATGTTTCTAATATGTACTTGTCGATTTAAAAAGCAGGAGTTAGGAATGTTTTTGGTATAAATAAAGGTCGTTTCTGTCAGTAAAACACATTTCCTGGTAAAATGAGAGCTACTTGTAAATGTGATCCTGGGTCTTTACATTCAGAGGTTTGCCTTGTAAATTAGGAGATAGTGTTCTTTAAATAGAGATATCTCCAAATACTAAAGAGATATCAATGATTTATTTCGATTTTATAAGTGCTCCCTCAACTTTTCGAACACTCCGGTTTCCTACCACAGAAAATCTCGCTTTAGCTTATGTTTGTTGTTATTTGTATCTTGTTGAATTTAAATAAAGACGACTTTTATTATTATTGTTGTTATTATTATTATTATTTACATGAGTTTACGTCATGATATTAGATTTGCAGGGGCGGATCATTGGGGATAGGGATTCAAACTTAAGGTGACTGTGGCTATGTATTTTCTGGTGCAATAAGTTTAACCGCACTCTATTGTCCTTATTTATATCTCTAAGACCTTTTATAACTTTCTTTGAAAATACCAAGTCGTTCATTTTAGCGATTTTTCGTAATTTTGACTTGCCTTTTACGTCACCTAATCAACTCAACTCTTTAACAATGGTACGTGATTTGTTTGTCCACGTCATATTATACAATCTCTAGAACATAAAACACAACGGCTTTTAGTTTTTTAAAAGGCGACTTTGGGAAGCCCGATCGGGCAATATGACCAGCATGGTTATGCACTGACCCGAGACGAACAATTTCAGGTATGAAATAAACTGAACCAAACTAAGGTACGGGGATCAGTTATTATGTGTGTGCTGCTTTGAAACATATCTCTCAAAAATATTTTGAAAGATTTCTCTTGTCGTTTGAGAGATATCTTATTCTTTATTGCATAACAAGATATCTTTAAAAAAGTTATATGTCTTCTACTTACAGAGATCTCTGTAAAAGAAAAAAAATATCTCAAATGATGTTAACTTAGAACTGAACCAGTGCCTGGGAAACACTTAGCTGGATTTTTTATAAAAAAATCAGGAAGCATTAGTATGAAGTCGAGTTCAGCTTATCATTATTCAGAGGCTAAAAAGACATTATGCCAATCTTACTGCATATAGTGTATTTTTGTTGACAGTTTTATAAAAGCAATTTTCGGTTGCTGTGCATTTAAATGTGTTAAATTAATGATAATGCCGCATTAGTATTCGAAGTTGGTGCTTTAGAACACAGGTGGCCGGCGCGAGGTTTGGACCCCAATCCCCCAGAGGCCCCTCTACAACCCTGGTACCCCATATAGTGATATATCAAAACAAAATAATAAAATTATTTTTTTTCACTATATACATATAGTAGTAAAGAAGTAAAGCACTATCGGGTCCGGAAATCAAGAAAATATACACTGACCTTATTCAACAAGGCCGTGTGTTCATAATTTCAGACTGATTTTCAAAAACTTGGTCTTGTTCAACGAAGAAATAAATACTCTGTAACATTTTGCATATATTTGGTCCATAAATAGCTCTTCCAAAATGCAGCGAGCCAACAAACTTGTAAATTTCAGTTTACACTACAATGTGACCGCTGTTACATTACGTTCGATTCAGTACACAATTTCATAACACTTCGTGATTCCCAACCCAGACCGACGTAAATCAAAAGAAAATCAACTTTGAAACTACTTACCATTGACGAATTTAACATCACTTAGGTATACAACGTACTAAGTGTCACTTGTTTACAATCCTGATCAAGTTGAATACTACGCGGCCATGATGACAGGGGTGACCCGGAAGGACTTGTATAAAATCCGTACAATTTCGTTTTGCAAACAAATCTTTTAGTAAATACCAAGTAACATGAAAAATATACTAAAATATTATATAAAGTAATTAATATTTACTTTATGAGAAAGAAAAAAAGAGACAAATTTGTAATTATTAAAAGATTTGTTTGCAAAACGGGATTGTACGGAGTTTATACAATGCTATCCGGGTCAGTGCTGTCATCATGGCCGCGCAGTATTCAAAGAAACAAGGATTGTAAATAATGGATACATAGTGTTTTGTAAACATCGCTTTCGTTAAATTCGTCGATGGTAAGTAGTTTCAAAGTTGATTTTCTTTTGATTTACGTCGGTCTGGGTTGGGAATCACGAGATGTTATGAAAGATATAAATCTAAGGTCTCATTAAGAGAACATTTCTAGCATTGGTTTGACAATTTATTTATTTGAGGAATTATATTTATAAATCTAACGTCTCATGAAGTGAACATTCAGTGTAACGTCTCATGAAGTGAACATTCAGTGTAACGTCTCGTGAAGTGAACATTCAGTCTAACGTCTCGTGAAGTGAACATTCAGTCTAACGTCTCGTGAAGTGAACATTCAGTCTAACGTCTCGTGAAGTGAACATTCAGTCTAACGTCTCGTGAAGTGAACATTCAGTCTAACGTCTCATGAAGTGAACATCAGTCTAACGTCTCATGAAGTGAACATTCAATCTAACGTCTCATGAAGTGAACATTCAATCTAACGTTTCATGAAGTGAACATTCAATCTAACGTTTCATGAAGTGAACATTCAATCTAGCGTCTCATTAAGTGAACATTCAATCTAACGTCTCATGAAGTGAACATTCAATCTAACGTCTCATGAAGTGAACATTCAATCTAACGTCTCATGAAGTGAACATTCAATCTAACGTCTCATGAAGTGAACATTCAATCTAACGTCTCATGAAGTGAACATTCAATCTAACGTCTCACTAAGTGAACACTTCTGGCATTGGTTTGACAAAAGTATATTGGAGGAACTCTGGCGTCAGAAAAATAGGAATAGCGGAATGGTAAAGTAGATCTTAAGTCGGGCAGTTGAAAGATAAATACATATATATATATAATCACAACTTTATTCAACACATAAATATATGCACATGTAATCTCAACTATGTGACTACAGATTTGTTTGTTTAAATATCAAATATTTTCAATTTAAAACAACATGTTAGTCTATGGGCCGACACTTTGTACACACAATTCTGTCAAATTTAAAGGCATATATCCTTTCCAATCTATATCACTATACGTACGCTGTGTCTGTTGTTTGTACGATTCGTTGTTGTCGTGAAAATTGTTGCGTAGGCACCACATGGTATTTTCTGTATAGTTCTTCGTTTGTTCGATAGCGTTGATCCTTCCTTTTACAACAGCAGCAAAGCTTTATACTTAAATATTTCCTGAATCTCTTACTGCTGACGCTGTACAGAAGGAAATTGGCCGCAAAATTGACATAGTATATGATCTGAAAGACATGCTGTGCATAGAAAAGAATGGAGTTACTAGAGTACATTAGCTGGTTCACGATAATGTAGAATCGTATGCCATGACTGGGAACGTTTGTAACTAGCAACACTACAGATACAAGGATAAATGTCCTTGTTATTCGATACTGCGCTTTCGGCAGAACACCCAAGTTATTTGTGTCTGTCTTTGGAAATCTGGCACCCAAATCCCCATGTTGTTGTTGATATTGTTTCAAAGAAATTATCACAACTATGTTTAGAGCAAAAATAATGCCAAACGGTATGATAAACGTAATGGCGGTGTCTGTATAAATAAATGTTGTTATGAGTTTAAGCATAAACGGTTTAAATTGGAGCCTACAATTTGCTCCCATCTCAGCAGTGAAGAACAAGTGGCAGTAAAGAAGCAGCCCGAATGACGTCACAACACCAGTGGCAATCTTCGCGCGTTTCTTTGTACACAATTCTGATACACGCAGTGAGTGGCAGACGACAATGTATCTGAAAGTAAATATAATAAACATAAGCAATTTATCGTTTATTTGCACAAAACTAGTGTTACCACATCTAAGTTGGCAATCATATGTTTTTTTCTGATTTGTAATGGAAAATCTCGGTTTACTGTTGTCAAGCGTGTAAATTTTACAGGTTTACTGTTGTTCACTGTGTAATATCAGTTGCTTGTTTTCACTATTGTTAGAGAGTTATCATGCCAATTTCTATCAATTACTTGAGGGCATTATGGTAATGAAACTGTATCACTTCTGGGTTATACTATTTTGAATGCAATTAAACATATCTTGCATTTGATAAACTAAACAGAAAGGTTTGTTACATAATCCTAAGAAAACAAAGTTGTGCATCATCTTAAGTAGATGATGTCCATTGAAAAAGTAATACTTTTAAAGATGTGATTATTACTTCTACATGTGGCTGTATTATTGTTTGTAGAGTGCTATTACAATTTACTAGTGCCTTTACTTAGAAATCTTCAAGGTTTTTTTTTTCATTTCATTTCTTTTTTTGTTGCTGTGTGTAAGTACCGATTACACATGCAGTGTTATTTCAAAATAAAGTTGGTTACTCAAGTATTACATGTAAAGACTGGAACTGATTTTAACCTTTTGATAACAAAACCGTTGTCTAAGAGATTATGGATTGTAGTGAATTGCACTACTTTTTAAATGCAACTCATCTCTAAGTTGATTGGCTGTATATCAAGAATGATACAAATACACAGAAGCTTAGATGTAGAAGTATTTTAAGAAGTTGACTTTTCACGGCGTAGACTTCCAAATCATGTTTCTAAATAATCAAGTCACGAGTTTTATGACACGTAGAAATGTTTATTAGTAATATTAGTATTATTATACAAAGGGAAAATCTTTGAGACTTACTGTTTTCATAACAAGTGTACAGTACTAGACTTTATATATCTAAAAACATGGTAAAAGAAAAGAAATCTACCTAATATCAAATCAAAATGGAATATGGCAAAATACTAATAATGTTTTTGACACAGTGTAATGCAAACTGGTGTTCGGGCGAAAACGCCTAATGCTAACACACATTTGATAATTTAACGTGTATTTTCCCGACAAAATTATATGATTCGCACGTATGTCTTAACCATTTAGTTTGAAATCGAGTGATTTAAAAGGTGTTGCATATTACTGACTAAGGTTGTTTAGTCAGTAATACATAAATCAAGCAGAATTGGTATAATGGGTTTCAGATCCTTTAATCCTTCAACAGTTTAAAAGTAGTTTATAACTTATAGTATGCAAACACACGTTTGGGAATCACATGATCAAAATAATCTCTGAACAAAAGTAGATCTGTGAGAAATGTTAGAAAATGGTGAAAGGCTTTTAGCTGGGAATGTAAAACGTTAAATTAAGTAAATGTGGAAATATTCCAGTTAATGTTAGGCATGGTATGAGAGACAAACTGCTTTAAAATGTTTAAGCAGGCAAGCATGCGCGCTCCGCATGTTGGATATTATGAACATACAGAGGCACGAAACAGCATAACTTCAATTTAAAATTGTATACATCCTATGAGCAATATGTTTTATTTCATTAAGAGCAACTAACAATTGAGTAACTTTGCGTGAATCACGTGCGCCATTGTTATCACCTAAAACTAGATGCAAGTTTAACATCTTAAAACCATCGATAATATTTAATGCATTCATTGAAAGACTCTTCTCGAGCTGAAGTTTAGCTAAAACATGCAGCAAAAAAAAAAATTCTTTTGACAATTTATGAGTGAATAGCAAATTATTATGGCGCTATTTTACACTGCTTAAATGTCTCGAACTGGTGCAAATGTAGTACTTAACTCAATATAACACGCTCAATTTGCACTTGATAATTTCCATACTTCTTTATATCAAATTTGCACTATCGCATAGAACTTCCATAACTTACAATTACTAACAGTTCATCCTCTTAGAAATATATTGCTGTATTGAATATAATTTGAAAATTGAATATTGCCATTGTGACCTTGTATATACTTGTAATATTAATATTTATGTTTATGTGATGATGTACTTATTATATAAGTCGTGAATAAAATTGTGTTCTGTCAAGTTACGACAGAACAGATCAAAGAGGCATGAAAAATATTTTCCCGCCAAAATTGATGGTTTTTATTCGTTACATTTTCGTAGAGGAAGTAATTTCAGGGACAACGACATCAATTATCGTTTCCTGGTTAAAACTATTTTTGATAAACGAACAGAACAAAAATGTGTGCTGGAGAAAAGAATTTTAATGCAGATTTTTGGACAATTTATGAGTGGATAGCAATTTATCATTTCGCTATTTTTCACTGCTAAAAAGGAAATAGCTTAAATGTCTCGAACTGGTGCAAATGTAGGACTAAACTCAATTATAGTGTTGGAGATACACTTTTTCAAGCGAGAATAATGGGACAAAAGAAATTTGCTTAATTCTTTGATTGAAAAACACAGACATTATATAACTTTCAAATTTTAGACATTATATACTACTAACAATTATTAAGGTGTTTTGATTTGACTTGGCTGCAGTCAGTTCACACTACCTGTAGGTTTATATACATTTCAGCACAAATAAATCATAACTTTTCACTATATAGATCTATTACAATAGAATTGGTACAAATGGTATGGATTGCTGATCAAATCTTATTTCTTAATATAAACACAACTAAATTGAGTTAGTAAAAAACATTCTTTTTCTATTTTGAGCCTATATATAAGTTTCAAATAATTTAGCGTTCTATCTAAGAACGAATATACAAAGTTCTAATTTACTGTAGTTAATTTGTGTTTAAATTAAGAAATATGCCATTCATACTCTTTTTACCAATTTTATTGTAGTAGATCTACATAGTGAAAAGTTATGATTTATTTGTCCTGTATTGAATGTAAACTTAAAAGTGGAGGAAGTTAAAAGTGAGGGAGAAATATTTCTTTGTGTTTTTTGTCACTTTTATTTTGGCAGCAAATATTCAACTCATTAGTTTTGTACAATGTGTTAAATATTTGTCATATACTTATTCCCAAAATTTATATTTGCTGACGAAAAAATATCACCAACTGCAATACATGATCTTTATAACATTCATCTACAAAAAAATAACAACCAGTAGTTTCCCTTATGTTATACTTCAACAAATTATAAAGGGGGTCAATATACGTTTCCGTAGTTTTAGACAGAACGTTAAATAAAGTGAAATTTAAATATAGGCTCAAAACAGAAAAAAGAATGATTTTTATGAACTTGATTTATATATATAAAGAGGGTCAATACGTTTCCGTAAGAAACACAGGGAAAATTGCCTAGATGAAGTTAAATTAGATTTTTGAAAATCATAACTGAAAAATGTATATACTTCGTTGTACAATGTTTGATTTTTTTCATTTATTATGTAATTTTCAAAGCAAAGGTTAAAACAGACGTAAAGTAGTAAATGTTTTAGTATTGATTTCCAGTTTTTTTAAAAAAGAAGAAAATTTCCTACCTGTCGATCATGATAAGGACGACGTACCACACCGAGAGGAAACTGCAGACGTACGTTACATAGATCATCGTATGACACCAGATAGGGCTGTCACCAAACATCACACCCATTCTTCCGCCACCAAGCCAACTTAAGAGCAATGACGCAAGGAAACCAGTGTCAGATAAACTCAATGCGGCAATATAGACACTTGAACTCTGTTTACCAAAACTTGTGAACACAAACACACGGAAGGACAATATGTTTCCCAGCATTCCAAAAGTACAAACGACTGGTATTCCAAAAGTGTATAATCCTTTTGTAAACTCTTCTAAAGAACTTGCCTCTTCATTCATAGTATAATTAGTACCGTTCATATTGAGAACTGTTCAAACTTCGTCTTTCAAAGAATGAAGGCATGCAATTACTGCAACTTCACGTTATATATCAATCGTTTCCATTACTTAATTGTATCTCTGGTAGCTAAGTGTTATCCTAGAACCCTTAAAATGTATGAAGCCATAACCGTACACTTTTTTATGTATTATTTTTGTTATTTTCACCTGAGCGTATCTAAATATGCTATATCAACAAAACGTTTGTTTTAGAAATTGTCAGGAGTACGTTATAACATGTTCCTGACTAGTTTTAAACGGTAATTTCCGCAACAAGTCGCCTGATGTTAAGGAACGCTCATGAAATGCAATGTCAGAAGCAGCGACCATATATAACAGGAAATTCCAATATTATATTTTCGCTGAAAAGGCTACTGTGCGCGACAGTGCTATTTCTAAAAAATGTAAGTCTGGCTTTCTGGCAGGTTGTCAGTGTGTATTCTACATATCAACCGTGGAGTTTATTCTGGGTGGCATGGTGGCACTACCGACCCGGAGGTCCGCGGTACGAATCCCGGCCGGGACACTAGTAATTTCAGAAACGCTTTTGAGTGTTTCCACCCATCTAGAGATGAACTGGTTAGAAACCCAGAGGTAGTCCAACGTGTATCGGTGTATCGGGCATGTAAAATAACCAAGATATCTATTCATAAAAGGGCTAGGGTCTTGTACCCGGATTTCTGCATTTGTCTCTCTCCAACCTACGCCTGTCAGGATTCTTGGCAAGTTCACCTGGTGAGATATCCTAGGGTCGACCGGAACTATAAACAATCAAAAGGAAAAAAATAATTTATTCTACGATTAAGAATTTGATAGATTTTATCGCTGCAGAAGTGTACATAGCAAAGAAAAGTTTTAAAATAGAAGTCCGAGGTTTTCCTTTCGCTAGAAAAAAATAATTCTAACAGTTTTGAGTGGCTGACTACGAGAGAAGGAAATTTAAGAAAAATGATAATATTCTTTGGTAGCTGAATTTGCAAATTCATAATTACGCAAATATATCTACTACTCATTACCGGTAAATGTTCTGAGAAAATCTGGCTAATTTATAGACATTTTAAATAGTTATACACTTATCAAATTATCAGTATGAAACCTTGAAATAGTCAAAAGCATTTTTTATAATCATTAGACGGTCTGAAATAAATTGAATCGACAGAAAAGCTTTAATCAAGGAGGCAGTGAAGTCATTTTGATCTGCTAGATCACAATCCAGTCGAACTCAGACCGAATTTCTCTGGTCATTAGATTAATGCCAAGTTTCATAAATTGTAGTAGAAATATATCAACATGACTAGAATATCATACATAAATGTTTTGTTCTTGGTATATATAATGTATTTTTAAAACAGCTTCTCGCGTGTTCTAAAGATAGAGTCAATCGTTGAACTCAGTAACTAGTGCAAAAAGAAAAACTATTTCATTTCTAATTACTTGTTTACCGTAATAGAAGTAACTACAATGAGGCGCGTGTAAGTTGCTAGTTTAACAGATTCTACAGATAGTAGCTAGTGCTTCACAGCGTCGATCGAACTTTTGATCAGTTTAGCCAGTACATCCACGCCATAAACATGTACTAGTACTTTGGTGCACACATTCGGTGTTGACAGCGGAGGGTTAACAATTTACTTATTGACGTGCCCAAAAAATATTGCTAATAAAAGAACATAAAATACGCTTATATGGTCGGACTCGTTTCTTATATCATCATTGACATCATTACCTGGTGATTAAGCGAAAAGCGAAAGATCTCTGTTAAAACCGCTACAATGTATTTTCAAGAACAGGTGTATACATGTAACAGGTCAAATGAACGTCCCTGTAATTCATTATGACAAAAGCTGCGCGATATTTATTGATCATGCTCGTATATACTTTGGTTTCTTATTACAAAAGAAACTGTCAGTAAACATAATCCCTTATATTGGACATTTGATTGATATTAACCCAGTTTCACATAGGATCCAAGTTGATGAAAATGGTAAGACTGAAAATGTTGCCATTGTGGAGTGTTCACATTTGAGTTCAGTGCTGGAATGTCAAAAACCAACGATATCTAATTTAAAATGTAATCAGCCTGTTATAGAGGTAATATTTATTATAATGTACATTTCTGCTCTTGCTAAAACTGGTGAACTTCGCTCGGAGGACACGAATTTGCCGATTGCATCATCGGCATTAAAATTAACTGTATTGACAGTATCATCGGTTCTTGTGTAAAATGTATTATAGAGTATAATTATATTTGTTTGTTTGAGTGGATATTGAATTTTTACATTATCACTCGCAAGCGTAGTGACATGACTGTTCACATTCTGTAACATTTTATAATACTGTGACTGAAAAGAAGTTGTAAATGTGCTTGCTTTTCTTATATCAGTCATTGCATAACTTTATTACAAATTATGGCTTTAACCAAAATTCCATTTTTGCAATAGTTATAATTGCAGTGGAATGTTGACATTAGAACCCATTAAACAGTCTCAAATCTTTAAAATAAAAACATAATAACTTGAGTCACAGCTGTTTAATCTGACAAACAAATAAATACATTCTACACGATTTGAATAAAGAACTGTTTTGTCGTTTTGCATCCGATGAGCTCTCGTTTGTTTATGTATATACTTGTTGTAGCTATTTAGGTACATGTACATTTGCAATTAAATTAGAATAAGAAGAACTAATTGAGACAGAATGATCTAAATAATAATTAGTTCCTCTTATTTCATCATTACAATAATCAACAATAATAACATAAACTTATATAAATAACTTCCATGACGTAGACATTCTAAAGAACACTCATCTTTGACCATATATGGCGATATTGTTAGTACGACGACCTTACTTTCGAAAGTAGTCCAGCAAGGTCGACCAATATGAAACTATATCAAATTAAAGCGGCTCGCTCTCAGTTACCGTTGAAAAAAAATATTTTTCCAAAAAATTGTCATTCTTATTCATAAATATAAAACTAAAGGCTAGAATAAAAAAATAAGCAAAAATCTAGGTAGGACTTTGCAGAAATCGATTGAAAAGGTCGGTTACACGGCACCGCTACACTATAACTTCATACTGAAATTTCAAAAGCGTTTGCAATGCTTTTGAATTTTGGTAGCGTATTTTCCGAAATTTAGAGATGTACGTGACATGAATTTATACTGGAGCCTTTTTATATCACCAGATGTTATAAAATATGGTATTTACATACAGTTTGAAGAAATTTATTATTTTACCAAAATCTGAGAGCGAGCAGCTTTAAAAGTACACGATTTCTTTCAAAATAAATTGTGTATTCTGTTGAAGCATGAGCTAAACCTGCATTTAATTTGTTTATAAATTCTTTGCACAAATTCGTTTTATTACAGACATGAATAAATAGATATTAATTGTGATAAGCTTAAACAGATGCCAAAAATAGGAAAGTATAACAAGCAAAGTATGTGCATATAAAGTAAGAAAGTCATTTTATCAAGAGTTGTCATTATATGTCATCAGTACCTCTGGAACGCCCTTGTCTCACTTCATATAATTAACAATGAACTTTGTGATAGGAAATTGTCTGTATTTAATACCTTACTTTGTGCGAGGGGTGGAGCTTAAAACTGTTCTCTATCTGAAATAAATCACAGTTTCAATAGAGTTGTAAGCATAGAAAATTTGCTTAAATAAAAATCAGATTGAGATATGTTTGCTCGATAACGTTATTACTAGTAGGCTAAAACCGTAACTATTTTCGCAAACAGTGTTCTATCTATAACTTATTTCTATTTAAGACATAATCAAAATAAGTTTTCCACTACCGGTATGTAGATTCATACAAGTGCTTAAAGTAATGTGTGCATTTTATAGCTTTACTAATCGAAATAAATTTTAAAGTGACACTCCCAGTCAGTATCGGTAAAATCAGCGTTTAAAATGTATGTTGCGGTACCGTAAACCATTCAATACTTTATGTAAAGTGTTTGTTGTACAATTAATGGGTGGATAGCGATTTATTACAGAAAGCCTCAATGTGAGTTATTAGTGTTAAAATGGGGCATTTTTCAATATAGTTTGTTGTTTAAAAAAGAAGGCATAGAAGCAAAATAATTATGATAAGGCCACACCAATTTGATTAATAGTTCGTCGGATTTTCCGCTACTTCAAAATCCTAAAGTGGAAAATAAAAAAAAAAGACCCCGCCGCATGTCCGTCAGAAATCAAATTTTATTTTTTGCGCAGCGCTAAAAATTGTCGCTAATTTCAGGTACTTTCGGTTCATTTTAAACTCTTTTTGTTACAAGTGTCTCAAATTCAAGCGTTCGCGTAACAACACTATTGCTCAGTTGTTGATAGCGGCATCGTAATTAAAACGTTTTAGGCGTCGGGAAGTTTCGAAAAACATCAAAATACAAACATATTTCTATTTTTTATTGATAAATAAAAGTTAATCAGTAAAAACATTAAATTTCAAGTCACGACCCGAATGTGGACTACGCGAAACACTGTCCAGACAAATGGTCACCGTGATCGGACACTCTAATTAGGTCGACGGGTGATTCTGGGGGACATTTGGATGACCAACTTTGCGTGGACACGATGGCTGGGCGTCGCGGTGATGGGTGACAATTGGAAAAAAAACACGTGTACTCTACCTTCATTAACAGACAAGAGTACATAACTCTGTGAAGGTTTTCGACAGAATTATGCCCCTTTTTTGACTTGGAAAATACATTGAATATGGGTAAAATCCACTTGTTAACTTAATCCTTTAAAGTATTGCTGCGAATCTTGGAATACTTGTTTTAAATCAATACACCAATCTATAGGCAAGAGAAGGTAACTCTGTCAGACTTTGTTTTAATTAAGGCCCTTTATCGACTTAGAACCTCGTTTAAGTTTTTTTTACCAGTCAACTTTTAACTTAACTGTTTGAGATATTACTTAGAAAGTTGGAATACTTATTTACCATCATGATCTCCAAACATATATAGGCAGGAGAAGGTTACTATGCATAGGATTTCATTTGAATTATGGCCCTTTTCGACTTAAAAACTCAGTTAAAATTTTCATTCATGTCCACTTGTTGACTTGACCGTTTGAGAGATTACTTTGAAAGTTGGAATACTTATGACACTTAGCTGTAAGCAAGGGAAGATAACTCTGTGAACATGTTTCTTGATTTGTACTTAAAATTCCTAGTTGACGTCTTGTGTGCAACTACTTAATTAATTTAAAAATGTAGTAAACAATTAAGTTTGAAAACTCTTGGCTTACTATCGTGCTACTTGTGACCCTTGTTTATACAGATCCTTTAGATTTTTGTACTGCGAACATTTTGTTTTAATGGCAAGCACTACTGACACCTCTTGTTATAATTACATACAAAGATAGGATATAATTATGTGATTTATTTCAGACATGGGACCTTCTAATTTTGAGAAGTAAAAAAGGTCAAAACATCAAATTAAAAAAGTGCCCGCCGCATCTGAAATTTAAAAAAGTAAATAAAGAATATTTTAAAAAGTGCCCGCGCATGTGAAATTTCGAAAAGTAAATAAAAAAAATAAAAAAAGTACTCGCCGCCTGTGAAAATTTGAGAAGTAAAAAATAAAATAAAAATAAAAATTTCGCTCGCCCGCCCCATTTTTTTAGAGAAAAAATCCGAAGAACTATTAATCAAATTGGTGTAGCCTAAGTAACAAATATCAAATGTCGCGTAGTGCAATGGGATAGTCGAGGTTACATGGTTATTTTTGGTTGAAGCGGTTTTCCGATATGCTCTTCTCACTATCATAAAAATACCTACGACAATTGTTATATAAAAGGTTAAGCAGCACGTATTTGTGTACTCTATAAAAAGTTCATGATTGACCTTTTCCACTGAAGGTTTGATTGGGATCGTCTGCGCCATTTTTAGCAAGGAGTTTTGATTATAACTCGTTCTATACCAGCACATACCTACGGGTCTAAAGCATGCAATATGTACATATAACTAAAGTAAACTGATTCCGAATAAGAACCGCGGATGTATATCATTTTACAATGATACGCAAAAATAGGGGACGATTTACTATATATATATATATATATATATATATATATATATATAGTGTGGAAAGAAAACATATCTTTTGGAGTTTCTGTGACAACATAGTGTCTAAATCTGATCGTCATTTTAAAGAATGAAATTTTTTGACGCGCATTGTTTACAAATTCGCCATTTACGAATATATCCATTCATTTTTTAATTTTATTCAAATGTTTTTATTTCAAAGACTTGAGAATGTTTAATGGGTTCTAATGTCAACATTCCACTGCAATTATAACTATTGCAAGAATGGAATTTTGGTTTAAGCCATCATTTGTAATAAAGTTATGCAATGACTGATATAATAATTATAAGAAAACTAAGCACATTTGACGATGACGTCGTTTAAATGACGTCATAATCGCGATGCTTTCTGGTGACGTTTCCCGCGATTTTCGACATTTTATTGAGTTTGAGACATATAATAAACAGAAAAATTGTTGGTATCGATGTCATATCACGATAATTTCACTCGTGAGCATCAAAAGTAGTTATTTAAAACTGCGCCACTCGTGAAAATATCACTTTTGGTGCCCACTCGGTAAAATTATAACGTGATATTACACCGAAACCAACAATTATCGTCAATGTATTCTCTATATATCTTTTACAAGAACTGATGATTCTTTCATTACAGTAAATCTTTGCAATCGGCAAAATCATGTCCTTTGAGTGAAGTGCACCTTTTTTAGCAAGAGATAATATGAATTACTTCTACTTCAGGCTGATTACATATCCTAATTTGATATCGTTGGTTTTTGACATTCTAACACTGAACTTAATTGTGAACACTCAAGATGGCAACATTTTCAGAATACATTTTCAACACATTTCACAGCAAATTATTATTTTCGTTTTTTAGCTCAACTGGCTATGCCAGGGTGAGCTTTTCTGGTCGATGATTGTCCGTCGTCCGTCGTCCGTCAACATTTTGATTCAAATGACATCTCCTCTGAAACTTCTAGGCCAATGTTGATAAAACTATGCAGGAATGTTCCTTGCATGAAGCTCTACCAAAATTGTTCAAAGAATTCCATTCCATGCAGAACTCTGGTTGCTATGGCAACAAATAGGAAAAACTTTAAAAATCTTCTTCTCTGAAACCACAAGGCCTAGAGCTTAGATATTTGGCATGTAGCATTGGCTAGTAGACCTCTACCAAGATTGTTCAAATTATGACCCCCGGGTTAAAATTGACCCCGCGCGGGTGGGCACTTAGTTTTTGCATAGGCATATATAGGAAAAACTTTAAAAATCTTTTTCTCTGAAACCACAAGGCCTAGAGCTAAGATATTTGGCATGTTGCATTGTCTAGTGGACCTCTACCAAGATTGTTCAAATTATGACCCCCGGGTCAAAATTGACCCCGCGGGGGTGGTCACTTAGTTTTGCATAGGAATATATAGGAAACACTTTAAAAATCTTCTTCTCTGAAACCACAAGGCCTAGAGCTTAGATATTTGGCATGAAGCATTGGCTAGTGGACCTCTACCAAGATTGTTCAAATTATGACCCTCGGATCAAAATTGACCCCGCACGGGGGGTCACTTAGTTTTACATAGACTTATATAGTAAAAACTTTAAAAGTCTTCTTCTTTGAAACCACAAGGCCTAGAGCTTAGATAATTGACATGTAGCATTGGCTAGTGTACCTCCACCAAGTTTGTTCAAATTATGACCCCCGGGTCAAAATTGACCCCGCACCGGGGGTCACTTAGTTTTACATATGCTTATATAGGGAAAACTTTAAAAATCTTTTTCTCTGAAACCACAAGGCCTAGAGCATAGATAATTGGCATGTATTATTGCCTAGTAGACGTCTTCAAAGTTTGTTCAAATTATGCCCCTGGGGTCAAAATTGACCTTGCCCGGGGGATCATTTGTTTTACAAAGGCGTATATAGGAAAACTTATTTGGTATATAACATTATCTAGTGATCTTCCACCAGGCAAGTGGACTTGTACCAAGGTGAGCGATATGGGGCCATCTTGGCCCTCTTGTTTAACTTTTCACATCAACCATTTTCAGGTAGTGGTGGAAATAGTATAAACCTTACAATTGTGTTTGACTAAGTGTCTACTCTTAGCATAAATGAATCTGTTAGTGCAATTTCATAGCGGAGTTTATAAATAGTATCATGTTTAGATATACAACTGTAAATGATAGCACCATGCAACCCAGTATGAGGTTTAGACACGTTATGCTAAAAATGGCGCAAACGATACTAATCAAACCTTCAGAGGGAACGGTCAACCATGAATCTTTTTATAGAGTACACAAATGACCTTTTGATAGTGGAAACAGTATTATTGTGAAACCGCTTCAACCAAAAGTATGTAAATTTCGATTAACTTGTATCCTTGGCAGACCTGGGTTCAGTTATTTTAAAAAGTAATTAATTAATTACAATTAAAACAGAAATTCTTCAGTCAAATTACAATTATAATTACATGCTTTTTACAGAAGTAAATAATTTTATTACAATTATTTTAAGGATAACAATTAATTATTTTTTAATTATTTGGCAATATATTCACAATTTCACATAGAATCATGTTACTATCAATGACATATTGAAAATGCAGATTTATAATTCCTCATTGAATTTTGAAAACTTGAACACTTCAAAGTTTACTGTCTGTCAGTGAACACCATTTACAGATTCTTATTGCAATTCAATGGCTTAATATTCATCAATGGTTGAGCAACAGTTTCAGGTTCATATCCAGATTACATTAATACCTTTTTAGATGACAAGCAAGTGTGAAATTTATACCCCCAGGTGATAACAGCTACTGCACAATAATCTGTATTTTTGCCATATGTTTGTGACACTTTTCTGCATGTAATTGAAGAGTAATTTAATTTAATTGACAATTAGTTTGCATTTGTTTGGATTTTAATTAATTAATTACAATTAAAATAATTGATTTCTGCCTCAATTATGAATTATTTTTCAATTAGTTGAAAACCTGTAATTAATTACAATTAATTAAATTATAATTGTAATTGGATCCAGGTCTGATCCTTGGCTATGTCATATGATGCATTTAAGATATGTGATCAGTTAAATTACTTGTTGCACTACGCGAAATTTTACATCGGTATTTTATTCATTTCTTGCTTTTTTGCCTTCTGGAGCATTCACAAAGTGTGATGTGGGTTAACTATAATTATACCCCTCGAACACAAAGTGTTAGGAGGGTATACTGGATTCAGTTTGTCCGTCTGTCTGTCTGTCTGTCTGTCTGTCTGTCTGTCTGTCTGTCTGTCTGTCCGTCCGTCCGTCCGTCCGTCCGTCCGTCCGTCAATTTAATGATACTTCACACAAGTGATAAGTACAATGTCTAGTTGTGCATGGTCCATGTTTGGGGTCTCTAGGTCAAAGGTCAAGGTCACAGGGGCTCGAGATGGTAAAATCTTGTGGACGCTAAATCTCCAAAACCCCTGGTCAGAATTTAATGATACTTCACAGAAGTGATAAGTACAATGCCTAGTTGTGCACGGTCTATGTTTCGGGTCTCTTTGTCAAAGGTCAAGGTCACAGGGGCTCGAGATTGTAAAATCTTGTGGACGCTAAATCTCCAAAAACCCTGGTCAGAATTTAATGATACTTCATAGAAGTTGTCCATGTTTCGGGTCACTAGATCAAAGGTCACAGGGGCTTGAGATAGTAAAATCTTGTGCGTTTTCAGGGGCGTAACTAGGGCTTGGAGAATGTGTACGCAAGCATTCTAGGGGGGTTCTGGGGGCACGCCCCCCCGAAAAATACAAATGTTCAGCACACCAAGAGGACGTGTCGCGTGCAAAGGTCAAGGTCACACTTAGAGCTTGAAGGTAATGGAATCCTGTATATATGCACACATTCGTGTCCGGACTATAACTTTGTCATGCATTGATTGATTTAAAAATAACTTGGCACAAATGTCAAACACATCAAGCCGATGTGTCGCATGGATTTTAAAATTACATACCACAATTATTGAGCACATGGAGAGGACAAAGACTGCGAGACACCTCTTTCGGGGGCATTCGTCACTTGTGAGGGACAGCTCTTGTTTTTCAAAGTGTTTTTTTCATTATCATTTAAAACCTTTTCGTATCTAAAATGTAGAGAAAGCATTTAATACTCACTTCCGCGCTGTCTTTCTAATGACTTTACTATTCAATTAATTATTTCTCTTACAATAATGAATTTGAAAAAATAAATTATTTCACAAAAATGATAATTTGGCCTGGCAAACAGTGTTATTAAACCTAAATTTAGTAGTAAACCTTTAATTTGTATAATGTCAGGCAATATGCATATAGTGCTGACTTCAGAAACTCAAATTGACGGACGTAAAATACTATGGCTACGTTGCACTAGAAAAATCAAACAAACAACAACATAATCCGACGTACCTTGTGTCAATTCAGTAAAAAATAAGCGCTAAATATCTACTGTTTTCGACCGAGGTTTTGATTCAAAACTTCTAAGAATGTTGCATTACATGTAACTCATAATTGACACAAAATTCATTATGAAGATGAAAGTAACAAAATGACACAAAATTCATTAAAGTAAGGAATTTTGCCTGATATTCAAATCGGTGAATATTTTTCATCAAAATGATTTTAATGCATTCTTCATTGCCTATTGAACATTTTTATGATCAAAACAGACTATACCCGTGTTTAGTAACATTGAGTTTCATGTGTAAACCAAAGAGCTCTCCTTAGGGCTGTTTCTGCATAAATTTCGAAAAACTTCAAAACTTCCAAAGAGAACTGAATAAATATTTCAGGAAATTTAGAACAATATGTAAGGCATCGTTTGATTTATCAGATTGTATTACTAATCCGATGAAACCCATGTTTTTCAAAGTCGCAAATGTAGCCAAATATTATACTACAGTAGTAACTAACGCGAAAGTTCCATGTTTCTTGCTTTATACTAAATTGAATCCCGATAGTACGTGACTGAAACACTGGATTAGATATTATGCAAAGTCGAGCTTTAAACTAGCTTTAAAGTTGATAATTTTAGTACACGTACTAAATTTAGTTGATTGTGTAATACACGATAGGCGGCGTGTTGTCTAAATATCTCGCGTCATGTGGTTGAAAATTTTACATTAACATAATGTCCAAAGTTACATGTTTATTAAATCGACTGAGAACTATATTGGTAGCAATCAAATGGAATTTTTCAAGATAGGGATCGTTAACTTTCATGTCATGAATTGTATTTATTGGAAAATATTGCGGTTTGTAAATCATCGGGGCTACATCAAATAAAAGGCAAAATTCTCAAATTACGGAAATATTTGTTGTTACTTTTCCATCAAACAATGTCTAATATTCCTTTCCCTAAAATATAAAAAAAAAGTCAAAACAGCGCAAGACACCGATCGCAGTTAAAAATTCTTCTGAAAGAAAGGAAATATATCAGCATATACCCCCTCCCCCTTCAGTTTATATTGCATTTTTAGACTTTTTGTTTTTTTTTAATTCTTGAGGACCATGTGTACGCAACGGCGTTTTTTGCGTACAGGTAGCTACGCGCCTGGCTTTTTATCTCCAAAACCGCTGGTCAGAATTTAATTATACTTCACAGAAGCCTAAAGTTGTGAAGGCCCAATAATCAAAGCATCAAATATTGCATAAATTTTAAATACTGTGTCAGTGGGATGTTCGGGGGGTATTCATCACCACCAGTGATAGTTCTAGTTTTGTCTGCAATCTATTTTGTCATTGTAGGTTTTTGTGTATTATTTTTCTTAAGATGCGGTGGGTGTTGCGCTTGATGATGTCTGGGGACATTTACAAAGAGAAATGGTGGTAATTTTTGGTGCAAGTAAAACGTGTATTGAAACCATGGTGGAGTGATTATTTACAGGTTCTATGGAACAATATGTGTGCGGCTGAGATGCAATGGGTACGATGTAAAAATGTTGAGAAAGCTAGTCTTAAACATATTTTTGTTCACCATAGAAATTTTTCTGATAGGAATGTACAAAAGGCCAAACGACAGCATTGGATTAAAATACAAAATGATCTCATATATGATGCAGAAAATAGCAAGCCTGATTTTTGGAAAAATATAGGCAGGTTAGGGATAAGAGACAATAGAAAATTTCAGATTCCATTTAAGATTGAAGATGAGAACGGTAAAATTGTAAAAGACCCAATTACAGTACTAGGTAAATGGAAAAATGATTTTTGTACACTTCTTAACGTTGGTGTGGGTAATGTAGAAGGTGTGAATAATGTAGATTCCAATAATCAAATTTTTAACCTGGAAAACAATAATGTTGGACGTGATGTTGAACAATTTAGTATTATTGATGTTAAAAAAGCAATTTTTGAGGTTAAGAAAAATAGAGCTATGGGTCATGATCAGATGCCTAGTGATGTTTTGAATAATGAATTAGTTGTATACTATCTATATTCATTGTTTAACTTTTGTTACAATAAAGGAGAAATGCCCATTAGATGGGGGAAAAGTATCATAAACCCCATTCCTAGGAGCTCCACTGCAAATGCAGGAGATCCTATGTCATACAGAGGCATTGCTATCACACCTATTGTTTACAAAGTGTACTGCACATTATTGAACAAGCTATTAACTTCCACATTAAAATCCAGTAATTTGTTGTATGAAGGGCAAGATGGATTCCGTAAAGGTCGCAGCACCATAGATCATTTGTCCACACTAACTAGTCTTATCGATACTAGACGTAAAAAGAAATTGTCAACGTATTGTGCCTTTATAGATCTAAGAAAGGCTTACGACACCGTGAACAGAGATATTTTGTGGAACAAAGTAGAAGGTGTCTTGGATAACAAACTGTTGAAGGCTATAAAATGTCTGTTTGCTAATGCCATGTGCTGTGTAAAGGCTGAATAGTTTTCACACAAACTGGGTCACAGTTAGAACTGGGTTGAAACAACATTGCTCTTTGTCACCGATAGCTTTTTAATATGTACATCAATGACCTAGCTGGGAAGCTAGACCCGTTTCGACCTTGGTATAGACACTGATGGTTACAAATGTTCAATTTTAATGTTTGCTTATGATGTTGTAATTATGTCAGATAGCCCGAATAAGCTTCAAGCACTGTTAAATGAGATGAATGTATGGTGTGATACAAACTGTATGCAAATTAATGTTAATAAGTCAAATATTGTTCATTTTAGAAACCCTTCAGTGCATAGAAGTGACTTTGTCTTTATGTGTGGAAGTTCTCAGACTGCATATGCCTCTCAGTACAAGTACCTTGGCCTTGTTTTGACTGAACACCTGGATTATTCTATTACTGCCAAGTGTGTGGCACAATCAGCGGGCAGAGCATTAGGTCTACTTATTTCAAAGGCACGGTCAATCGGTGGACTTCCATACCAAGCCTACACTAAATTGTTTCAATCTACTATTGTTCCTATTATTACATATGGTGCAAGTATATGGGGTATGGAGGATATAATTGTATAAATGCTTTTCAATATAGGGCATCAAGATAATTTTTAAATGTTGGTAAATATACACCAAATGCTGCAGTTAATGGTGATATAGGTTGGAATCCTATGTCATATAAGTAAAGAAAGCTGTAATTAACCAATAGGTTAGATTCGTTTATATGTCAATCAACAGACTAAACAAGAAAGTGTTTGTCTTTGGACATAGACTAAGAGGAAATAATTGTAGAAATTGGAATTTTAAGGTAGTTCATATGTTTCGTAAATATAATCTAGATGAACATACAAATATTGAACAACCTTGCAATAAAATTACACTATATAATGCAGTTTTACCTAGAATATTAGATGATTATATCACAGCATTGAGATCAGATATTAATCGTGTAAATGTCATAAGAGGAAATGGTAGGAATATGTTACGGTTTTATAGAACTTTTAAACAAAATTTTGAAGTAGAGCCCTATTGTAAGTCAATTCTAGTCAGATCACATAGAGGGGCGTTAGCCAAATTTCGAAGTGGAACTGCGCCTATTAATGTAGAGATTGGCCGTTATAATAATGTTCCATTTGAGCAGAGAAAGTGTATGTACTGCAACAGCTTAGGTATACGTATTGTCGAAGATGAAAAGCATGTATTACTTAATTGCCCGTTATATACAGGTATTAGAAGAACTTTGTTGGATTAAGCTATGGATTTAAACATTGGCTTTCCAGATTTGACTAGTGATGAACAGATTAAACTCCTCCTGTCTGAGGAGAATATTGTGAATGTCCCTGCCAAAATCTGTTACCTAATGCTAGAAAAGAGACAAAATACTTTGTATGATAAATACTAGTAGCAATTTTTTTATATAGGTAATAACATTTTTATACTGTGTAAACAATGTGTAGTCTTAACAGTACTATACTTATGTCTTAACTGTGATATTGCAGAGGAATTTTGTCAGTCTTTTACACTTGTGTCAGGTTGATTCCAAGAAATCAATTATAATATAAAGAAATTTTAAATGATAAAATGTAAGAATTGTTTTTCCAATACATTTTATAATACTGATCTCTTAATTAAGTATCATAGGACTCTGGTGTACAATGACAAATTTTATCTGTATAAAGCTAGAAATACATTTTAGATGTTGAATTGTTTTAGTATGATTGCTAGTTTTGTGTTTGTACATAGTTAAATCTCTTATAATTCACTGTGAATGGCTATGTATTATTATGTAAATAATATACATAGATGAGACTATAATAAATAAATAAAAAAATATTTGATACAATAATTAGACAGTCGTAACCCGGGCGTATCTCCGACGGGCGTATGCTCGGATTAGTTACGCAAGCGCAGACCGTTTACGACAGCGCAATCTACGCCTTCTTTTTGCACTCGGCCACAGGGGAGAAATCCCTAGTCGGCCGGGACTATAAACAATCTAAACGAAAAAGAAAAAAATACAGATCCCAGAACTCCAATATTTTGTTAGAAGTACAACACAACATATTTTGTTTGAAGAATCGTAGCAGTTAGAAACATGTTAATAACTTTGTCAAGTCAATTTTTACTTTGCACACAAAACATCTTTTGTAACATTGACATATTACCCAGTCCTACTCTTCCTGGTTGCAACTATGTATTACAGCAGCATTTTGTTTTGTTTTGAAGAATTCCATCGATCAATTTCTGCTAAGGTTTTCAACACCCGCATAATGTATCCACCTCTCACAGTTGTCACAACCAGTTCAAGTCATATCATCGTACTTTATCTACCTGACACGTCATTACATCAACCTTATCACAATAACTTACCCTGCCTTTTTAATATAAACACATATTAGTACCCTTGCGGAATCTAGTGTTCTTTTAAAACTTTTTCATGAATCGTTTTGCAGTTGGTGAAACCAAATTCAATTTGGTTTTTAATTCTTCTTGGACAATACCTAACTTCACAATTATATATGTTTACTTACATGACCAACAGTGGCACAGTTGGCAAAGTTGTTGATTTTCAGGGACATCCTTAACATGCCTTCTGTTTTCAGAAAATATTAGTCTGGCCTTACTTTGATCAAAAGAACAAATTTCTTTACAAAAAGTACTGATGCAGCGGAGGACCAGATATTTTATTCAAAGCTAGATGCAACAGCTTTGGAAACTTTTCTCTATGCACACTTTTCATACCTGCATATCGTAAGGATCGTCAAAATAATATTTACAAGGTTATTTTATCATAACAAAATTAATTGTTTTAAAACTGTGCTCGTACAATTAACTAATATTAATACTAGATGGGTGTTCAGTACAACACTTGTGTCGCCCTATTATGCTTTGTCAGAATAACCAATAATTTTGTGACAAAATCTAAGTACAAAAAGTGGCATAACTCTGTCAAATATGACCTTGACCTACAAAATTTGGCAGCATCACGACCCTTTTGTCATAAGCAATACACTTTGAAAGTTTGATGAAGAAATCTATAGAAATGGCAAAGTTATAGCCAACGTTAAGTTAATGTGACGGACGGACCGACGGCCAAAGCGATTTACATCTTGCAATGTCCAGGATGCAAATAATTATCGGCCCATATCGATTTTATCTACATTATTAAAAGTGTTTGAGAAACACGTTTCAAACCAGCTACACTTCTTTTCCCAAAAGACGAATATTTTGCACAAAACGCAGTCTGGTTTTTGTAAAAAGCACTCCTGTCAAACAGCACTTGTTCGATTATTTGATCACTGGTGTAAGGAAATTGAAGCTGGAAAGTGTGTATGATCGGTTTGTTAGGATTTTCGAAAAGCTTTCGGCATGGTTTACCGCCAAATTCTACTCACCAAATTACAGTTTGTATCACTTTTCTGTACAGGCATGTAAATGGTTTGAATCATATCTGTCTAATAGACAACAGGTAGTAAAAGTTGGTGAACACAAGTCACAATACAAAACTGTTATTTATGGTGTACCTCAGGGTTCTATACTAGGTCCAATTTTATTCTTAACTTATATCAATAATCTACCACTTGATTTGCACAATGGCAATGCTAATATGTATGCTGAAGACACTACATTGTACGCTAGTGATTACTCAGCCAGGGAAATACAAAACAAGCTACAATCTGATGTTGATAATGTCAGTAAATGGTGTCAGCTTAACAATATGGCTTTAAATCCTAATAAATCATATTGCATGCTTCTTGGCTCTGTTCATCGGACTAGACATAATGACAGTCTTAACATTGTCATAAATAACTGTCAGGTTGATTGTGTTGAACATCAGAGAACACTGGATTTACACATTGACAGAAGCCTTACTTGAAATATTCACACTGCAAACGTTTACAAAAAGCTTAATTCTAAACTGGCCATTTTATGTCGAATTAAGCCATATTTGAGTCTAGATACGCGAATCCTTTATTCTAATGCATATGTTCTACCAATGTTTGATTATGGAAGCGTACTATGGTCTAACAGTAGCATGAAGCACCTAAACAAATTTTGAATATTCAAAAGCGTGCTGCAAGAATGATACTCAATTACGATTACCCATCTGCCCCATTGTTTAAAGAACTAAAATCATGGTAACCCTTTTCCATAAGAAACAAATATCATATTGGTATATTGGTGTATAAAACACTTCATAATTTATCCCCATTGTATATGAAAGATATTTTAGCAACATGTGGTAATAAAACACATTATGAGCTCAGATCTTCATGTAAAACAAAAAACAAAAAAATTATTCAACCTTTTGTGTAGTCACGATTTTCCAAAGGTACTTTTCAGTACTTTGCTGCACACGTGTGCAACAGTATACCATTTAAAATACGTAGTGTTGATAAATTAACACAATTTCGTCCTAAACTGAAAACTTATCTCCTTAGTAGCAGCCCTCAACAGGTTTTGCTCCATTCTAGTTGATAGCAATTTAAACAGATAGATAGCTTTTTAAAAATTTCTATTTCATATAATTGTTGTCTGATGTATGTTTGTGTGAATTCCTGTTCATGTGTATGAATATTGTTATTGTGTTTGAAGGCATCGAGGAAGATAGGTCACAACCTATACGAGTCACCTTCATTAAATAAAGAATGTTATTATTATTATTATTATTATTATTATCCCTTTGTATCGCCTTAGCGGCGTAATAAGCATTTATGGTTTGGATGTTTAACATGTTTTTGTGAACCTCAAATATAAACGTATATGATCCTCACTTATTCATGTTAACTTGAAATGAGTGATGTTGTTAAGGTAGTAGATAATTCATTTATTGAATGCCAATATACAACTATTTAATGTCAATCTATTTTATATCATGTCTTGTGATATACATTGACGAGACTCTGAAAAAGACTTGTACAATGTTGTTATAGATAGATAAAGTATTGATATTACAATTAGTACATTCTTTGTCAAACGTTCGAGCATTATTATTAAGTTTTTAACACATGTGGATGTTTTAACACATGGGGAACCCTACACAGCATGTTAAATAGTAAAATGTGTGAAATCACATTGTTGTATAAGCACCAACGTGCGATTAATCTGATACGACATGCGTCAGTGAGATGGTTCACCGAGTACCCTTTTTTGTATGTATGCATAATAGTAGAGCAGCAAAACACCATATTCAGGATATCACTGGGCCACAAAAATGAACAAAATGAGTCATATATCAAAATGTTTGGGAGACTCTGAAGTTTACCGGACCACCGGCATAAAATGCAAATTTTTGGTGCGGGCCGAGAAATCCAAGATGGCGTCCAAGATGGCCGCCGTTTTTCGATTTAGGTTGCATTTTTAAAGGTCCGACTATAAAATAATAACTTAAAAGGAAGCTGCAAAAGAAGCACAAAAATACATTTGCCATATAAATGTGCAAAAGAAATATGATATTTGGAGTTTCATACAAGGTCATTATCAAGGTCAAATTCAAGGTCAAAAGGTCAAGTTGACCAAAAAATCACCTTATTACCACATAATTTCCTCACATTATCAAAATATATAGGGTATAGCAGGTCATGTTTTATGCTAACAATGACATATATACATGTGCTTTTGCGCAACAACTATTTCGTGCAAATAAAATTGGTTGCCATGGAGATATATAATACGGCGTCCAAAATGGCGGCCCTTTTCAGCTGTAGCCTGTTCTATTCATAGTTCATGTATAAAAACAATTGTTAAATATGATCTGCAAAAGAAGCACAAAAACCATTTGCAGTATGAATATGCAAAAGAAATATGATATTTTGAGTATGGCTTAAGGTCATTATATAGGTCATATTAAAGGTCAAAAGGTCAAATTGACAAAAAATCACCATATTACTACATTAGGTTCTCAAATTATCAGAATATATAGGGTATAGCAAGTAATTTTTGATACTAATAATGACATATATACATGTGCTTTTACGTACCAACCATTTTGTGCAAATAAAATCGGTTGCCATGGAGATATAATAATATGGCGTCCAAAATGGCCACACTTTTAAGCTATAGTAACTATGTTCTTTTTCGTAGTTAATATATGAAAACAATTGTCAAGACCTGAGTTACAAAAGAAACACAGAAACCATTTGCATTATGAATAATGCAAAAGAAATAATATAATAAAATTGGTTGCCATGGAGATATATAAGATGGTATCCAAAATAGCCGTCCTTTTCAACTATAACAGGTCCTTTTCATAGTTCATGTATAAAACAATTGTTTAATATTACCTCAAATAGAAGCATTTGCAGTATGAATATGCGAAAGAAATACTATATTTTGAGTTTCGCTCAAGATCACTATCAATGTAATATTCAAACCCCAAAAGGTTAAATTAACCAACAAACTGCATTTTATCACATTATTTCTTTAAAAAAAACATAGGATAAAGAGATTCATGTTTGATACTAGTAATGACATCTATATAAGTGCGCGTTTACCTACCCACGAATAAAACCGGTTGCCCTGGAGACTTGAAAGATGGTATATAAAATGGCCGCCCTATTCAGCTATAGCAGGCTATTTTCCTTGTCCATGTATAAAATATCAATGGAAGCGTAAGGCGCAAAAGAAGCACATAAAAGTATATATCAGGCAAAGTGCGGAAATTAAAGCTGTCCCAATTTTGTGGAATGATTCCAATAGGGGCTGGGGGAGGTACATTTCCTGATGTCTGTTTTCGTCGTATCGGTTACCTTAATGGCGATGCAGGTCTGAAGGAATAGCTCTCAGACTCTAATCTGTTTGACAGTAACACAGTTAATCAAGTATTGGGTGGAAGGGATTTAGACCAAAGCTTGAGAGCATTTTTCATGATTGATGCAGTATGACATACTGTAGTCGCCTTCTCTCAAACTGCGTCGCGAAAAATTATCCTATGTGCTTTCTTATCTGAAAACTTCTGTTGTTACATTGCTTACAGAATTCCGACAGAAAGGTCATTAGGTTTTCCCAACATTCCAATTGTGGAATGATTATCTGAGAGAACATGTCATATATGAGTTTAATGAGTTTGATTCCGACTGATCATCACCTCATTTCATTTGTGGCTGTGATTTAGCACTTTGATCAAAATATATATCAAATTATTGCGGACCGCAGCAGCGCCCCGCTATATTTAATATGTGGTTGGAAAAAGTAACATGTAGGTTAACTAGTGTATAGTTCTTTGAACAAACTGTTAAGAAAATCGCCTAGGAAGTTACGATGAAGAATGGGTTAAACCACTGTTCATTGTGTAGCTTTAAAATTGTCAAAAAATAGTTCTATCTTTTATCCATGTAAAACGTCAAATTATTTTATAAGCTTATGTAACGTCTAATAAGGAGTGAAAAGTTTTTAATGTTCAGCCAGTATAAAAACCGATATCGGTCAAACATGCCGGTATCTTCCGGTATCGGGTAAAGTGGCTTCATTAGTTGACTCGATTTTTATAGTTTAAAATTTACAATCACACTTCATTTGTTTTTGAGTGGTATCATTGCACAGTCACTGACAGTAAAATCAAATCAGACATGTTATGTTAGAGCAATAAAATGAAAGCTTGCCAAAGTTTACTAACTGGTCGGGATGCACTTTCTATTTTTATCAGACTGGTTTACATTTCGTGTTATTAGACTGGTCTACAGCAATAAACTGACAGGTAGCCAAAGTTAACTAATTGGTCGGTAACGATACTTTTAGTAATCGTAAAAATATGCGTTGTTTTGATTAAAACAATTTGACTGCAAACGATTTTGTGAGGATAGAAGCAGGAATAGTATTGTATATTCTGAGAATGACCTTTATGGAACATAGCGTAGAACATATTATAATATTGCTGCGTTGATTTTGTTTTAATTAACGCTGAATGAAAATAGTGCTTGTATATACAATCCAATGAAAAAAAAACACGGAAAGAACATAAAGACTATTTAAAGTATTTTCATGAATATGATTTTGTTTCTATGACTGGAGATGAGAAAGAGTAATGATGGTGTGGCGATGATAAAAATGCTTCAAGTAGTGAACCAGTGTCGTATGGTGTACAAGGACATCGCCAGTTCATTTTGGCAATATGTCTTATTAAAAAGTAAAAGTTCCCTTCAAATACATGTGGTACTTGATATATATTTTGATCAAAGTGCCAAATCACAGATATCAATGGAATAAAGTGAAGATCATTCGGGAAAACATTTGTTTTTCAACCAGAAATACCAATAGCAGGCTGGAAGCAGGCATCGGTAACACTAACTTTAAGAAAGAACTTGCTAAGTTCTGCACCATTTATCTTGCTCAAAGCTCAGTTGATGTTCTTTCAGATGAACAGATTATTGTTGTAAGTGGTAGTCTGGTTGAGCTGGTTTCATATGTTTCAGACCTACAGTCCAACCACTCCAAAACAACACCAAAGTGAATATCATTTTTTGTTTGGTGACTGGAGAGGTTGTGGCTCTGGGGAGGTTAATTTGTTCAGATATACATATAACTGCTTTGCAAAATAACACATCTGTCTTTGTGGAGAGAGTTTTTTGCTCCTCAGAGGTGTTGTTGAGAGGTTGGACTGTATTTACAAGCTAAAAAGCTGTAATTGTGCTACATACAAAATATGTTGCAGGTGACGTGGTTCAAAAACTGCTGATACGTAGCCCCGAGACAGATGTATTAGTTTTATTGGTACACCACTACTATCTCTTGTTACTGACATGACACCACGCATCTCTGCTCAATGTGTTGTTCAGATATCATCTCCAGAACAACTCCATACATTGTGTTACATGTAATTTGAAGAAATAATGTGATAAAATATTGAATATTTGGCCAAATTGACCTTCTTAACCTTGGGTATGACATTGATAGTAACCTTGAATGAAACTCAAAATAAAATATGTTCTGCAAAATAAGCATAAAAACACTTGCAGCATAATTATGCAAACTATGGCTATCTTTATCCGATGTTTTCATAATGATTTGAAGAAATAATGTAGTAAAATGGTGAATATTCGGTCAATTTGACATTTTGACCTATGATATGACCTTGAATGAAAATCAAAACAAAATATGTGCTGCAAAATAAATATTATCACTTGCACTATAAGTATACAAAATATGGCCTTCTTTATCCTATCTTTAAAATAATTTGAAGAAATAATGTGGTAAAATGGTGAATATTTGGTCAATTTGACCTTGAATATGACCTTGATAGTGACCTTGAATGAAACTCAAAATAAAAAATGAGCTGAAAAAGAAACATAAACACACTTGCAGTTAAGTATGCAAAATATGGCTTTCTTTATCCTATGTTTTTTAATAATTTGAAGAAATAATGTGGTAAAATATTGAATATTTGGTCTGTTTGACCTTTCGACCTTTGATATGACCTTGATTGTGACCTTGAATGAAACTCAAAATTAAAATATCAATTTGCATAATTTTACTGCAAGTATTTTTGTGTTTCATTTGCAGCGCATATTTAACATTTTTTTGTTTACATGAACTATGAATAGAACAGGCTACAGCTGAAAAGGGCCGCCATTTTGGACGCCGTATAATATATCTCCATGGCAACCGATTTTATTTGCACAAAATGGTTGGTGCGTAAAAGCACAAGTATATATGCCATTGTTAGTATAAAACATGACCTGCTATACCCTATATATTTTGATAATGTGAGGAAATTATGTGGTAATATGGTGATTTTTTGGTCAATTTGACCTTTTGACCTTGAATTTGACCTTGATAATGACCTTGTATGAAACTCCAAATATCATATTTCTTTTGCACATTTATATGGCTAATGTATTTGTGTGCTTCCTTTGCAGCTTCCTTTTAAGTAATTATTTTATAGTAGGACCTTTAAAAAAGCAACCTTAATCGAAAAACGGCGGCCATCTTGGACGCCATCTTGGATTTCTCGGCCCGCACCAAAAATTTGCAATTTATGCCGGCGGTCCAATAAACTTCAGAGTCCCCTGAACATTTTGATATATGACTCATTTTGTTCATTTTTGTGGCCTCGTTACTTCTTAACGAAGCCACTTTTGGAAGCTTTGCTGCTCTATTGTAATATAAAAGTTGGAAAAGGCGGCTGGAAAGTTTATATATCATTTCAACTTAGCCATTACACAAATTAAAATATAATAAAAATTGTTTTTGATAAAATATTCTTTTATGCGAGATATTAATCTAGGTAAACTATGCCGTTACACAATTATAGAAAATGTTCCAGGAAGAGACTCTTGGACAACATAGAGGGCTAATATGTATATTATAATATACTTGACGAATATTTCTACTTTTCTTTCCTGTTACTGGTTTTATTTTGTTTAAAAAATACGTTTTGTATTGACTGAACCCGATGCAACTACTAGTAACAATTATAACTCGCACACACTTTATATGAAGCATGCGTTGATCGTTCTGTTCACAATCTTCTTACATTTCTCTGAGAGGATTTGTTAAAGCTGCTTGCTCTCAGATTTTGATAAAACAATATATCGTTCTTCAAACTCCCTGAAAATAACATATTTCAGAAAGAATAGTCAAATAAAAATGTTCCAGTTTACATTCCTGTTAAGTATATTTGTATAGATGAAATTATATGCTACCAAATTATATAGCGTTTCAAATGGTTTTGCGAATCCCAAAATAACCATATAGCGTAGCGTGCCGTTAAACCAAACCTACCCATATTTTCAATAGATTTTTTTTCAAATTCCTACCTAGATATTTACTTACGTTGTTGATTCTAGCTGATTTTATGTGTTAAATATCAGTTTTGTAAATTTCATTTTTTCACCTGAAATTGTGAGCATATTTAAAGACTGGTTTTTAAACACGATCTACTTGTTTAGATAAAGCAGTTTTCATATATAAATGTAAGGTTTTTAATGTTCTTTTTGACCTTCAAGTTGGTACAACAATTTTAAATATTATCCGTAAGAAAAGCTTCTTATTCTGATGTGTATACACAAGAGCGTGAATTGTTTTTTTATAATATATTGCATGTACTACATTTAAAAAACAAAAACTATAAATTTCTATCATCTCCCTTTTTAAATTTTCTACAATTCAGCAAAATTATGATTCCCTTATTTATAGAGGCCTGTAACGGGAAAACTGAAAAGGCACCGACAATTCCGTGCCATCGGCTTTTCCTTGCTTGCCAATAGATAGATCTACGGTTTTCTTACTAAAACAACTGAATATGTTATTGTAGCCGTTTTCCATTTAGTAATTGTGACATATTTCGCATGTATATCTATGTATGTTTTGCTGATTCTGCCGATATTATGTTGGAATCATGACAGTTTTGTAAATAAACTTTAAACGAAGGAGCTGGCTATTTCGGAATATACCAAAATATACCTTAATAGCTTTTTTCAAGCAAATAGTGAAGTTTTCTTTTCAGTCGTATGTAATAAGTAAAACCAAAGCTGTAAAATTTCTGTTATCTTTTTTTATAGATTTTCTTCAAATGCAGAGAAAATAGCTTTTGCAAAATTTCACTGAATCTTTTTCATCTAATCAGGTGAAATTGTTCTGAAAAGAAAATTATATTTCTAGTAAGATGACCTTCGACCAAGCAAAAAGGCTAGGCACTGATCACTTCTGCTAATTTTCAACCATTTATTTTTTGTTATCGTTGTCTTGACCTTGACTCAATCAAATATTCTTGATAATATGGACAACAAGGCTTGGTACTGATCACTTCTGCTAACTTTCATTGAAATCCATCGAGTCGTTTTTGAGAAGAACTTAAAGAAAACCAATATTATTTTGTTATTGTTACCTTGACCGAATTAAAATTCCTGATAAGACGCCTTGCATTCCAAATGTGGTACTGATAACTTCTGCAATCACTGCAGCCATCCAATTCCATGTTAAACTTTGGTTGACATGGCAATGGAATGGAATTTTGTTTTTAAATTTTCTTTAAGAAACTCGAAAGTCGAGAGCTTAGATATTTGGCATGTAGCATTGTTCAGGGGACCTCTACCAAGATTGTTTAAATTATAACCCATCTTTCAAAATTGACTCCGCCCTGGGGTCATTTGATTTTATATTAGTTTCTATAAAAAAAACTTCAAAAATCTTCTTCTCTGAAACCGTAAGACACAGAGCTTAGATATTTGGCATGTAGCATTGCTTAGTAATTGATCGATACGCTATTCCTCAAAATGAATATCATACTTTTAACACAGGCATTTAGCACTGATTTATTATTTATACTCATAGAGAAATAATATTACCAAAGCCATAACTTAACAACATGTACGGTCAAACATGTGTTAAAGACCACCTCTGAATAAAGACCAGCAGGGATATCACGCTGCACTATTTATCTATAGTAGAAACACCTGTGAATAAATACCACCTACATACGGCAGAAAAAGTGTCCAGCGTATATCAGCAGGCAATCGATAAGTTTTGGGGATTAGGAGTTTACGGAAACAACTACGGTTCGGTAATATCCGTAAATAACGGTCAGGGTCATAAATAATTGATTATCGATTGTACTGGGATATTGCCTAAGGGAGATATTGAACTTGACGCGTAACTTTTGTGAAAATCTTATGTTTTAATTTTTATCATTTCTACGAGAAGATAAAGAAAGTTCAGCATTATCATTCACATTACTTGCAATTAATAATAATAACTGTAATAGTAATGTTTTAACTAGTGAGCACTATTTCATTACAGTCACATCATCAGTCATAAAAATAGTCACAGAATAATCCAAAAGCTACAAAATTCGTGAATTTTGACATAATAATGAGAATGAATCTAGTGTGCACTTGATTTTTCATAATCGGCTAATCCCTTTACACGTGCGTAACGTTTGCTCATGAGAATTGTTTAAAATTGTAGACCTGTTATTTTCAAGTACAGACGCACACGGCAAGTCTGTTGCAAAAGTATGGTGTGCTTTAGAAACGTAAATAGAAGGACCTACATGTCCCCGGTAAATAGTACGTCAACTTGTTTTATTTTGCGATCTTATATTCCTAATCAGTGTTATTCCTGATCTGATAAAGACCGACATTTGATTTCGGTAGGCTTTTTTAATTTGAGAAATAGAACAGTTTCCTTTCAGAATATCAAATAGATTTTACATACTCTAGTAAACGCTTGATGTTGAATGCCTTAAAAGTATGTGATTTTTCATCACATGGCTTGAAAATATAATTAACATTTTAGAAGAAATAAGGATTTATTGTAGGAAAAAAACTTTTCCATTTCTGCAGTAGAATAATACCTGTTACATTTTACAGATTTTGTCATTTAATACTCTGCACACAGATCAAACCTTGCGTGTTTCTTTTTCTTCTCTTTTTGTTAATGTAATAATCAGCTTATTTCTTCGGGAAGAAATGAAAGACAAAAGATACAAGTAATAAGACTACCTGGTTTTGACCTGTGTATTATGAAAACTAGCTTTGGTCTGGAAGAAACTCTATTTTGACACCTATAAAACGAAACCAATTCCAGCGGAGCGAATTTTGCCTTTCACTCGAGACAAAGAGAAATGTAAAACAAAATATAAAGTACCCGTGCAAGTGTTTCGAAATAAAAGTGCATGCATAATCAATCTTTTATGTGTTGCAAATTAACATCAAAAGCTAAATAATATTATTGATAATTATACTGAAAATTTCATGGATCCTCGCTATAAAGACGATATCATGTATATCCGGTTTCAATGAAAGGTTTTGCCTTTTTATTAACAAAAAACTGAAGATTGTAACCCAGTTTGCATTTTCATGTAAAACAAAACCCAATATACAACGTTTTAAAGATCATGGTAAATGTTACGTAATGTCCGGCCATAAAACTTATCGATGGCCTGAAGCAGTTAGATCAATCATTCGGAAGTGTTCGGCCAGCATTACGGAAGCAACCGAGCTCCGATCGTAAAAATGAAATTATATACCTGTTAAACAAAACCTTAAAAAAAGACCATTCTCTTCTTTCTTTATTTTTATATAAAATATATCATTTAAATGGAGAATGATTGGTTTATTCAATCCCGTTTGTGATTCTAAAATAAGTGTTATAGTTTTTTAACAAATTGAAGATAAGCTGCAAAATGTTCACTTAAAATTGTGACATTTTGGGCGTTTTACTATATATTATATAGTAAAACGACGGGTAGAGTTTTTAAGTTAAAAAAAGACCAAACAAATAAAGTCTCAGAAAAATAAAAAATATTCATTAAAAAGGGGAAATGTTATATTTTATCATCCCGTTTGTGATTTTAAAATAACTTTATTAGTTAAAATACCACATTCGTAGCTTCCCAACGGTGGTCTTTGTTCACAAGTTTGGCTGTATATGCAACAGTCATTTTTGCATGGAATAATGCGAAAAGATTTTTATGACAATCCTTGTCAAAATATTTTGAAAGGTTAATTTTCAGTTCAGTCTGCCGAAAAGAGAAAAAAACTCAATAGAAGTTACTTCTGACATGTATCAAAGCATTCATTGGGTTTAAAGCTGTTTTGCTGAATCACAAGACTTTATTGCCATTTTGAAGGATATTAAACCTTTATTTGAAAGCAATCGGCTTTCCTTTGTGTAGGAAATAGACCGAGATCCACTTCCAAGTGCTATTTCGACAATCATGTATGTGTTCATCTTCATCTTTTACATATCATTAAATATTTGTGTTGATCAGTATGTGACCCGCTAAATTGATAAGAAATTGATGATTTGATAAGCGAACTGATGTTTTAGGACACATTACCTGTGTACGAAACAATGGCGTGTTTCTTCTTGAGTTTATTATTTATTAGTACAGAATATGCTTCAAGTCTCGTGCTTGACCAGCAGACAGACACCAATGTCCTGCAGATGTTGGTCCAGTTACAGACAGATGTAAACAACATGAAAACTAAAATGAGCGAGTTTGATGAATCGTGTGCATGTAAGTACATTTACCATGTCTTTTAATTAATAAAAACGCATGGTAAGATGTCAATATAAAGTCCTGCTTCTCTTTTATCGATGTTCTTGTTTCACAATTTCACCGCAGTTGTTAAGTACATGTATAATGACACACCATAACTGATGTTTTTTTTGCTATGATTTCTATTTCGGTTAGTAAAATTATATCACCGGAGAATAAATCTTTTAACTAAAACTCTTCCAACCTTCACTCTGTAAAACGTTTTGCCCTTCTGTATTTGCTCGGCGACCAACGGCAAATTACGAAAGTTTCCGTAAAAATCCTAACGTGATTCGTTTGCTTCTCAGTAGGACGTGTGCAATATAAAAATGTTTTATTCTTCCCAATCTTTTGAATCATATGCATGTACATAACATTATAACTGTGTTTTGAATACATACAGGTATGTAAACTAAGAAAACTATTAAAGTGACATTGTTTTTGGTGACAGTTTAATAAAAGCAATTTTCGGTTGCTGTGCATTTAAATGTGTTAAATTAATGATAATACCGCATTAGTATTTGAAGTTGGTGCTTTAGAAATAAATAAATAGTTCCTTTCTTCGCAGTGATCTCTCTTGTGTTTTTGTTGTTGTTGGTAAAGATTTCGGCAGTGGAAGGGAGGCAACTCCTGCATGCAGTTGTTTTTTTATTAAAAAGGCTCTCCCAGTCAAAATAGGAAAAGTAATATTTGGAAAGTTATTATTTCGTACAGGTAGCAGGAAGAGTTTGGTGTATTGGGTTTAAAGGTATTATTTCCTCTACCCTTTTTTACACACACCTATTTCAGCTGAATTCTTACTTGAAAAAAAATGCACATAATTCCACTTTAAGAAAACATTTAAAGTAAAATTCTTTTACATAAAGCATTTAATCGGTGTGTTAAAATGGTGCAAACCTTTTTCTTTTGTTAAAGGTTCAGCAACTAAAATACATAAACAGGCATTCATGACAAGTTTGGGACACGATTTTACATGCGCACTTAATCAGGCAGTCGTTTTTGATAACGTTTAAGCTAAACCAAGGCTCAGGCTACGACAACAGGCACGGATTATTTCGAGCATCTCAGAACGGGACTTACCACTTTAGTGCTACTCTTACCGCAGCGCCTCAAACACACTTTCATGTTGCATTTGTGAAAAATGTTGCCTCTAACCACGTGGGATATGCTTTTGCAGATGGTGGACTTAGTTTCTGGCAACAAAAGACTGTCTCTATTTTAATCCATTTAAATTCTGGGGATGATGTGTGGTTGTCTTGTTTAAACAGTAACAGTAAGATGTCGGGGGATACAAATACAGTGAATGACTTTCATACATACCATTCACATTTTACCGGGTACATGGTGTATGAGGACTGATGTATATCTAGTAAATCATTGTTCGATAACCAGTTTTTGTCTTTTATGAAGGAACACACTATATATAACACCAATGACGTTATTTCCGGGAAATGACGTTTGAGGTGATGCCGCATTACGTTTAATATAAAAAGAGAGGATGAAACTAATTTTTTAAAAATCATCTAGTATTATAGGTAAAGTTTTACGAAACGCTTCATATTACAGATACACTCCCTAAAACTGGTGTCAAATTAATAGCTTCAAAATCATAATTTATTGAATATTTGCAAATACCAGAATTATCGAGCCATCATCGGCAAAATATGTTGCAGTAACTATGGAACGCCATGACCGTCTTATCCTGAGTTATTTGCTTATATGCGGTACATATTTCATTATATGCAGTAGATCTTTTGTTATATGCAGTAGATATTTAATTAAATGTGGTAGCGAAGGGGAGCGGTGGTGTAGAGGTTTAGGTGTCTGCCGCTCATCCCGGAGGTTGCGGGTTCGAGCCCCACCAAGGTCACGACCGTACCTCCTCATATGACACCAGTACTGGTTTTTCCAGGAAGCGGACTCGAGAGTGACTCGATAAGCTCAAAGCTTTCTTCACAATCGAGCTAAAATAAATTAGTTTAAAATAAAAATAAATGTGGTAGATAGTTCATTATGTGCGGTACAAGTTACTTTATATGCTGTACTTTCTTTGTTATATGTACTTAAAGTAGTACAACTCTTCTTATATGTGGTGGTACTGTCTTTATATGCAGTACATTTGAATTTGTGTGCGGTACAAACACCAATATATGCAGTAGATTTGTTATTGTGTGTAGTAGATAAAACGTTATACGTGGTGCTTTTGACATTATATGCTGTGCAAACATAAATATATGTGGTAGTCACTGTGTCCATTGTGTGTGGTGCTTTTTTTCTTATATGCAGTACAATTCACATTATATATCGTACTTTCGTTGATATACACTGTAGATTTCACATAACATGCTGCAAGTGCGACTTCCTTATATGTTGTGCCTGCATCTTTTATAAGCATTTATAATTTCCTCAAACCGCTGAACCTAAAGTATCCCCATGTCATGGTGACGTTGGCCCCGCATATCGCGGTCTCACACAACAGTCCTAGGCATCACAAAGATAATAGTTACCCAACGTCCATCCGTTCCCGTATAGTAAGTCCCGCGTCCCTTGTCTCCCAAAAGGCTCTCTCAGTAGCCCTTGATATCATCATCATCATCATCATCATCTATGATAATGGCTAACCGACATAATTGACTATCATGGCATTGCGTGGGGGGTTAGAAAAAGTTAAAAGATCGCCAAGTCTCCTCGGTTACTCAGTCCACCCAGGAGGTTTTTGGCAATGTGATAAAAAAGTTACAGAAAGCCTAGATTAGCCTTAAAATACCTACAATAGTACAACACCTACATTGTATGTGTGGTGAAGAAAACAAGAATGTTAGTGCAGTTAAAAAGATAAAAGCTCTGTACTGTCTAAGGTATGTGTGGCAATGTAGCCAGTGCTGCCCTGAATGCAACAGCAGTGTCAGCACTGACTACACAGACCGGTAGAGAGTTCCAATGAACTTTGTACGTGGATAAAAAGAGAACTTCATATAGTCTGAAGGTGTATGTTGGATTTGATAAGCTAGATGATGGAAATGTCTTGAGTGTCTAGTGTAAGGAGTCATGTATTGCGAAGGTGTTATATCATTTAGCCCATAATGGATCTTATAGAAAAGAGTATGACGGCTGTTCTGTCTTCTTCTCTCTAGGGATTCCCACTGTTATTTTGCGTCCATCCCATCCCACTGACAGAGGCATCCACATTCTCGTGATGAAAATCAAACTAACAAAGCAAAGCATCCACGAGATATCCTTTCCTATTTCCAAGTTAGCAGGAGCCTGTAAAAAATGCAGGTGCAACTTCAAGAAAAGAGCAAGACTTAAGAATTAACTACCGTGAAACCTGCTTTATCCAATATCTGGTAACAGCGACAACCTGCCTAATCCAGCACTCTTGTTTGGTCCCAAAGGCTTGATGACTGTGGGTGATGCAGATCACAAGATTTTTTGAGTTGAAAATATTTTCAAAGTTCAGATCACTGTGACCTTGACCTTTGACCCAATGCACCCTAAAACAATAGGGATCATTTACTCAGTACGACAAGTCATCCTATGAAGTTTGAAGAATGTGGGTCAAATAGATGATCTAAAGATATTGAGCGGAAAAGATTTTCAAAGTTCAGGTCAATGTTACCTTGACTTTTGACCCATTGACCCAAAAAACAAAAGGGATCTTCTACATATTGCATGAAACATGCTAACCGAGTTTGTTTGACGTTGAATGAAAAATGTGACCCGTAGAGCGTCATCAGGGAAAATGTAATAGATGCCACTGCGACCTTTACATTTGACTCACTGACCTATAAAACAACGGGGATCATCTACATATTGCAGGGAACCCTCTGAGAAAGTTAAATGAAAATTGAAACCGGTAGCGCTCCATTAACGAAAATATAACGGAGGTCACTGTTAACTTGATCCACTGACCCCCGGGGGGGGGTTTTTTGTGTTGGGGGGGGGAATATGGGGGAGTTTTTTTTTGGTTGATGAAAATTTTTGAATTGGGGGGGTTTTTGGGGAAAAGCTATCGGAGGTCACTGTGACTTTGACTTTTAACCAACTGTTTCAAAAAACAGGGATCATCTACATGTTGCAGGGAACCAGCAGAGCAATTTTGATAAAAGTTGAATTAAAACTGCGGCCGGTATAGCGTTATCCAGGAAAATCCAACAGCGGTCACTGTAACCTTTTCCTTTGACCAATTGACCCCAAAACTATAGGTCATCTACATGTTACAAAGAACCGTGCGACCAAGTTGTATGAAAACTGACCTGTGTATCGTTATTAGGAAACTCTTACTGAGATCACTGCAATTTGACCTTTGACCCCAAAAACCAAAAGGATCTTTCTACACGTTTTAGGGAACTTTCTAAGCAAGTTTCGTGAAAGTTGAACGAAAATCGTGACCCGTAGAGTGTTACATGTATCAAGGAAATGATATAAGAGGTCACTGTATCCGTTACCCACTGACCCAAAATCAATAGGGAACATTAAAAAGCCGCATGGATCCATATCAGCAAGTTTCATCAAAGTCAAATGAAAATTGCGACCTAGAAAAAATTACGTACAGACGGACAGACACCCATACATTTCTATCCTTAATGAGTATTTTCCATTGTATTTTTCGGACTAGTGGTTACCACTAAGCTCTAAAGCAAAGTAGAGTAAATTACTTTGAATTTAGGTGATATCACCATTTCAAATAGATGATAACACCGATCATCATGTACTCGCTTTGAATAACTGATACCTCCTATTTGAATAGATGATTATCACAAAATTGCATCAGATAGTAAAACGGCGTCCTATATAATGCATCATTTCTGCATTTAAGTGCAAGATGTTATGCAAGATAACGTTTATATCACGACATGTAAATACACGTCACCTCGGGTAACTGTTTTGCGAAACTTGGCAAAGCCTCGTTCCCGCCAACTAATTACGCCAGTCTAACGGAAGCGTGCAAAGATCACGAAAGCATCTCCCCAAAAAGCATCAGCACCATTAATTCTGAGACAGACTCAATAAACATACATTAATGTAGACCTATAACCGTCATAGAAGCAACAGAAGGGTCTACCCTGGAAATGTAGAACGAGATCATGCAACGTTAACAGCGTTCAAGTATTATTAGCGGAAGAAGCTTTGTTGATAATAAACTTGTTTAGCGATATCAAATACGAACTTTGAAAAAAAAATTATTGCACCGAAAAGGTTACTCATAGGAACACTCGTAACTTGTAAAACATCAAGAACTAATGTGGGGCTCTAGGCATGCTTTAACCATCATAAAGCTACGTTACTGTAACGGTCCCGTCATTCACTTCATAGCTCCACAATGTTAAGTTGAAGTCGTACAGGCCTAAGTGTGCAGAGAGAAACTCGCAATAAAATGTGACGCTTGGTGGTAGCACGGAAAGGGTTTCCGTTCCAGGTATAAAGTAAGGATGAGATGCACAGAGATCACTGCTTTTCAGCATACTGTTTTATATCTTTTTCAGAATTCCTTGTACATTTTCACCAACAAAGTGTCTTTATTCTGTTGCGGACAGAGCTGGTTATTTCTCCATCATTGCATCTGCAGCCACAACAGCGTATTGTGCATTTTGAAATAAGGCATGGTCTACATAATAAACCACAATAGTTTGAACATTCTATCTTTTGAGGATCGGTAATGACTGCAATACTCTTCCTCGGGTTTTGACAACTAGGTACAGTATTAATCATGTCGTCGTATTTCAGTTTAGAGAGTGATACAGTGCACAGGCATACTCTAAATTCGAATATGTCAGTGATTGCTCAAAAGTGGATTCTTTCAAAATTCTTTGAGGGTAATGCAAAGCTGGAAAACTTCAAACTGGTTGAAGAAACGCTGGATAAAAACATCAAAACCGGAGGTAAGAAACTATAACATTGAAAGATGTTTCTATTGCCTTTAAAAGCCTTCGTAGAATCAAAATAAGGATCTAACGCTGGACTATATATAATTTTTTCATAGCTATAGGAACAATACGCATTAACAGACTTAATATGAAGAGGTAATTGCGGAGATCTTTTTTTTTTTCGTGAACAGAACGTGTATTACTATATCTAGATATACGTCTTTTGATATGGTTTCTGCAAATAGAGCGATTTATGTTTGTAAATAAATGTTATGACATTATGCAGAGATTGCAAAATCATTTCAAATATTTTTTATATGTCATTGCATAAATGTCTTTCAACAGTGCACGAACACACTAATGATAGCTTTGAAAAAAGCTAGTGCACTATTTGAAAATGATACGTGTACACTTTTTATTTCGGTTTAAAAGAAACACTGTTTATGTAACTAATTTTGAAAATACTAAAATGAAACAATTCTGAATCAAAAGTTCACTCTTTACTAAATATTTCGGCCTACTGGCCTACTCCAGTAGATGAAATACACAAGTCGTTTTACATTTTCACATATAACGTTATTGACGTTACCGAAAGTAAATAATGAAACCGAACAGTGAGAAACTGTGAGAAGTGTATCACAGACAGACACATGATTCATTGTACACACATATATGTGTAAAAAGAAAAAAAAACATTCAAACAGTATAAATCAAAGCGCTGAAGACGCTGAATTTGTTTGTGTATTCAAACTAGTTGTCCTTCATATTGTGCTGACGGCTTTTTTTATTCTGTAATCTTCATTGGTGAAGGCTATACCAGTTGGTTATAAGATATGAACAGAATGCAACAGTTACAAATCCTTAGGCATGCACTTTATGTTTCCAATAATAATTGCCCGTTTCAACAGTATTTTGGTCATCTTATTTACATGTGGACAGTTGGACTAGAACCCTATCCTCCATGGGAATAAGAAAACACAACTTATTAACAAACATATTACTTTGTATAATTTCACAATGTATGATTATATCTGACTTTATACATATATAAATTATGTCACTTGTGAATACACGTTGTTGCCAAAATTCATTTTTGCATTCATAAGCGGAACAGAAACTACAGACACACGTTTATGATCTGCAATCAATGAAAAAACCTCCGGGGGATTAAATACCTTCCTCCCGTTTGAATCAAACATATATGTATGATACATTAAACAAACTACATGTATATGTAATCGTATTTTGGATCGAATTGTATCTGTTTCTGTGGTCGAATAATAATATCGGTTTAATCCTTATAAATCAAAACACGCTTAATTAATCGTTTTTGCTTTGGTCAGACAAATATATATTATTTTTTCTCTTGATATTGGTGTTTAAAAAGATTAATTTGGTCTTTCGCCTACATTTTTAATCAAAAAAGGACCACCGCATTTTCCGTATGGAATGTTAAGGCTTGCATGACTTTAGGTCAATTTGTTGGGTCATTTGTCTGAATAGTTTGACCCATATAAAGAACATCATTTAAAGTGACATTATGCACATTTTTTTAAAGTAAAATTCCAGCTGAAATAGGTGTGTGTGAAAAGGGTAGAGGAAATAATAACTTTTAACCCAATACAACAAACTTTTCCTGCTACCAGTATGAAATTATAACTTTCCAAATATTACTTTTCCTATTTTGACTGGGAGAGTCAATTTAAGAAATAAACAAATGCATGCAGGAGTTGAAAATTCTTGGTAGAGGTGGTTTGAGAAATCAAAAATTTAAAACTTTTTCCTATATAAGCCTGTGTAAAACCATGTAAAATCAAGAGACCCCCGAGTCATGATTTGAACAATCTTGGTAAACGTTCACTAGACAATGCCACATTCTAGATATCTATAAGCTCTAGGCCTTGAGCGCCGTTAAGTTAGAAAAATATTGGATATTGGATATTCAAATATCTACATGTTCTCGTGTAGATTGGATATTCAGATTGTTTAACCCAAACGTTCAATTTAAGATCCCGAGGAGCTATACATAGCAAGAAACACGCGGCGAACAATATGTCCAATATTCCAATATCCATCGTATGTACATGGCAAAATGTACATTAAACATTCAGATTTTCCATTGCTATGCCATTCTTACACCACAAAATAGAGTCACAATGTAATAAATAGTGATTGTTATGTATCTATTCATAAGTTTTATTCATCAAAATTGCAGACATGCGAACTTCCGTATGTGTTAATTTTGACCTGTACATTCGAATGTCCAATATCCCTCGAATGTACATGGCAAAGCGTATATTGGACATTCAGAGTTTCTATCGCTATACCGTCGTTTTACCACGAAATGGACTCCAAAAATTAACAAATAGTGATTATAATGTATCTATTTATAAGTTTTATTACAAACTTTCATATTGCCCCGTTCACTTTGCCTTAGGGAGTTCGTTCAGTATTCTACGGTACTACACGTTGGCGAGGAATGATACTGAACGTTGGCAAGGGAGGGCGGTCCTAGCGATCAAATATACGGACTATTTTATTTGTTTGTAAACATCGTTTTAATGAGGTTTATATGTCGAAGTCTGACAGTTTTTTACAATTAAATAAACTACGGTCTTCAAATAAAAAGACACGTTAATCCTTATCAAGTAGATGTAAAACAGTTTCATTTTTGAAATGGTTCGAATTATTTAGGGCACGCAATATCACTTCTGGTTACGAAAGATACCGGTACGTATATCAGCCAAGTAATGATAAAGAAGAGGAATGATGTTTTGCATGTAGTCATAAGAAAGAGAAAACATTTTAAGGAATGTATATCAAGTTGATTTATTCACAGTACAAACCTGCATCTGTAGGAAAACTCCAAGCACACACATGTTTTTTTTACAATTTGACCCCGTGACCTAGTTTTTGACCCAAAATAACTCATGTTCGAACACGATTTAAATGTTATCAACGCAATCATCATACGGCAGAAAAAGTGTCAAGCGTATATCAGCAGGCAATCGATAAGTTTTGGGGATTAGGAGTTTACGGAAACAACTACGGTTCGGTAATATCCGTAAATAACGGTCAGGGTCATAAATCATTGATTATCGATTGTACTGGAATATTGCCTAAGGGAGATATTGAACTTGACGCGTAACTTTTGTGAAAATCTTATGTTTTAATTTTTATCATTTCTACCAGAAGATAAAGAAAATTCAGCATTATCATTCACATTACTTGCAATTAATAATAATAATAATAGGAATGTTTTAACTAGTAGCACTATTTCATTACAGTCACATCACAGTCATAAAAATAGTCACAGAATAACCAAAAGCTACAAAATTCGTGAATTTTGACATAATAATGAAAATGAATCTAGTGTGCACTTGATTTTCATAATCGGCTAACCCTTTACACGGCGTAACGTTTGCTCGTGAGAATTGTTTAAAATTTTAGACCTCTTATTTTCAAGTACAGACGCACACGGCAAGTTTGTTGCAAAAAGTATGGTGTGCTTTAGAAACGTAAATAGATGGACCTACATGTCCCCGGTAGATAGTACGTCAACTGTTTTATTTGCGATCTTAAATTCCTAATCAGTGTTATTCCTGATCTGATAAAGACTGACATTTGATTTCGGTAGGCTTTTTCATTTGAGAAATAGAACAGTTTCCTTTCAGAATATCAAATAGATTTTACATACTCTAGTAAACGCTTGATGTTGAATACCTTAAAAAAGTATGTGATTTTTCATCACATGGCTTGAAACTATAATTAACATTTTAGAAGAAATAAGGATTTATTGTAGGAAAAAACTTTTCCGTTTCTGCAGTAGAATAATACCTGTTACATTTTACAAATTTTGTCTTTTAATACTCTGCACACAGATCAAACCTTGCGTGTTTCTTTTTTCTTCTCTCTTTTTGTTAATGTAATAATCAGCTTTTTCTTCAGGAAGAAATGAAAGACAAAAAGATACGAGTAATAAGACTACCTGGTTTTGACCTGTGTATTATGAAAACTAGCTTTGGTCTGGAAGAAACTCTATGTTGACACCTATAAAATGAAACCAATTTCAGCGGAGCGAATTCTTGCCTTTCACTCGAGACAAAGAGAAAGTAAAACAAAATATAAAAGTACCCGTGCAAGTGTTTCGAAATAAAAAGCATGCATAGTGAATCTTTTATGTGTTGCAAATTAACATCAAAAAGCTAAAAATATTATTGATAATTATACTGAAAAGTACATGGATCCTCGCTATAAAGACGATATCATGTATATCCGGTTTCAATGAAAGGTTTTGCCTTTTTATGAACAAAAAACTGAAGATTCTAACCCAGTTTGCATTTTAATGTAAAAACAAACCCCAATATACAACGTTTTAAAGATCATGGTAAATGTTACGTAATGTCCGGCCATAAAACTTATCGATGGCCTGAAGCAGTTAGATCAATCATTCGGAAGTGTTCGGCCAGTATTACGGAAGCAACCGAGCTCCGATCGTAAAAAGAAATTATATACCTGTTAAACAAAACCTTAAAAAAAGACCATTCTCTTCTTTCTTTATTTTTATATAAAATATATCACTTAAATGGAGAATGATTGTTTTATTCAATCCCGTTTTATTCTAAAATAAGTGTTATAGTTTTTGAACAAATTGAAGATAAGCTGCAAAATTTTCACATAAAATTGTGACATTTTGGGCGTTTTACTATATATTATATAGTAAAACGACGGGTAGAGTTTAAAAAGTTAAAAAAAGACCAAACAAATAAAGTCTCAGAAAAATAAAAACATATTCATTAAAAAGGGGAAATGTTATATTTTATCATCCCGTTTGTGATTTTAAAATAACTTTATTAGTTAAAATGTTATCGCGAGTTAATGACAGCGCTCCTATACAAACCTATAGTAAATTTGTGGCGTGTATTGGCCCTGGCTGTGACACTTTTTCTGCCACATGACTGATCAAATTTCATGAAGATCCATTGAAAAATGCAACTTCTATTGCATACACAAGGTGTTTCTATAATTTGACCGGGTGACCTATTTTTTGACCCTAGATGACCCCTATTGGAGCTCGACCTAGATTTTTAAGGCAATCATGCTGACCGAAGTTTCATGAATTTCAAATGAAAAATGCAACCTCTATTGCATACATAAGATTTTTTCTATGATTCGGCCATGTGACCTAGTTTGTAACCCCAGATAACCCATGTTCAAAGTTGACCTAGCATTTATCAAGGTAGTTATTCTGACCAAGTTTCATGAAAATCCTATGAAAAATGCAGCCTCTATTGCATACACAAGATTAAGTGTGGACAGACGTCAGACGACAGACAGACGGACACCGGACGATCACAATATCTCATCTTAGCGCTTCGTGCTCAGGTGAGCTTACATGAAATATTATAAGTAGCAGTAGTTTACAACGCATTTTGAAAGCTTTATATTGCATCAAGTACATGATAGCTCTACCGCCCCGCCGTCAACAATATGTTCGAAATTTGTCATGATGCAATGATGATAATTTTATTTTCAGAAATTCTTGTAGAAGCAGAGTTCCTGTCAGTTGACCCGTACATGCGGTAAGTGACAAATTGGATATACATGTAGTGACATTATAGTCCCAGGATCACTGTGAATCTTCTAATATAGTAACATAAATTATGTATAGAATAATGATAGAAACTTATTCTAATCACTGAAAAACAGTGTTGACATATGCCTTTCTTTCGTATTCAAGTTGTTTCTCCAAGAAAAAGAGTTGACAGAAAGCCTTTCTGACGAAGGAAAAGGATATTGTACCGGTTCTTCTTTAAGAAAACTGGTGTGGCATGTACAAAAAAATAAACATTGTTTTAAAACGGTGTTAATTTCCACGAAAAATTTATATCCAGTTTTTATCCAATATCTCCGTCGGAAGACTCCAGTTGATTTTCCAAACTCTGACTTCTGGTCAAAAGTGGCAGTGTCCATACTATACAACTTGGGTCACCTGTTTATCAAATCACATTTCAATAAACGCGTTGCCTGTTCATGCTGTACCCTTTGTTGGGTTGATATACATGTATCAAATTAAAATATTTACCGTATTTTACAGTATTTTTTCATCTTTAACGATATAAATTAAGAATACATTTTGATATGACAGCATGTTTGTAACTAGTCTGAATGCTTTATGAACGTTGTAGTCATTGTGTCAAGTTCACGGTCACGGTCATGCATCCGTGATACATACATGTACCATGATTTTCATCCAACAGAGTCGGTTCGATTGTTAAATATTTCATGGAGGAGAGAAAGAGCGATGTCGCCGTAGGGACACAAGTTGCGAAGTAAGTTACATATTTTGTATACATTGTGCTTTATATAGATCTACATGAGTAACAGAGTCGTGTTGTTTCGTCTTTTAATGGTAGAGCAAGACCACGTTCTGAAATCAGTAAACATAATGGAAAACTTTTAAGTTCACGAACCAGCAAAACTAAATTCAAGACAAACACATATTCTAATTGAGTTATACAGTGGATTATTGAAGGTAATATTCTTGTGCGCTAACGACACGCTCTTGTATTATTTCAATATCTGTGATTTTAATTTGTTTGAAAGTAGCTCCAAACATGACGTCTCGTCAGTGCATATATCGAACATTACTTGGTCTTTTCCGTTGAAAAATTTGACGATGAACGCTGAGAGATGTCAAGATCTTTTTTTTTTTTACAAAAAAACATTTAACTTTCATATCATAGCTCGTAGTTATTTCGTATTCTTCCGATTTTCCTTAAATCGGCGTTCAGTAAAATTAGGTCCTTGTTGAAAAATAAAAGGCAATGATTGATTGATAATCTTTAATTTCTTTCACAGGGTTACAGAGAGCAAGTCCACATCATTTCCGGTCGGAAGTTACGTCATTGGTGAACTAGGCTGGCGTACACACACTGTCTGTGATGAAAACAAAGTTCAAAAACTTCCGAATGTTGGGGACCTGCCGAAGTCAGCTGCGATGAGTGTTATCGGAATGCCTGGGTATAATTTCTTTTATTATGATCAACTTTCAGGAGATAGTTCTGTTTCTACACGTACCTCACTCACTGTATTTCCCCTTGGGAGATTTTCTTCACATGTCTGATCATTTGTTATAGAAAATACACTTTGTTTTAAAATTGAGGAATACTGTAAAAAGTTTCATTTAATATTCCATAAGTATTAAAACTGACAGATTGCAAATAACGCAAACTGAAAAGTTCGGGGCAAGGTAGGCTACTTCAACGGTAGTTTACCAAGGTCAAGATTTGGATAAAAGCCTATATTCTTTTGGTTAAGCTATCGAACCCTAATCCCTTGCTTAATCAAAAGATTGTAGGCTTATTCAACTCATTGCTACATGTGCCACATTTCGTTCAAGTTGCTCTTACTTACTGGGTTGTTTTTATTCCAAAGAATGACGGCATATTTTGGTGTACACGACATCCTGGACCCAAAACCAGGAGAAGTTGTGGTCGTGTCGTCTGCTGCGGGAGCGGTTGGTAGTCTTGTAGGTCAGATAGCAAAAATAAAGGTATTCTATAACTTGTCGTCTGCATATTTAGTAGTGTGCCATGCCTGCTTCTGGACCTAGAAGCTTTCATTTAAATAAAGATGTTTTCGAAGCAATCAAACAAAGGTGAAATACGCTGGAATCCAAATTTTCCGTGTTTTAACCAGTAATACACACCATATTACCACGTAAACTTATTTTGGCAAAATGTTGTCCGATTTTCCAGCCATTTGTTTTCTCGAAACAATCATTTCTATAAGGATATATGTTATTGTATGAGCAGTATCCGTGTTATATCCGTGTTAGTTAATAACGCATGACTGTTAAGGTTTTAAATGTTCTATTAATGTTTGGTAAGTACAGGGTGCGATAGTAATTGGTTCTGCTGGAAGCCAGACAAAACTTGATATGCTGACAGAAGAACTTGGATTCGACTACGCATTCAATTACAAAACAATGAAGCTCGAGGATGCATTGAGGAAATACGCACCGGATGGGACGGACTGTTACTTTGACAATGTGAGTTTTTCATAGAGACTTTTAACCTATAGTTACCAAAATTTAAGGTAACTTGGGCTACCATTAGATTGGATTCGATCTATTAGTTAAGTGTGTTTGTTTTGTGCTATATTTTAACCTGGGACCCTCCGATCCCAAGGCGAACGCGCTACCACTGCACCAAGGACTGGCTATTGATAAGTGCTGTATTAACTACTTTATATGTTTCAGTGGGTATGGTATGCATGTATTTTATACCATGTTATGTCATTGTTTTCTTGCATTTATAAATGTACTGTTTATCTATTGACCTTTTTTGAAAACAAATATGCAGCTTCTCGGGGCATATTAACGGAAAGTTCCAGCATTTTGTCAAGTGTATCATTACGCGCCGCCAGGAGGCGGTGCGTATATTGGAATGCAGTAAGTAAAATTTCCATGGGGTGACGTAACTACTTTTAGACTGTAGAATGATTTCACAGTGTGTCTTTGTAACAAGCGGTCTTTTGATTTCAGATCGCGAACCAGTCTAAATTTTACGGAAATAGCCGAGTCTAAATTTTACGGAAATAGCCGATTTTAAACGAATGACTACGAACGACTGAGATTCTGCCGACGGGTAGCGGCTGAAGATAGTCTTTTAAACCGACTTTGAAATTTTTTTCTAACAGATATTTGAATATACTTTACGAAACTACCAAGTTTATGATGTGTCCACTTCTTATTTTAAGTGTCTGGGAAGTTAAATTCGTTTGTTTACATAAAGTTGTACCGCCATTCCGAAACAAACGTCTGTATTGGTGAATAACGAAGTTATACGCTATGAAAGTCGATGCCTCGGTAGCGTAGTGCAATGTATCCCCGCTTGGCACGCGGGAGATTAGAGATCGAAACCTCGCCGGGGTGGAATTAACTGTATTTATTTTATATAGTGGGGAACAAATTAATTTATATCTTGGAAATAATTTTTCTTTCGTACAAGAATAATATAAATTGAAGCAAATTTATATGTTAGAATTCTAGACTTAGGAAAATAAAAAAAAAATATTATTTCAATGATTTGTAATTCAATAATGTGACAGCAGCCAATTTCCATACAGAGGAAACAATGCCTATAGACTTGACGTAGAATCATCTTTTTTAGCATTAAACATTAACAAATGGTCAGCCTTATACAAAATTAGAGTGCAAAAAGATTAGGTTTGGTTAATCACCATACATTAAATCCAACATTACTAATTATCGCAACCCCCACTCCATTTGGCGGCGTTCAAACATTTGACTTGTTAATTTACTTGTCGGTGACAAATCTATGCTAACGTACGTAAGTGGTGTATTGTCCGTTTAACTTAGATAAACAGGGAAAACATCTAAAGAATATTCCAGGTTGGTGGCGAATTCTCTACAACTATGATCAAACATATGAGGGAGAATGGTCGCATTGCAGCTTGTGGTGCCATCAGTACGTACGAAGATGACGAAAACAAACCTACAGGTATTGTAAGTTTATAATACAGTAGGCACATGATATCTCGTACTCTGTTAAGTCGAATCCCAGTTTGATATGAGCTATAGTTGCTGGTCATTTCCGTGTATTTTCAAATAAATATAGACTCTTTAAGTAAAATTCATTTAACGTCAATGGTGCCGTCGATAGCAAGTTGTATGAAGAAGTTTCATGCAACATCTGATGATTTTCTTCCATACTATGCCAAGTTTCTGTGTCATATTCGATCCCAATACAAAGCAGTGCTGTTTTAGAACGAAACGACGCCATTTTGTGCATTGTAGTCTTAAGTAGTCTTAAATATGAAGACATTGTTTTGCAATCGAGAGTTAATAAAGTTTTAAATAATGCCAAGTGTTCTGCGAAAATTTTACAAAGTAATATTATTGAAACACGTTTATTGTAAGTTTACCAATACATTTTTAATTATGCACGAATGTGCTTGTACTTTCAGGCCCTTATCCTTGGGTTCACTTGTCCCGAAAGAAGCTGCTGATCAAAGGAGTTCAGGGATGGGCAGAAATCAAAAGATGGCCCGAGGCACAAAAGCAAATGTTGGAGTGGGTTCAAAGGGTATTGCCACGTGATCTGTAATAGATAACCAGATATTTGTCGCGATAATTACATGGTTGACGAAAATTAATTCGAGAACCATAAGCAGAATTATGCCACTATAATTCAATTCAATTCAAGTTTATTGGCAAAAATCAGCAAAATAATTTGCCTTTGGCCATTTACAAATATGAATACGGAATATGGCAAAGACAATGGAACATAGCAATATAATAAGCATGTAAAGTATTCAACAATAGCACAATCTTATGAAACAGTCAAAATTTCCAGAGTATTTTTACGTAGTTCAAAAGCTTCTTTAATAAACCTTGTTACATTATATGTATTATATAATAACACGCAAAGTGTTTCTGATGATCAAACGTTTCGGAAGATTGTACATGAAAACACTAATATACATCCTACATCACATGTTTCTCGTACTAGAGATCGCAGTCAGCGCCGTACTCATTCTGCTAGCCCGTATACACGTAACAGAAACAGGTTTTCCCCTGCATCTAATAATAGATCGCAGGTGACAAATGACAACTCCGCACAGAATACTCATGAGCGGGGGAGTGAGGTCAAAAGCTAGGACGTACAGGAGAAGGTCACACTTCGGTGTGCGTACATGAATATAAATGGACTGTGTAGCAAACGAACAAATAAACTAAATTCCGGTTTTGTAAAAGATCTGTTTAATAAAAATGATATCGTTTTATTTACTGAAACATGGACTGATTCTTTTTCAGATTTGCAAATTAATGGTTTTGAACACTTCGTTTTGAATAGAAAAAATATAAAATACACGTCTAAACGAAATTCAGGTGGCATTATAATATATGTTCGAAATCAGTATGTTAGTGATGACTGTCAAGTTTTTACTTCAGATGATGATATTATTTGGTTAAAGCTTTCTGCAAACAAACTTTTACTTAAAAAAAGATTTCTATATTGGGCTGTGCTATGTCATTCCGGATGATAGTAGTAGAAATTCAGTGGTTGATAGCAATGTATTCGATAGGTTAATTGATTCAGTGGTTTATGTTGAAAATTTGACTGAAACAGATTGTTATTATTCGATTTTTGGCGATTTTAACTCTCGCACATCTACTCTGCCAGATTTTGTTGAGCATGATTTATTTAATACATGTAATACAGATATATTTCCCGACGGCTATGAAACAGATATTGAGATTAAAAGAACGTCACAAGATCAAGGCCGTGTAAATAGTAACGGTAGATTATTGTTGGATTTTTGCAAACAAACTGGTTTTAGAATAGTAAATGGAAGAACAGGGAATGATAATAGTGTTGGAAAATATACTTGTGTGACCAGTAGGGGTAGTAGTGTCGTAGATTATTTATTATGTAAAAATGATATGCTTCAAAATATTGCCTCTTTTGATATATGGGATCCCAATATTGTTTCTGATCACTGTTTGATGACAACCTCGTTTGTATTTGACAGTGCTTTTGTAAAGGTTTCTAATACAATATGTGATGAGACAGTACAAGACGAAGCTACTAGCATTAAACAGAAATATACATGGAAACCTGAACTTAAAGAGGAATATACAAATAACATTAGCAGTGAAGAATGTTTGAATGCATTTGGTAACTTGTTAGATGAAATTAATATATGTACCTCTAAAAATGGTATTGACGCTTGTATTCAAACGTTTGAAGATATAATATGCAACGCAGCTTCCCCATTTGTGAAAAATGTAAATACACATAATATAGATAGCAATAGTAAGTCAGAAAGTCAACCTTGGTTTAATGAAGAATGTTTTGAAAAGAAATCTATTTTTTACAAATGCCTTGATAAATATAGAAACTGCAAGAATGACGTAAATAGACTAAATATGGTAACTGCAAGGTCACAATATAAGTCATTAATTAGAAAATGTAAATTTGATTACGATAATGGGGCAACAAAGAAACTACTTAATGCAAGACATAAAAATGCACGTTTGTACTGGAAAATGTTGAAAGAAACTGCGGGTATTAAGCAGTCCAATATTTCGATGACTACATTCGAAAATTATTTCAAAGCAGTAAATAGTCCAGATGACAGATACTTTGTACCAGATGACGATGTATTAGATTTTGTAGACAGGTACGAGAGTAATGAGTTTAAGGTTATGTTTAATGAATTAAACTCGCATTTAACTTTGGATGAAATTAATAAAGCTTTTAGTCAGCTGAAAAACAATAGGTCTGGCGGTCCAGATCTTATGATAAATGAATTTTTTGTGTCCGGAAAAGATACGTTATTACCAGTATTATATAAATTGTTTAATAAAATATATGAACTTGGTTATTTTCCTGCCAGATGGTCCGAAGGCTATGTGATACCATTACACAAAAAGGGGAATATTAACAATGTGGAAAACTATCGCGGTATTACCCTATTAAGTAGTTTAGGTAAGCTTTTTACACGTGTTATTAATAATAGATTGAAATATTGGGCCGAAAATTATAATGTTTATATAGAGGCTCAGGCAGGGTTTAGAGCAAATATGAGCACATCTGACAATGTTTTTGTACTAAATGGTTTGATAACACATGTTTTAAATCAAGGTAAAATGCTATTTACACTGTTTGTGGATTATACTAAGGCGTTTGATTATGTGGTACGGGAGAACCTTTGGTACAAGTTAATTAAGTTAGGCCTTAGAGGTAACATTCTAGACATTATCAAGTCTATGTATGAATCTGTAAAATCTAGAGTAAAATATTGCAATCAATTAAGTGATGAATACACATGTATACTTGGAGTTCGTCAGGGAGAGTGTTTATCTCCGTTTCTATTTTCAATGTTCCTAAACGATTTAGAAGATGTATTTATTAATAGTAATATGGAAGGCATAGCTGTTGACATGTTTAAGGTTTTCATGATGCTTTATGCAGACGACATAATCATTTTTGCTAATACTGCTGAAGAATTACAACATAGTATTGAATTATTACACGATTATTGTTGCACTTGGAAATTGAAAGTAAATGTGACAAAAACAAAGGTAATGGTATTTAAGAAAGGTGGTTCTATTCCGCGAAACATGGCGTTTTATTATGATGGCCAAATTGTTGAAATAGTGAATAAATTTTGTTATTTAGGTATTGTATTTACCACTGGTGGATCGCTAAGCAAAGCACAGGATACACTATCAGGTCAAGCTTTAAAAGCTATGTATAAACTAAACAAGTATTTATATAAATTTACCTATATACCACCAAGGTATAAGCTTGATCTTTTTGACAAACTTGTATCACCTATCCTAAACTACTGTTGTGAGGTTACTTGTTTCGCAAATAGCATGTCAGTTGAAAAAGTCCATATGCAGTTCTGTAAAAAGTTACTTGGAGTAAAGAAGACTACCCAAAATGATTTTATTTACGGTGAACTAGGACGTACTTCATACAAAACTACTCAAATGTTCAAAGTTATAAAATATTGGTTGAGAATTTTACAATTAAGACAAGATAAATACGTATATCTTGTCTATCAATTATTGAGAAAGGATATTGAATTATATCCGAATAAAGTTAACTGGTGTACATCGCTGAAAAATTTACTTTGCTCTCTGGGACTTTTAGATGCATGGATATACCAAGGAGTAGGAAATGATAAAATATTTCTATCATTAGTTAAACAAAGGTTAAATGACCAATTCATACAAAACTGGAATGGAAGATTGAATAATTCCAGCAGAGCATTATTTTATAGATCTATATCCTCATTTAAATTCCAACCATATCTCGACTGTTGCAATATCAGTAAATTCTGCCAAGCTTTGGCTAGATTGAGAGTTTCCTCCCATAAATTACAAATTGAAGCTGGTAGATGGACCCGACCGCAAAGTACACCATTAAATGACAGAAAATGTATAATATGCGACAAATTAGAAGATGAATACCATTTTATTGTTGAATGTGTACTGTACAAAGACATTAGAAAAATGCATATACCAAAAAAGTACTGGACAAGGCCTAATATGTTTAAATTTATTGAACTTGTAACTTCCGAAAATAAATTACTGTTAAGGCACCTTGGTATGTTTGTATATAATGCATTTACAGTTAGGAATTCAAACATGTATAGGCAATAAACTGTTTTGTAAATGTATTTGCAACGTATAAGTATGTATGCTATATATCAAAGATACATAGAAAATTTGTAATACTGATATTCAGTGTATTTATTTTCTTTTCAACATGTAGTGGTGTTTTAAATAACTCCAGGTTCACAAGGACCTTATTCAGGCATGAGTCCACAAATGTTAGAAGAATGTTTTTTGCAAATATTACAAGCATTGATGGAGGGGGGGTTATGTTGATTTAACACAGATCAGGCCAAGACTTATACTTTGGCTCTGACCTTCTCCGTATGGGATAATAAAATCGTTAATGCTTATAATATATACATATGTACGTTTATATAATGCATGTATATTGTTATGTTCACACTGTTCGTTGTTTGTGCTATGTTGTATGACCACATGGGCTTGTTAGCCTAAATGGAACGAAATAAACATATCTATCATTATATAAGATTTTTTTATTTTTGGACGACATTAAACTATTAAACATACTAACGGTAGGCCATGATACATGACTCAGATATTTATTCCGGATGTGCGAGTATTTCGCACAGCATAATAGGAAATGATATTCAGTTTCAGTGACATTTGCATTACACATTTTACATAATCTTTCGTTTCGCTGTACTCCTCTATATCTACCCATTTCAATCTCTAAGAAGTGAGAACCTAATCTCAAGCAAGATAACTGTTTTCGAAGTGAATCATTTTCAATTTTATCAAGGTAATCCTCGTAACCGAATAAAGTTTTAAAGTTTTTGTAATAATCCAATTTAGAGCTTGCATTAAGTGAACCATTCCATTCTTGCATGTATTGATCGCGCAATCTTCTTTTTATCGAAGGAAAATAATTGATGTCACTATTGTAATTATTCAAAAGATGGGAGAACCCTAGGTGATCAATTAAAGAGTTAGCTCGTCTTGCCCAACAAGAACCATCTATATTATTACATTGGTCTATATACATGTTATATAATGGCGAATTCTCAGATTTTAATATCTTTAGTAAAAATTTAATAGATCTCTCTTTTGCTATTACAGATAGAGGAAATCTTCCCAGCTCACCATAAATAGCATTATTTGGTGTTTGTGTGCGTACGCCAAGTAAAGATTTACAAAATCTAAGGTGGATTTTGTCCATTTCTTTAAAGTTGTAAACCCCCCATACCTCGGAACCGTATAATAATATAGGTGAGACCATTGCATCAAACAACTGTAGTTTTGTCTTTACATTCATACTGACCCGATCAAATAATGAAAGAAGATTATGGTAAGCCCTCAAAGCCTGGTCCGATAAGGTTTTAACAGCCCCTAACAGATTTCCAGTATACAAAAATTTAACACCTAAATAAATAAAATGATCAACAACTTCAACTTTTTCACCATTAATAAAAAAATCAACATTACGATTTGTTTTCCTTTTTTCAAATATACAAACTTTCGTTTTGTTAACATTTATTTTCAAACCCCACTTTATAGAATATTCATGAATTCTGTTTATTTGAGCCTGAAGACTACCCGGATCTGTTGTAAATAAAACAATATCATCAGCAAATAATATTAAATACATTGATAATAACTCTAAATCCTTATCTGTCATCGCATTTAAGTCAATGTTATCAACAATATCATTGATAAATAATATAAAAAGCAGGGGAGATAATGGTTCACCTTGTTTCAAGCCCAAGGTTACATCAAAAAACTCTGACATAGACATACTTGATGAAAGTTTAACACTGCATTTAACTTCATTATATATACTCTTTATCATGTTGGTAATTTTACAGCTAATTCCTGAATTAACTAATTTAACCCAAAGTGCGTCCCTTATTACAGTGTCAAATGCCCTCTGGTAATCAATAAAGATACACCACAATTTAGCTTTTTTGGACAACACTTTTTGTATTACTGAATGCAATAGAAAAATAGCGTCAACTGTAGATCGATTGTCACGAAAACCATACTGTGATTCAGTGAATACGTGCTCATTCTCACACCATTTATTAATCCTATTCCTTAACAATAGTGAAAAAATCTTAGCAGTGACATTTACTATGGTTATGCCTCTATAATTTGAAGGGTTATTTGTATCCCCTTTCTTATGAATAGGTACAACTATACCTTTAGACCATGACTGAGGGTATATTCCAGACTCATATATTTTATTAAATAATATACATAAATGAGGTGAAATGAAATCCTTAGCATCTATAAAAAAATCAGCTACATTATTTTCAATGTCAGAACTTTTGTTACGATTTAAGAGGGTAATAGTTTTTTTAATTTCATCCACCGTGATAGGAGCATCAAGCTCATCAACAGTAACAATATTTTCACTTGAATTATCAGCAAAATCTTGATTATCTCTATCATAAGGCATGTTATACATAGTTGAAAAGTATTGCGCAAAATCATCCAAACTTACTTGACTCGATTTAGGCCCATTTGTGTTAAATTTTCTAATATATTTCCAAAATTTACGAGGAGAGTTTTTACTCATTTTAGACAGTTTCAGTTTTTCATTACTATAAAATTTAGCTTTAGCACGTCGTTTTGTTTTTAGATATTCACTTCGGCATGTTAAAAAATCTAACTTATTCTCAATACAGTTTTGTAACTTAAACTTACGCTTAGCTTTTAAGAAAGCATCTTTTCCTGTTCGACAATCGGAGTCAAACCACGACGATTTTTTCTTTTTAACATTTAGTTTGCGAGTGATTTTTTTCCCAAAACTTTGAAAGGAAACATCTTGAACTAAGCTTGAAAATTCATCTATACACTGATTTATGTCAAAATCACCCGACTTCAATTTGTCTATAACTTCAGTAAATGAAATCGACTTACTTTCAAGGATATGCAAGAAATTATCTTTTTCAGTCGAATCCCACACAATCTTTTCATAAAATTCAGAATCATTAGTATTTCCCAACGACATGTTATAGTTCAAAGAAAAAGATAACGGACAGTGATCGGAGAATTCTGTAATGTCCATTACGCACATATTGGACACATATTTAAAATTTTCATAATTTGTTATTATATAGTCAACTGTACTGCATACAGGATTATTCCTTAAAACTGAATGAAAAGTGCAATAGCCGGGCTCTAGGCGACCGTTCAAAATTGATAGATTATTCTGTTTACATAATGTTAACAGTTTTAATCCGAAAGGATTTACCTGCTTGTCATGATTAACCCTAACGGACAGATGAGAATATTGCTCACCATTGTCCGGCATATTTAAATATCGGTCTAAATGAATATCAGTCACGAAATCTAACAGATCTCCCGTGCGTGCATTCAGGTCGCCTAGCCAGTATACATCACCAAGGTCACTATATTTCCTGATTTCTGTACTAAGGTATTCAAAAAAATCAAATTCAAAAAGATTACAATTTACATTTCTATAAACAGCTGAGTCCTCAGGAGGAATGTAACAAGTACACAAATAAACATCATTTTCTGAATTTAGAAAATTCTTTTTCAATTTGAACCACATGATACCGTTATAATTAACAGTCACCAGTTCTAAAGCATAATAATGGCTATTATTTCTGTTAAGGTATCAATCGTACGGTAAATTTGATCAAAAACGTTAACTGGACAACCCGATTTTTATCACAATAATTATGTGGTTAACACGACTTATTATTATAAGTTATTATCTTACGACAGAAATTGCCACCATACTAAAATCCTAGAAGTTATGTTGGAACTTTTTAGAATAATATTTAGAGAAAAAAAACAGTACAAGCGGAATGCGAAAGTACAAGATTTCAACAAGTAAGATACATTCGCAGTTGTTAACTGTTTCTTCAAGTCGGAAAGGAGCAAACATAATGTGTATACATGTATACTAGTATATCGTGGGGTTAGCGCATGAATGTTGTATCTCATATACAATAAAGTAGGAGATACAACATTCATGCGCTAACCCCTCGATATTATTTTAAAAAATGTAACTAAGTAACCAGCATCGTTTTGGTGAACGACTTATAAACATCGTGTGACTTTGAAACCTTTATAACTAAAGTCTGTTTTATATTGCAGGGAAAACTAAAATACCGTGAACATGTCACTCAGGGTTTTGACAAAATGCCCACAGCTCTACTGGAACTGTTCCAGGGCAAAACTATTGGAAAAGCCATGGTTAAAGTATGAAGATCACGACATTAACGGAGGGTCCCAAAAAATAAACAATATTTGAACGTGCTCTTATCGATATGAAAATTATTTGGTATGCATTGTACATATTGTATACCGTTTTACTGCCGAAAGTTTGAAGTTCTGATTATGAAATTTATGATTCTTGCAATGGAAAAATACCGAAATCGATAAGATTTTTCTAAACTTCGACCATTGTGTCAACCGCATTTTGTGCATTTTAAGTAAGTGCATAATGTCATCGGCAATCTATAACTTTATTTTGTGCATTGCAATAAAATGCCAGAAGATAATAGGTTACAAGTTGTGTTAACGTGTATTGACTCTACTGAGCAAATCTAATACAACAGCAACCGTAATAGTTGAACACTAAATGCTTAAACAAGAAACTTGAATAGATGTTTTCAACCAATAGTCACTAGAACTGGAACACAATCTGCCGACCCTGGTATATTCTATAGCAGCCAGAATGCATTAGACGTCCCAGTGTTATTTTCTTTGAATTTGCCGATATCTTGTAAAAAAAATAGCAACCTCTTTTCTCTGTCTTACATACGCCACAAAACCAAGTCTCATAAAAATAGTCTGGAGTATATAGCCCTTTGATTGATACACTGTTGTCAAATATGTTGTTCTTCATAAAATTATTTTCTTTTGTGATCCGTTTCAAAAACATAATACATGGAGTAATGGAAAAAAAATGCGATAGAACACATTGCTGTTGATAAAGCTGGTTCTTCTGCGAGATTTATATCGGATTTAAAGCAGTCTGAATTTTAAATGATATTTGCATTAATTTTACTTTCTGAAACACGCCTTGTCATAACAACATCATAAATCTGCCAGATTTTTTTTGATTACATAATATACATGTGTGTAACGTTCCTTTACAAGTGCGTTGAAAATACTGCAATGCAAATGAAACTGCTCGTATGATTTATTATCTTAGGGGCGTACCAACGTTCACTATGAACGCTTAATCTTTCAAGTACCCTTATATTGCCGTAAATTCATTCGTTATCTTAAACAACGTCTTATCTTAAGAGTGATGGCTGGATATACTCGCCTACAAAAGTTTTCTGAAGACAGTTAGAGCGACGGCTTAAATTGTTTGTGTTTCATCTCGATGGCTGTTCAAGAGGTAGGACCGATACAGGTGCCAAATTTAAAGGATTGCGGAAGTGCGCTGCCATGATTCGAGCCCGCGACCTCTGAACTAGAAATTCGTTGCTGCCTCCACCAATACCACGTTGACTCCCTGATTTATTCTGCTTGGTTTTATCAAAGCATGAGCGAGTAATCAAACGTGTTACAACTGTACTTCAGACCCTGGACGTTTAAAAGGTTCAGCATGTGCATTTATTTATGATATGATTAAGAGTATGATTTTCCATGAATTTTTACACAACGCCGCCATAAAATTTGGTTTGCGAGATGATCATGTAATACAAAATCCTTTCTGCTGGTTTAACTCGTTTAGTCGCTCTTTACAGCAAATGCCCGGATGAACACATGCAAAACGCTGAATGTGTAGACAGATACGAGTGACGTTTGGTCGATTTCTTTTGGAGGGAAGTGTACATTGTATTTATCAGCCTTCAAAATTGTACATTCTTATTGCTGGCTTGCGATTGCAACTCGTATGTTGCTTCGGAATTTTGTTTAGAAATTACTCAAAATGTCGGATTTTAGCAAACAACTTGTGAATGGTGTAACCGGATTTTCATGGAATCTTTACAAGTCTGCTCTACAAACTGGAGAAAATTTTGTTGTTTCTCCCCATAGCATATGTTCTGCTTTAATGCTGGCTTGTTTAGGTGCCAAAGGAAATACTCAGGGGCAAATTTTCAAAGCGGTTGGTGTGAGTGGTACGGCATCCGATGAAATCCATACGGCTTACAGCGGACTGAACGAGACTTTGAAAAAATCCTGTAGTGAGTCGGACGGTGTAGCGTTGAACGTTGCAAATAAATTGTTTACCGGAAACGGCATGGTAGTACTTGAGAGTTACGTGAAAGAATCAGAGAAACTTTACAACAGTGGCATAGCATCGATGGATTTTGCTGGTGGACCTGAAGAAAGTCGACAAATGATAAACAAATGGGTGGAAGAACAAACAAACGATAAGATAAAAGATCTATTAAAAGAAGGTAGCATTGGATCGAACACCAAACTGGTACTTGCAAACGCCGTTTACTTTAAAGGCAAATGGGACAAACCTTTTAAATCGGAGAAAACCCAACCGAGGGACTTTCATGTCACGTCTGCTGAAACCGTTAAAGCCGAAATGATGCACGAGAAATTTGACTTACCATACATGAAAGACAACGAGGAAAAATACGCTGCCGTTGCTGTACCATATCAGAATAATCTTATATCCATGGTCATCGTTCGACCAGACAATGTAGATGGGTTGTCAGCAATTGAAGAGTCCCTTACTCCAGATAAAGTCATATCACTTATAACAAATCTGCGAAAGACAATGAAGTTTAAAGTCGAGCTTGGTCTTCCGAAATTCACATTCACACAGTCAACTGATCTTTCCGGAATCCTCCCGAAACTCGGCATTGAAGATCTTTTTAATGTGTCAAAGGTCGATCTCAGTGGGATGACGCATACACCCGGTGTCGTTATTAATGACGTCATACATAAGGCTTTTATTGACGTCAACGAAGAAGGAACGGAAGCAGCCGCGGCCACGGCAATGATATCACGCATGATGATGATGCCAGTGGGGGAAGTACAATTTGTCTGCGATCGACCGTTTCTCTTTATGCTGGTAGATAATCTGTCTGGACTTGTTCTTTTTATCGGACGCTATGTGAAGCCTTAGAAGATCTAGTTCAATTTGAACACAGACCGTAATTGAAAAAACAAAGTTTTGTTGAAGTAGATCTAATGAATACACATTTTCAATTTTATTTTCAGTATTGTCTTAGATTGTGTTTGTTGATGATTTTTATTACAAAGAGCTTTCTTACTTTAAATGCATACTTAAGCGTCACATGATGAAATTGCAATTCATGTACTTTCTTGTAATCGTTCGTTTCTCCTGTGTTTTTATAATTATTATATAGACTCCATATTTCATTTTTCTGAATGAAAACAGCTATTTCAAGAACCTGAAAAAAATCTGTACAGCCGAGTAGGGAATATACCTCTTAAGACAATCAAGGATTAATCCTAAACCAGGGCCGACATCCAAAGGGTCTGAATACCACGTTTATCTCTCCTATTATGTATATCAAAGGTTCACTACGCTTTGAAGTCGAGTCTTGAATCTCGGTCCCAAAACATTTCACGGGTCGACACGCAACAACCTGTTTGTTACATGAACATCATTCCTTTCCTGTTTCTTAATTGCACATCAGAGTACTATTTCAAGTAGATTTTTTGAATGTATGATATTTCATATAAAACAATCAACAACAGAATACGTGTAATTGTCATACTACATTTTCGCAGCTACAACATAAGAAAACTCACAGCTATTGCTTCAAACTCTTATCTATCAAAGATCTTTTTTCAAATTACAAGTTATCATTGTTGTTGTTCTCAACCCTATGTCGGACATTTTTACAGGCGGGCAGTTTACCCAACCTTCGTTCATCCCTATCCACCATAAGAAACTACAAACTTTCGGATATTAAAAAGACATGCTCGGTGCTCGAACCTATGACCCTCAGACTATGAGGGTTTACAGAGATTCGGTCAGCGATTCTAACCACTCTACTTTTTACCTAGCAAGAACCTCTTTCAGGTACGAGCCGGCACCATGATCATAAACCAAATTGCCGAGATCCCAGCATAACTCCATTCATGCTGATACCTATCGTTTTCGTTCCGCAAAAGTGAAAAGTGTTGTACCTTATTGCAATTAGCCAGTATTTCCCAAATTATGTAATTTGGTAGCTGAAATGTGTTCATGCCAGCACCCAAATAAGTTTAGCAATTATCTTCGGAGCGGTCACGCGCTACCAGCGTTTCATAGTGTTATGTATGCTTCACGGATTAGTAGTTGTTGTGTTTATACGCAGGAAAGTTCTTTGAGTTATTGCCCTTGTCATGTAGCTATTACTTAATTTTGTATTATGCAAGCAGTCATCCCGTTATGCAGTGACCTATTTTCGCTTTCTTACTTTATGACTATCGCCTTTCGGAGAGGGCGATATAATGTTAAAAACTGTTTCCATCTGTTTTGATTTGATTTCAAGCAAATTTTACAAAGGTCCGTCCATGAGAGCATTTATATTAGCTTGTTTTCTTGGATGAGACCTCAACCTTTAGCCTGTCTCGTGAGCTATATATATACTCGTCTAATAGGATGCATCCACATTGAACAGACAGCGGGTATCGGACGTTTTGTTTGTTAAATCTCGCAGTATAATTTATGTCCCACAATGTAAACCCCACACTATCGGTATGAACTCACGCAAACCCCAAAATGCTAAGTTGCAAACATCCCAACACTCCTATGTGCACAAGGACTGATGATGGGACTTGCTGACTATTAATGTGACAATTTAAGAGGTATTCCCTTCTGAATTCATTGTTGGCCCTGAAAAGGGCCGTTTTACTACACAGTGCTATGTGCACAGTGTTAGTTTCTCAACCCGGCATCTTCTGGTTCGTCTTCAGCCATGCCATTTTCATCATCAGTATCTTCCCCGTTCTCAATCAGCATTACGCTCGGGTCGAGCAGTATAGCGTTCAGTTCTTCGATTTCTTCGGTGCGGTCACGTGCGTACTCATGAAACTGATAACGAACTCCCACAAGAACAGCAAGGCGAACGCGCAAATGATATTTAAACGTCTGATTTCCAGTTGCTGATGCCCTCTTGAAACGTTTAACTAGTTTTCCTATTGCGTCATCGAGAAGAATAACTTGTCTACGGGCTCGTTCAAACTTCTCCTCTATTTCTAAAAGCTGATAGAGTCGTGTAATTCGCATGTTTGGTCCAGATGTTGTACCAGATGGTCTTTCAGGCGGCTGATCGGTGCCGGGTAGGGAAGATGACTCTGCTGCCCTCCGCAGAGCTCTAGTTCTTGAACGCGTGATCATGGTTTTAGATTTACTGTAATGTAATGAAAGAAATTTTAAAAAATACACGGAACGAGAGTTCAACAACTCCTCCCATTTTTTCACACTTTTGCTGTGTATAGTAAAGTGTTGGCACCAACGAGATTTTGACACCCCTTTTGGTGACATCTTGGGGTCCAATACACTTTATGTCAACACATCATAGGATGACATGTAGGTCCTTAATTGTTAATATTTATGGCTAAGATTTACTCAAATATCTTTGTAAAGTAGGCCTGATTTCGTACTCACATTTTTAAGTACTTTCGCTTAAACAAACGTAAATTAAATCAAAGAGTTATATATATAAACAAAAAAGATAATTAACTGCCTTGTGACTAAATTTTATGATTTATTCTGATTTCTGAAATGGGCAGATATTAAACTTTACTTGCATGACATTTGGTCGTCTGAACTTTCTTTTTCGTCGTAGACAAAGTTTGATTTGACGGATAAGATTAATGAAACTTTCAAGACTTCGCAGCTGTAAATTCAATATTTAGCTTAAGCTTTTGGTAAAAATCATTGTACAAACAGTAGTCTATGTCTCTTACAAAAAAAAGACAAAAAAAAAAAAATCTTTAAAAAATATAAAATGCCATCTTTCTTGTACATCTTGATAAAACTTATTCCATTGCTAATGTAGTTGCGAACAAAATCTCCGGCGTCCCTCAGTTATTATAAACAAGAATGACGTTCATAACGTAACGTCATGAATGATACCTTACGTCATCATGCGTATCACGTGATACATAATTCTTGTTTACAACTTTCTTCTTTCTTGATGATTTTGGCCAGCAGACAGATGTTTCCATCACAAACCAAACACAGACATGTATAATATATTTGATGTTTTATTTAGTTAAAATAAATATATCACAGTTCAACGCACAAGTTCAGGTGGAAACAGATCACAGTTACTTCTTTATACGGTTACCCATGTATATATATCTGTAAACTGAGGGAGATACTCAAAATCCCCTTGGTCGAAATCCCCTTGGTCCAAAAATGGCATAGTAGTCATAAATACTCATAATCCCCTCACTGGATTTTATATTGTAATTTCAATATTTTTTTTTTCAATCATTCGCTATAGTAAAGTAAAGCTTTTTTCATTCAATAAATTATATGATTTTCCACTTGTAAAATCAGATGTGGGGATTATGACTACTATGCCATTTTTGGACCAAGGGGTTTCAACCAAGGGGATTTTGAATTACGCTCGTACTGTATTTCAGATATGATGACGTAGCTTAACTGTGATCTATCTACCATCCTAAAGGTGACAGGCAGTCATTCAATCACACCCTGAAAATACTCCCCCCAGTACAATCCGCAGACGCTTGGTTTCCGAGTAGAGCCATTCTGGACCAGAAGTATGTATTGTAATCATTCAGTTTTGCATATTCATATGCTATGATTACAATATACATGTACACTTTTGGTGGTCCAGAATCGATCTACTGAACCAAAGCGTCTGAGATTCCACCTAATCATGAGATGGCTCCGTAACCATATATCAAACAAAAGTTTCATGATTTAAGCTCTTTCCTGTGGTCACACTTTGTAATAGTTTAATGTGAACACTAGTTGAAGCTATCGTTTCATATTGTTAAAATTAAAATTATGTGAACACCAGTGAAGGCACAAATTACTTTCCTGCGGTCACAGTTTGTAATATTTTGTGTGAACACTGGTTGAGGCTATGAAAGTTCCGTCTACGTCACTTGAACACAAGTCGTCTGTCTTTGAGCGTTTGTCTCGGAGGTTTCCCATCCCTCTGAGTCTTCATCAACTTCTGTATAGTTATCTGCTTGTATTTTAACCAATTTACTCGAATTTGTAAATTCTTTTGGAGCTCTTCGTCACTTGGAAAGGGTGAGATCTGCCAAAAAAAGTCAAATTATTTACAGGATTTGTTTTTAAATAACTTATGTAAAGTCTCTGACTAATTTTTTGCAAGACTTTTCTTGGGCGTTGCTAATGACTGGTTGTAGACAAACACCTTACAATTCAAAGTGTGATTTTTTTTAAAAAGGAATCTTCAATCAGAGGCTGTGCATCATGTTTAGAAGCAGCAGTGTCAAAACAACTTCCATATTCACAACTATTACTTTTACTATTACTATTATTGTAAATTAATTAACAGTGCTTTGTTTAACGGACACGATGTCTTGCAAGCTTCTTCGTAATTTTTGTATGGATAATCAGTAAAAAACATAATTCAGAAATACAAAATATAAATATATTGTAATTTCTGTTCTCTCCCGGTTCTTTTCGCTGTGTATGTGTCGGTTTGTTTGATGCGATGATTTGAATAATAGTATGTAGTATGGCTGAGACTTCCTTCCGAGTGAAGTAAACTAAATTGGGGAGACTGCAGAACTCAGAAAAAACTGAGTTGACGGCAAAGATAATGACAAAATAGACTTAAAAGAAAAATGACGCCATCATCATCATCATCACATCATATGATGGGGTTACCTGTTGTTTTAGATTTTGCAGCATATTTGGATCTATATGTTCTTTGTAGAACTTCTTGTTTAGCATGATACACTCGGCACCGCCGCTGACAAGGATCAAGCTTGGCTGGCTCTCAAGCAGAGTGTGCTGTATACCCTGGGAAAAGATTGTAAGACAGTCTTGTAAGAAAGTCTTAAATGTCACGATATGAGTCACGCATGAATAATATCAGGTAAACTTTTCTCTGCGAACGTCTACCACCCCAAAAAAACCCATGCCAAAGTATCTAGATAAATGGAGCAAATTATATTTACTGGGACGACAGTTATGTACTTACGAATGATTGGCCTTTGGTCAACGTCTGTACAAGAACAAATTCCGGATCAAGGTCTGCGGCAGTTACTTCCTTCTTCTACAAAGTTAAACAAACGGTAACTTTAGTTGTCACTCGACAATGTCGAACGGAGGAATAATTACTCACCGGGCGGACGTTTCGCTGATCTGTTAAGCAATTAAGAGTTATGTGAAAAATATTTTTAATAAAAGATTGTAGAAAGGTGTGTGACAGTGTGTACAGTCATACCAAGCTGGTACAAAAACTACACTTCCGGTTGGACAAAATATGTATAACATAAACAAAGAACGGTCAAACCATTTTCTAATCACAACTAATGTTTCATTATTATTTTTTTTACAAGATATTACCTTAGCACTTCAGAAAGCCAAACCACTACAGTACAGCTATCAATTTTTTTTTCTGTGCAAAAAATAAGGCCAAAGTCAGGCTTTAAGCTCATCCATCTATTTTATTGGCTGTTGTTGTTGTTGTTTTAAGCACAGAGCTTACCAGCCGGTATATACTTAAAAACTTGGTATGAACTAAACGTGCTGTAAGTGTGTTTGTTATATAATGTTAAAATGCAAAAAATTATTAAAATCTGTTTCCAAACGTTTTAAACTGTTACGTTCTAACATGTGACGTGATACATATTAACAAAGTTGTGCCATCAAAACTGCTCAAGTGCGAAATGCTTAAACTACATGTCAATGATTAATATTTCTACAGTTTTAACTAAACACCAGTCCTTCAACCTGCTTCAATGATTAATCCAATGACTTTCACTTCAGTAAAGCTCAGAAAAGAAATTGTGTGAAAGAGAACCAGAACTAAGTACATTAGCCTATTTAAAGACGTGACTATTTCCAGAATTGTTGAAGTAGCTACAACACGCGCCTCAATCTCAATTGAAAGAGTGGGTCAATGTTGCCCGAAAAGCAAGATAAAAGCGAAATAAAAACCAAAACCAAACTTCTGAGCTAAAAACGGAGTGTATTTTATTCCGACAGGTAGAAGACAGTTTTCAGTATTGCTTGGTCGTTTCCATATTATAACAATAATACCGTAACTATTTCCAGAAAGTTACAGAGATCCCAAACTTCCTGCAGGACACAGTGTTGCCTACTTCTAACGAAATTATAACAATTTATCAGAGTTCTGTTGGTTTCTAGGAGTATTTCAGATCTATTCCTGTGGTCCGACCAAAGAACGTTAACATAAAAGATAGCACGATGTCTGTATGTTTTGAAAATAGAATTAATGATGTGGGAAACAAGGAGACAAAAAAACCAATGCAAACTGTGTAACCTACAGTCCTATCAACCTTCACAAACAGTTTTGAAGACAAGGCAAGAACTTTTTACGCAGGTCACTTTTAAAAGCACCTAAAAAGACCCTAGTGCAGCTATTTATCAACCGATTAGCGGTAGGGAAAATCTTGTCAGCAAACCCGCAGAAAAAACTAGATTAGAGGGCGTTTAAAGACAGTTTCAAGACAAAGTAAAACATCTGCCCACATCAGCAAAACCAATCAAATACACTTGTGCTTAAATTTACCACATCTGTCACAAAGACATGATGACGCGTGCTGATTGCGTTGGGATTGACGTCAGAATGCACATGTATACGCACACTCGAGGAGCTACGTTCTGACGTAAGCAGCTTCTTTTCGTGTTCTGCATTCTTTTACAACAAAAAACAATAAAAGCATAAAATGTATAGGAAATGCAATAAGATGACATTAAACCGATTCCTACACTATAGTCAAATAATTTTAAAAGCATTTTTAGGGGGCGGAGCATTTGTTCAGAATGATAAATATATGAAATATGAATTACTATTTATCGTCTATATTAACTCAGGCCTAGAATATATATAATCATAGATTCTACCTTATATCTCATTTCAACGACTGCAGAAAACAAAAGTTTAATATGTCCTCATACCTTCAATCGTGAAGAACTTTCAAAGTCGTCCATTAACGTTCTCTTCCCAGACTGAATGTCAGGGGTAGGTGTTGTCATATCTGTAATGTTCAGATTCAAATTCCAAAAAATACCGGTATATTTACATTCAGTGAAGTATAACATCTGTGTGCCAAATACCTTATATGATATAGTAAATTTATAACTGCACACGGCAGAGGAAGCGGACAAATAGGATTTCCATCCTGCTACAAATTATCATATTGTATCCCTATCACTGCACGGTAACTAACCTTGGAATGTTCATGTACAATAACATTTTACGTGCATATCAAATAATTTTAGATTCAAGGTATTCGGAAACTAACCTTAAATTTAACGTTTACGGTGACTACCCTAGATTTAACGTGTACGGTAACTAACCTTAGATTTAACGTTTACAGTAACTAACCTTAGATTTAATGTTTACGGTAACTAACCTTAGATTTAACGTTTACGGTAATTAACCTTAGATTTTACGTGACATACAAAGAAAACATTGGCCAGGTACATGTTAATTTCAATAGCAGTATGGCTTAAGACCGTTTATGTTGTGAGTGTGACATGATTGTACCAGTAGACAGTGATTACTGCTTGCTTTGCTGCTGAGTTTCGACGGACCACGCACAGCATGGCTAATTTCCACGCGTATTGCTTTGCGCTGCATTACCAAAGTTTATTGTGATACAGACATTTTCAAATATACAAGATATGTTTGTAAAACACATTCTAATCTAGTGACCCGGAAGTCATTAGATATCAACAAGGGTCATCAAATTCTCATATTAACAATAACCCTAGCAAGTTTGAAGAGACTAGGTCAAAGGGTTCTTGAGTAATAAAGCGGTAACATTTTATTAAAACGCAACGTCACTGTGAGTATGTCCACTGACCCCGTGACCCCAAAATCAATAGGGTTCACTTACTTTTCATTAACTATAATCCAAGCACGTTTGAAGACTTTACTTGGAGGCATTGTCGAGTTATTGAGCAGAAACGGTTTTAAACGTTAGATCGCGTTGACCTTGACCTTTGGCAGAGTTACTTCAAACATAAGTAGGTCCATGTCCAATGTCTCAAACAAGATTAAGAAGTCAAGGTCAAAGGCTAATCAGTGTATTGTGTGGAAACTGTTTTTAAATGTCAGGTCACTGTGGCCTTAACCTTTGACCTAGTGACCTCAAAACGAATAAGATTAATCTACTGTTCATGACCAATGTCCTCACCAAGTTTGAGAACTGTTGGTTAAAGCTTTCTCAAGCCGTTATTAAATGTAAGGTCACAATGGCCTTTACCTTTGACCAGTGATCTCAAAATGAATATAAAAAGTTCAGCTACTGGACATCACTATCGTCCATAATAAGCTGCAGCGCTCTATGTCAATGCCTTCTCAAGTTAAGTTGAGAGGAAACAAAATATCTACCGACCGACCCACCAAGTGACCCCGACAGCTGCAATTCAATATAACCCTACTTATTGGAGGGGAGCATAAATTTTCTAAGCAAATGGTTGTCGAAAATCAGCAATACGTTACTGTTTGTCTGTCTGTTTTAAAAGATAGAAGAGCTAAGCTTTCCTAAAGTGCCTTTAGTCTCTAGACAGTATCTCATTTAAGAAATATATTGTCTAAAAAGGCAAACGTATAAACAATCCTTTAATATTCCTGGTGTAGTCTGCAATTTCTGCTTTCAGACAGAGGCCTAACCAGGCAACCTACCTAGTGTGGTGTCAGCATTGCTCACTGTAGAAAAAGATGATACCGTCCTCGGAGTGGCTGGTTTAACCTAAAGAAAACAACATTCAAAATATCACTAGAAGTCAGTAAGAGTATGTACACTTTGAATATAATCTTCATAATTATAATGCACAATATGTAGAAACAGACTAAGTATGGCAATTTTAATTTTGAACAAGCAAATTCAGTGAATTTGTATCTCCCCCATCTCCGAGTTGATATTTTATTTCTTCAAGTTACAGTCATAAATAATTTAATTGTTTTAATTAAATTAACTCAGTACTACTGCTTTCAGACAACAATGATTCTAAAGTTTCTATGTTATATAAGAAAAGCACTACATCACCTTAAGGGCCTTATTTCTAAAACAATCAGCAAGTGCAGGGAGTTAATATAAGAAAGAGTGATCATTAATTTATTTGAGCCAATTACAATTTAATTTTGATAATCGGTTTCAGTGAAAGAATTTTAATGTTTTTACATTGAAATTAGACGAAAATAACAATTAAAGGGCAATAACTCTGGAGATACCAATCTGATATTGACAAAAGACGAGTTCGTACAGTGTCATTATGCTATTGTACACTTACTCAAAGTTTCATGAAATTCTATCCATTGGTTCTTGAGTTATGACTCCGGACGGACGGACAGACGGACAACGCAAAATCAATATCCCTCCGCCTTTGGCGGAGGATAAAAACATTGAAATTCAATCTTCCTCCATGGCAACTGTTGGGGAAAGAAAAGTTATATTGACGCGTAGGCACGTACAGTGTAACACGGTTAATAAACACTTTTAAGACGTACACACATAAGCGGCAAGCGGCTTCTTTGAAAAGGGGACGGCAAACAAGTTAATATATTCAGTTAAAAGACAACGGGAAGGCTTGGTTACTCAAGTTCTACCAAGATGCTTAGAAGCCCCAGAAAAAACTAATCTGCTACTATATAATTGTTGTAACCTGTGCAAGTTTCAACAATCTATGACCATCACTCTTCGCTGACTGTATATTGCGTTTTGTTTTATTGAATTTTGACTGTCCATATGTTGCTATGACACCACCTGACGCTGTCCTTGGACGGATCAACCTCTCTACTCTCTGCATTAACGGAAGCGCTAGTAAGTTCTCTTTTTCTTCTACAATACCACCAGTCTATGGAAAAATAAGCGTATTAATATTAAATTTTATATTAATACAATGTATTGCATTTGTTCTTATATTCCTCACATGTGCACAAATTTTAATTTTTAAATACTTGTCATTTCCAGTCCCATGTATTAAACAAGAATTTGCCGTTAGTTGGATTGTTTTGAAAAGCGGCTAATATGTTTAACAAATGAAAAATGAGGGGTACTTTAATCTAAGCCTGTTTGTTTTGAGAACATTCAAGTAATATTTTTCATTTGCATTTACAGATTGACATTTTATTGGTTATTCTTGAATTGTGGAAATGAAAGATGAAGTTTTAATGAAGGTTTTGCAATGAAATAAGATATATTGACTTGTAGAAAATCTCATTCTAACATAAAGCAAAAAGAAGATAATTTAAATGTGACTCTATGCTTTAACTTAATACGTGCAAAAGCGGCATTAATCTTGGCACTGGATGTTGTCTTCTTTTAACTATAAATTGATCAAAGTTACAAGCACACATAGCAGTGACGTCCATCAGTTTAACAACTTCGATAAATTTGAAATATGAAAAAAAAACATACTTTAAATATTACACATGTGTGTTCGTGGTCCTCGTCCTCTGAATCAGAATCCGGCGACAGGGGTGGTGGTAGGTCCAGGTGGTTGTACATGGCGTATCTGTGGTACTCGGACTCCTGACTCATGAAGCACTGGTACCCGTCAGTGTTTGCCAACTCAGAATAGTTTCCCGTCCGCTTGTTCACGGCTGGGTAGCATTTAAGAAGTTTTTTGTAGACCCTCAACGAACCCTATTAAATAAAAAATTAAGGATACTTTGTCTTCATTATGTCACTGGCAGTTCTGGAATTTCCGCTTTTTCTCACATATATAGTATAATCACATATTTTTTATAGAAAAAGAGTATAGGCCTTTTGTAACTGTTTTAATTCCTAAATCCCAGTGCCTCAATAGTAATATAGGTAGTCTTACTGCATGAATTACATAATGGACATAATTCCGATAGTAATAAATTGCCAGATTAGTGGTTATACAATATTTAAACAGCAGCTGCTTTCAGATATCGGATACCAAAACTCCGCCATTTACAGGCAGGCAATTTACAATATAAGTTTTGGCATTATGATTCAATGAAGTTGAAATAATTGAACCTACCGATTTTACTATGTAAATCCAATCCGAAAAGTTGCTATCTTTTACCATGACCGTATTTCTCCTGGAATAAGAAATACACGGTTCAATTCTATTTATTATTTACAAGAATAACAAGCGTTACTATATGAACTCTGTGAAAAGAACTTTTCGTACTGACGTTATAGTAGCAAATAGTATAGAAAATATGCGTTTTTAACGTGTATATAAATACATGTAGGTGTATCAGCAACCATCAAACTTCTTTAATTGTAAAAACAGCGTGATTGTGAATTTTAAGTGTTACCTGAAATAGCAAAATTCCAATGCCTTCGGATTTGTCTGAAGCTTTTCTAGAGGCCAGTCACGTAGAAAAAACATGGACCTGTTCAAATACATTTACATGATATGTTATTCAAAATTGTGACAAAATACGGAATACTTCTTATCGATTTGCAAATATTTTGCATGTTGGACTCTTTTTATGAATCACAGTTACCACATTTGATTTAAGGACTGATTTTAAACAAATAAAAGTGTAAATATAACATGTTATAGTTTATATTTTTGACACCTCATACAGTATAATTGCTGAAGATAAAATTTGAATATGTTAAATACTGTTTCCATCTTTACATATAGTATCATAGTCTCATATTCATTTAACTCCGGACGCTGGTAAACTGCAGTGAACCACGTGACAAAAGCACAATGGAAAGAGTGGTCCAGAAATCGCTGCTAGACACTAATGCTCGGAACGGCTTCGCATTCCATCCCCGTCTGAAAACCTAGAATTGACAACACGTGCTTTCTGGGATACTTATCAAAGGAAACCATAGCAACACCGAGTTAAAAGTGAAAACGGCATCAAAATATTTGTTAACTTACCTCATAAAATTGTTATGATCTGGATCATGTATCGTTTTAACTCCTCCTGCCATGAATATATTTTCATAAGTCTGAAATACGCGAAAAAATCAAACTCAGTCAAAAATTATAGCATGTCTACTACTTACCTGTTTTCTCCCAATAGAAGGAACAAACTTATCTTGGGCATTTCATCTAAGTGAAGCTTCTGGAAATTTAAACCGCAAGAAACAGCGTCTTTATCAAATCATTTAGGTAACAGATAGCCAGATACTCGTTTTGCGCTACGTAGTCTCCGATGTTGAAAGAAATCTTAGATATTGGCGACCTAAATTCATGTTATATCTTGTCTTGATTTGTGTTGTCTCTGATTTTTTTGTATTTATTTTGTTTTGTCCTTTCTCGTGATTGTCTTTGTTTCGTCTTTTATTTTCTTGTCTTTGTCTTCTTAACGTCATTGTTTTGTCTTGTCATGTCTTTGGCTTGTCTTGTATATTATTCACTTGTCTTATCTTGGGTCTTCTTGTCCTTTCTTGTATTTTTCTAGCCTTGGTCTTTGTTTTGTCTTTGTCTTGTCCAGCCTAATCTGGTCTACTCTGGTCTTCTCAGTCCTTTCGTCTTTTCTTTTATTGTGTTTGTCTTTCTGTAGTCCTATCTGGTCTTTGTCTTACCGTTTGCCATCTGTTAGCTAATCTTTGTCTTGTATGTGTATTTGTCTTGCATTTTCTTTGTGTTGACTTACATACGACTTTATCTTGTCTTTTCATAAAATGTTTGTCTTTTGACTGACTTTGTCTTGGTCATGCTCAATGTTTCGCCAACGTACTTGCAGTGTGGTTATGACTCATTGTTTTACAAATTGGCCAGTCTTTCTTTCTGTACTTCTTTCTTTTTCAAATTCTGTTCAATGTTGATTTAAGTTTATCAGTATTTCAAAATTATCATTGTCACTTGTTGCCATTACCATATGGTATATTATCATAAAGTATTCTAGGTAACACATTTTTAAAAATAAGTTACAGAACCTATGAAACAGTACTGTTCAAATTAATGATAATACTGTAGCGGAAAATAGTATTTTACAAACTTACGTCGCAGTCTATGGTAAGAAATTCCGTGTATTCCATTGTCAATACTGTGGACTGTCGAGGAATTCTATGAGCTATTGCCAGTTCCTATGTCGTAAACAAAAACAGATCAGATATATAGAGTTGCGAGCAAAAAGATGAACCTGTATTGAGCAAGAAGTAAGATACAAGAAGTCACAATATAAAACCGGCGGCGGCTAAATACGAGTCTATAACGTTTAAAAATGGACAACACTAGTGGCTTCTTAAAGCAGGTCATAACATGTCACAGGAGATCACCTGCATGGTTTTGTATTAAGTACAAACTGGATGAACACAATTGTATTTACACAATATATTAGAAAGTATCAATTACGGTATAAGTACATACTATTTGTTAAGATGTAAAAATGCAAATTAAAGGTCTTTTGGTGAAACACTTGTATATCTTTCAAAACAATGAAAGGAGTGCTAGAACATTTGTATATTGCAGCAGATTGGCGCCAAAGAAAACTGTCTGCTATAAATACATGTATATATTGAGTTGTGCAGTGGGTGCATTTTTTTGTTCTCTCTTTTTTGTGGCAAAATGTCAAAATTGTTTGACACAATGTGCACCAGTTTACAATCACCGCAATAAAGTGTAGAATCATCACAAGCAGTGTCAGTCTTTCCAGACTTTTAAAGCATTCTGGTATCTGGTCTAGCTATATTTCTAAAACGTGCGCACTTATGGCAATCCGAATTACCATGCATTCTTAAAGGTGATACATATTTTCACTTTTAAAGAGATATTTTCAATCAGTTAAAGAAATGTTTTGAAAATATGACTAAAAGAAGTTGTTTGATTTTCCTTGCTATTGATAAAGCAGTATACATAACAATATTTTGTTTAGCTCCGTGGAAAAAGGCATATACATGTACACTCAATATATTGACCTCTGCTCAAGTCGAAAAATGACCTCTTACATGTATGTCACCTTTCGGATGCTGCACTTTCATAGAATAATTTATCACCGTTTTATAAGCATAGCAGAAAGTGATTCTGTGCAATGGCACTGGTAGAGGTAGGCAAAACTAGCAAGCGATTCAGGAATGAACGACCCAAATTCTCAAACCTTATTAGTTTTCAATGTTCAATCTTTCTGATGCTTTGTGTGAACCATCCTTTAAATTTTCGGTATCCTTATGATGTCACTGAAGGTTCGACGCCATGATTCAGTCTTTACGACGGCATGCCTAGTTTTCAATGCACACACCCACCCGGTTATAGAACGTATATTGCAGGTTTTAACCATGTTTGACGTTTTATGACGTTTTCTAGGACGAGTGTTGCTCTTACAACCAGTACATCTGGCTTCTATTTAAAGCATAAGGTAGCACAACCAGTGCAAAATAAACTCAGTAAAGACAAATACAAAGAGAGCATCCTCCAAATCTTCTTTTAGAACATATGTTTTATTTGGCGTGCGCATAAGCAATGTTTCAAAAGCTTTTGTTCCACCCACACGGTACACACTAACTTACTTCTGCCTAAATGTAGTAATAAATATAACAATAATTACCAGTAGCTTAAATACTGCATGTGTTAGAGCATGACAATAATGCAGATGTGTTTGTAAAAAAGACAATTTATTAAAAAAATATGTATACTTTGTATATCCATGTATACATAAAGTTGGAATGAAAACTTGCACTTTTTGCATGTTTGTCCACAAGAAGTTCAGTTAAATGTTGATAATGTGTAAACCTTTATTTGTTCATCAAATATATTAATTGCTTGTATGAAATTAATACTACAGAGTACAGATGATTTTTTTAAATCTGTAACTTAGAACTTTAAGCAGTCAAATTATATTTATAAATGACAGATGCAAAATGTTCTTACCCCGAAGTTTTCTCCTCGTCTGAGTGTGACCCTGGTCTTAGCGTATGGCTCTCCGGAGTCTAATGTGGCCACCACCACTGAATACAAACAGAGACCCTTATCAAGACGGGAATAAAGGGGCAGTTTCTGAGCCTTAATGAGCTTAGAAATTTAGGTGATGAATTTATCCAAACACAATGTATATTAAAATAACAGATTTGATGAGTTCTGGTCTGCTTTTGGTTTGCATATAATGTAAGGGGCCACATGGAAAGAAGCAAAAAGGAGCCAATCGTGTCTTAAAACATGGAAGTCTTTTCAACCTTAGACAAATATGGTCTGGCGTCTGCGGTTGACATGCAATGTGTTCAATTTTGAAGAATGTAGATGGGAAATAGAATAAAATATTCCTTGATTTCTAATTTATATTCCAACTAACGAAAACGTCAACAAACTACAGATCTCTCGTAACAGTGATCTCAGAATTATAGCTATTACCTGTTCCATACAATATGAAATAAAAATACAGAGGTGGATGTCCTTGTTTGACTATGATCCGCTTTGGGTCAAAACTGAAAGAAAGCAAATCAAAACATTTTGACAGTTTCTGTTAAAATCTAAAATATGACAAAAAAGAATTTTTGAGCGCAGCATACGTGAAATGTGGAAGTAACAAATCATTACTCAACTCGCTTTGAAAACACGTGTTTTTCATAACCGTAAGAAAAAAGTGAAAATGTATTTGTAGGTATTTACTTAAGACAATACTCTCGAGAGATATCCAAAACGCTTAATCTTTATTAGCTTCTCCATCATTTAATTTAGATTTCGAAGGAGTGGTCAGCTAGCTAACAGTATAAAAGCTGAGCAGACTACACAGATAAGTAGCCTGATCATGATCTACACGGGTCGTAAAAGCAGAACCCTTTGTCCCGCGAAGTGTTAAGAGTTCTGGCAGTTAATAAAACATGAAGTATTCCTACCATTGAAACATGCCATGTCTTGCGAGCGCTTCCTGCATTCTGAGCGGATAGTCGGCAATACAGTCGATCCCTCGTAGTGCTATCATAGCCTGACAAAGAGGAGGAAATGCATTTTGTAAAAACACAACTTAGCAACTAAGCAAAAATGTATGTGTGTTTTGTGTGCAGATGTTGACATAGTTATTCGCAAATTTTAAATTCGCGAAAGGATAATTCTATGTGAAATGAATCTTCGCGAGATTTAGCGGGAAGGAAATTCGCAAAATTTACTCTTAATCTAACATAAGGTCAACATTTAAAGAGTGTGATACAATACACAATTATGGACTCGTGAGGCGTTGAATATTATACAATTTAGACTATTGCTGAGGTACGCATATAGTTAAAAAGTGTTATTGACCGAGGACAAAATCCGAGGTCAATATCATTTTTTTCACAGGTCCGCAAAACTTTATATTGACCGAGTTTTTATACCGTATTCCTCGTACAAAGCAGTGAAAATATGTGAAAATGTAACAGAACTGACGTCTTGGAATCACATGGACCAAGCACGTGATCGCTACCGGCCAATCAGGATTAAGGCTTTATGACATGTTATTTTCACCAGTAAAGGGTAATAATGACCGATGCGATATTGCGAAGTTATTGACTCACATAATATACTTCATCTTTGTTTCTTTCCCCTGGCTCCATCGTCAAAATCCGCCTTGCTTCTTGTGACATTCGCATCTAAAATATCCCACATCAGTTTCAATTTACTTAAACTAAAAGTTCTTGCCTTCAATAAATAGCAAATTTGGTACGTTCATACTTGTAAAAGCGGCTACTTTTAAGACTCGTAAAATATTTGCCCTCTACCAAATCACCAAGAACCTGCTTCATTCAGTACCAAAACAACCTGAATAGTAGTTGCCAGATATGATACTTGTTCAGCGAGACTGTACGTAATTAGTTTAAAAATTGAATTAAAAGCTGGTACCATGTTTATTAGACATTACATATAGTGTTAGTCTTCCAAATTATTGCAATTTCGCCGATATTTGAAATTGCTTCAACGACCAATAAAAGAACACTTTCCTTGCATTTTTTGAGTGTTAAGGTCACTGGTTCGAGTCTAACATGTGCTTTCGGCGACCTGACTCTTTATGTTAGAATCTTCATGTCAGTGTTCTGTCCACGTCTCGTTAATAACTAAACTTCTGTTGAATTGGGCGTTAAAACATACCTGCTTATTTGCTTTGAAGTAAGACGCTTTGAATTCTATTCCATTTTCTGAATGCGTTTCCGACAGATCGTTTATCATTTGGTACTGCATGTAGAACGGATGTGTCTGGGCGACTCTGTAATAAATATATAGGAAGTTCAAACAGTGAAATAACAATAAAGTAATATTCAACTCCGTATATGACAAGCTATAGTCAATAAAATTGTAAAAACTGTGTTGTATTTTCTGACTTTTTTTTAAGTTTTGCATTTAGGTCACTTATATGCAAGTTATCAAAGCTATCAATTTGAAACTTGGAATTCTCGATTTAATGATTCAATTTAATTCTACTTTTGTACAAAAATATGCCGAACGATCTGTTTATAAACTAATAAAGCTGTACGCATAGTAACCTTTGACAAAACATGTCACTTACTTTTTGTTGTTGATTTTTCGTTTGATTTGTTTAGTCTACTGGTTAAAATAAAAATAAAAAACCTGCCACTTACTCTGTATGACTGTGTTTTTTCCACCATCTATACACCATCAACATCAGACGGATCCGATATCTCAATTTTCTCAACAGATTCTGTTTGGAAAAACAGAATAAAGCTAGTATTAATATTCCAAACACACACAAAAGATAAAGAAATTAAACAGTTCAAGGAAAGGATATCCGCAAATTTGATTTGCAATTCGCATAATAATTCAAACTGCGAACTGACAACTAGAATTCGCACTGGTGACTGATTTGCAATCCGCAATTCGAGCAACAAACCGGCAACTAGTCTGCAGTTCACAATAGCGAACTGCGACCTAACAATTAGTCTGCAGTTCGAAATTTGAATCCCGGATTTGTGATTGGTTTGCAGTTTGCAATTCGAACTGAGAAGTAGGTCGCAAATGGTTTTCATTTCGCAATTCGAATCGCGAACTGCGAAATGCAAACCAACTCTACGAATATAGTTAAAGGTGGTCATTATATGCGAGTAGGCAATAAGCCATGAACACATTTTCTGACCGAGTATTATTTCATATATTTTGGACAATCTTAATAAACACGGTGTTACATTTTAAAACTGTAAGAATGTACGATTGTTAGTAAACCAGACTTGCCCGTTTTTGAACCTCTTCTCTAACCGCCATGCTTAAAAGACTTGGAGTTGATCTTGGGTGTGTCATTGTTCTAGGCTTTTCGCTTTCGTTCCTAGACATTGCGGAACCAAGAGACTGTTTCCGGCTTTGGTCCTGACGTTGTCCTGCTAATGATGGTCGTCTGCGTCTGACGTCACGAGTTACATCTGCTACCGTGCTTCGTCTCATTTTCAAATTATAATCTTCGCAGTTATCAGTGGGAGTCAAATCTGATATTTTCTTCGGTTTGTTGTCTGTTTGTCCTTTGTTCTTTTGTAAAAGGTAAATATAAGCCTATTAGCAGCCGACAGGGCAATACCGAAACTCATTACAAAAACAATGCCGTTAAATCCCCGAACACCCTGAATTTGCTGATCAATATCATTTAAAAGATATGCGTCACTATATTTTCATATAGTTTTTAAAAAAGCAACGTTAATTTTTATTTTTGTTTTCTAAATCTAGCGCTAAGTTTCGAACGAAACCCTTTTAGTTCGAAAGCCTATTATACGAATGACTATTAACCTATTAAGACCATCTGAGAGAAAAAAATATTGTTAGGACTTAATAACGCGAAAAAAGGCGTTATAATCTGAAAAAGGCGTAATAGCGCAAAACAAAGCATAATAACGCAAAGGAAAGGCGTAATGATGCGAAAAAAGGCGTACTAACGCGGAATAAATGCATTATAACGCGAAAGAAAAGGCGTAATAACGCAAAAATAAAGGCGAAATAGCGCGAAATAAAGGCGTACTTACGCTAAACAAAGGCATATTAACGCTGATAAAAGGCGTTATTACTCGAAAGAAAGGCATAGTAACGGGAAAAGGCATAGTATCGCCCAAATAATATAGGAATAACTGTTTTCTAATTTTGATATTTGCGACTGTATATACGGTTTTGGATGGTCGGAAATATTTTTAACGGCGACGGCGTTAGCCGGAGCTGTTAAAACTGTTTGCGACCATTAAAACCGTATATACGGTCGAAAAACACAATATCACTAAATAGTTATCCCTTTTCTAACGCACAATGTGTCTAAATGCGATAATTAAAACGCCGTTTGAAATTTGCGACTATATATTCGTTATTTAATAGTCGCAAATTTTAACGACGTTACCAATCAGAAACGCCGTTACACCGGTACTGCGTTAAAAGTTCGTAATAACGCGAAATAAAGGCGTACTAACGCTAAACAATCCTTTGCATTATTATGCCTTGTTTTGCGTTACTACACTCGTATTATACCGCCTTTTTTTCGCGTTATTACGACTTTACACTATTTTTTTCTCTCAGATGCTCTTAATAGGCTTTCGTAGTTTCTCAAGTAAGATATCTTTCTTGGAAATATAAATTTCAAAAATACATTGTACATGTAATTATTACATTCAAAGTGATTTTAGACCTTTAAAGTGAATGCATATTTTTTTTATTTACATACCCTGCCATTTTGCTAAAACAAGAGCGTTTGCTGTGGTCTGTATGACACAAATAGAGAATTGGTAGAGCGCTCTAGATTTGTTTTAACTCAGACCATAACATTTAAGCAAAGCTGAAATTCTGAGTTATAAGAGTGGAACAAACAAAAGTTTGACTAAACAAAAACTTTCGGACGGACGGACGGACACATATATGTATGAACAGATACGTGAAAATCAATATGGTCAAACAATTAGTATAAAGACATGCAAAAAAGCATGTGAACGTAAGTTCCTTTTTCTTGTACACTGCAGAATAGACAGAAGAAACGTAAGGACAGGAGAGAAAGAACTAACGAAAGAAAGAGACACATACGAAAGCTGAAGTTACAAATATACAGTAAACTCTGGATATAGCGAAATACCGGATATAATGAATTAATTTTCTAAGCCCGATCTTTTTCTTCTCTACTGAATATAAATATTATACTATAGGAATAACTGTTTTGTAATTTTTATATTTGTGACTCTGTATTATACGGATCGTTGATTGACATTGCGACGTATATACGGTTTTAATGATCGCAAATATTTTTAACGGCGACGGCGTTAGCCCGAGCTGTTAAAACTGTTTGCGACCATTAAAACCGTATATACGGTCGCAAATATCAAAATCACTAAATAGTTATCCCTTTTCTAACGCACAATGTGTCTAAATGCGATAATTAAAACCGCCGTTTGAATTTTGCGACTATATATTCGTTATTTAATAGTCGCAAATTTAAACGACGTCACCAATCAGAAACGACGTCACATCGGTTGGTTAGAATATGGAAGGACTTTTGTGACATTTGCGACTGTTTACGGTTTTTAAGGTGGTTCAAATATTTTTAACGGCGACGGCGTTAGGCGGAGCGGTTAAAACTGTTTGCGACCATTAAAACCGTATATACGGTCGGAAAAAAAAAAAAAAAAAAAAAAATAATCCTTTTCTAACGCACAATTGTCTAAACGATAATTAAAACGCCGTTTTGTTTTTGGTTTTATATTTTTTATTTAATAGTCGCAAATTTAAACGACGTCACCAATCAGAAACGACGTTACATCGGTACTGCGTTAGAAATGGGTATAACATACACCGGATATAAGGAACACATTTAAATGGTCCAAAGGAGTTCGTTACATACGGAATTAACTGTAATAAATAAAGAGAAAAATGTCACCAAATAGAGACTCAAACCTTTGGTTCAATGCTCAGTTGTACCAGTTTCGCAACAGTCTTAAAGTTCAGCCGTCGGCTTCTCTTGCTGCCGGAAGACTTATCAGTGCGGTCACTACTTGGTGTTCTCGGTTTGCGCTGTGTTCCTGTCAGAAAGTCACACATTTTTAATTTACTAATCTTATTACTTATTGGCATCAAAATAATTCCATGTTCGGCATGAAAATACTTGTGGTATATCTGCTGAACAGCTGCGTCATAACTAAGTGTATGTTATGACATTTAAAGCAGCTGTTCTACACACCAGCCCTTTCTATTCGCAAAGATTCAATCCTACCACACACGGTATAAGATACAGCTGTGTGAAGTTTGCATGATATGTAACATTCAACATGTCTAAATTTTGTTTTGACATTTGCAAAAGCGCAGCGTTCGAATTCAAAATGTCAAGTATCGTGCAAACTTCTTATTCATTAACTTAAATGCCTGGTACAAGCGGGTTAGAAAAAAGTCCTGTGATATGTATGCTAAAAGTCCAATTGGTCACGTGCTTGAATGTAATTTTTAAATTTACAATAAGACGCTAAATCCCTCCCAGTGAATTAAGTGCTAATAGTCCATACAGGTATTTATCATGGAAATAAAACTCTCACTTATGAATGATGTATTACCAAAATAGTGTATTATACAATCTGGATATTAGTAATGCTCACATAATCGGCTTTTTGAGCCTATGCTTGCATTAACAACAATATAGATATTTGATGTCATTTCAAACTATTTGTTTCTTTCCATTTCCAATGTTTCTCCTTCGCTCAATCGGGCGTTCATAGGGTGGTTCGATCACCTCTTGCAGTCACAATCGCACCCACTTTAAAGGCACTGTCCTCAGAGTTTCCACAAAAAATTAATAACTTGAAAGTTTTCTCTTAACCATGTGGATTATTGCATTATAGAAATTATGAATGTAAGATACATCAAGTAGATTAAAGCTTTACAAAATTGTATGAAACAGCTGCTTTAAATGAACAATTTTTGACACTCGCATTAAAACTGAAATTATTTATGTCATTTACTATACCGTGCTTGAGGCGTTGTTTCCATTATGGAAAACCTGGGCAAAGTCTATTTTACTTGTAAAGTAGTCATAAAATTATAATGACCAGCCGATATCCTGAAAAGATTTATTATATGTGACCACAAAAAGATGAAATGATACTCGAAACCAATGTAATATTCTTTTTATTCTCAAGTGTTTTAAGTATGTGTCATATGGACTTAATACTTAATTAGTTAATTGTACTAGGTTATAAATTAATGGAATTTAAGTCAATAAACTGAGCAAAACAGAGTCTTTCTCAAAGCGAATATGAATACCTTTTTCTTGTTTCGTAAACTAATTCGCTTAATATTTCAGGAGCTTTTTTATGAATAGCTGGGTAATTCTGCTTATATCCGACGCTTCGTTGACTGGAGTGATATAGACATTATAATTTATTCAAATGTTTTGCAGCATTTCATTTGTTTTGAAAATTGATTCCTTGTTTGTTATCTCGTGTTTTCTCAGTAACGCTAATTTCAGCGCTTTAGACTGGTTCTTTTTTGTTGTTGTTGTTGAAGAAGTTAATACTTTTATCAACACTTTTATTAGATACATATGTCTTGTAATATATTATTATTTTTGTGAAAACTATGCATGCTGCTATAATTATGGGCCATAAATGGCTTATTTCGTAATAAAAGTATTACTTTCTTGTATGTATTCTGTTTTGTACTTTAGGCCAAAAGCCATAAGATCTCCTATATTTATATCATAAAGATAAAGAATAGACTCTATTTGAATGTGTGTCCGTTAACTATATGCAAAATGTCATCACTTTCGAGTCTTTCTCGCACTTGACTAGCATGGTTTCATTGTGAAATTGTCTTAAAGTGCATGTATGTAGTTTATCAAGCAAGAAGCAATGTCACGATATAATCGTCGTCATCTTCCGTCATCATCAACAAAATTATAACACAACAATAACAGCACCAACAGCCAGACTTTGTCGTGTTAGTTATATCCATGGAAACACATTTAAGTAGTGCAGAATAAATTTCAGAAAAGTGTATGTATATTAGGGCTTTATCGTTGGTACCGGTTTCCCATATGACCAACGCCCCCAGAAGAGGCTTCGGAGGATAGTGCAAGATACAGAAAGCGTCCCATTTCCAGAGACACCCCTGGTTCTTATACATGCCAGGTGTATAGCACCCATACATGGGACCTCGGTTTTAGTCTCATCCGAAAGACTGTTAGTAATTTTAGTTGGTCAGCCCCGGGAAGCGAACCCGCTACCCCGAGGCTCTACCAATTGAGCTAACCGGGCTGACAAATTTCAGAAAAGGAACCGCACACGGTATGTAAAGTACTCCCGAGTCAGCCAACCCTATCGACCCGACATACATGGCCAGCTTTCTCACCAAGCCCTATCAGTGACCCTTTCCTTTACGGACACTAGAACGCTGGCGAGGTCGAGGGACTATTTTTACCTCCTCTTCACAAAATCGAGTAAGTACTTTTGACAACTGTTTTGGAATGTACGCGGATAGGTATAAACTAATTATAAACGATATTTACAAACTCAGAGTGGTTTTAAACAAGAAGTAAATATTGACTATTAACTGTAATGTGATATGCTGTCATTTTAACACTGAAGTGCTTTAATATTCACTGGTAAAAAGGTAACGTACCGAAATTAAGAATGATTGCATTTCATATACTATAAATAAAGCAAAATTAAAGTGTACGTTTTCCAAACAAATTTTAAGTCAATATACGAATTTCGGGCTTACTAACAGGTGTCGTTTTCACAGATCAATACTAAATGTCAAATATAGACTATTACAAATAAGCTTACCCAAACTTGTCTATTGGTGAATAATGTCAATTTTACGTAGGCGAACAGTAGCCCTATTCATAAATCAGCACATTCCTTCACTTTCACAGTAAAAAATTTGACTTAATTATATTATAATAAGTTAAGTAAAATTGAACCTGTAGCATACATTGATAATACTAAGGTAGTGAGTTCTAACAGAAATACTGATGCTAATTTCCGTATTTGTAAAATCACGAAGTGGCCCATAGGGGCTTATGTCCGTTTACTTTATTGTTTCCAGTTCGATGGGGTTGCCTATGACATAGAGAACCAAATTACACGCAGAATCAACCTTTTGCTTTAATCGAGCTCGTGAATGCACAAATCACGCAGGAAAATGTGTACCAAACCCATGCCTGTAAAGAGCGAGTGTGTGGAAAAACGTACTGGTAACGCCACAGCAACTATTCAAGAATTCACGTGTGAGCGTGGGCGACACAGTTATACAAGTTGCTGTGTTTAGAAACGCAACAAACTGTAGAACTACACGGCAAAGTCACAACAGTAGCTGCGCACTCACGGTAAAGTCTCACAATAAACTTTAATATCACGACAAAGTCACGGTAATTCAAAAATGTAACTGTAAAGTCACGGTAAAGTCACACAAGTAACTGTGAAACAAAGTCATGCATGTAACCATAAGTGCAAGTGTGACCTGATTTACCTTCCACATCCATGGATGTTGAATTCTCAGTGTGAAGGGACAAATCAAACTGACTGACTTCCCTTGAAGCCGGCGAAAAGGAAACCATCCTGCCATAGGGACTTGGACTCTTGACTGTTCCTTTCTTACGCGGGTTGTCCTCTGGGACATCCAAAGCAGTTTTACTCATCGCTTCCAGACAAACTTTATGTATTTAAAAACATTTGCAAAAATCTTGCCGGTCTGAATTTAATAGGTTCGATGTTTTTCTCTATTTCAAATCATTTCAATTTTTTTTTGTTATATTCAGCTAGAATGCCTACTACACTGAACATTCGTTGGGATTATCCATTTAAATTTCCAGAATATACACCTGTTAAATCCACTCCAACAAAAAAATAAAATCCCATATATTTTAGTGGTTAACTTAACTCGCTTTATAACTCCCAGTAAGACTGAAAGTCATTTTTCTTAAAAACAAAAGACTAACCTTATCGCTTTGTTGATTTCTTAAGAGTAATCAAATCCTTTATGAGACATACATTTCTGTTTGACTCACACGATATTTTAGTTTAAAGTAAACTTCGTTTTAAACATGCTTAAAATTGTCATTGTAATTAAAATAATTGTTTTTCCTTTAAAAATGTTTTAAAGTATATTTTGACGAACAAGATTGAAATGTTTACTTTGTTTATTCAACAGCAAGAGTGCACGTAACTATCGAATTATTTTAGCCCGAGTTAAAATCAACTTGGTACGGAACAAATACAAGAGCATTACTCTTATTTTTACATTTGTGCGACCGAAACCAACAGTAAGATGAAAATACACGAGATCAGCGCTTTTATCACTCGGAGGACGGTAAAATGGCATCTAGTCCGTACATTTAATTACCAGTATTTGCCCCACCCCTAATATTGCAGCCAAAAATATATGTGATCGGGGCCCTTTAAGAAGAAAAGGTCTAAAACTTTTTTGCCCCAAGTTTTATGAAATATATTATCGTCTGGTCTAGTGGCGAAGCTACGGGGACGGGGACCAACGGACAAATTTCAAATGCTCGGATATGCTTATCACATACGTCAAATTTCCGTCCATTGACATACAGCGGCTGTCTAAAACTGTTCTGTTCTGTTCTAAAACCCGCCACACCCACTCCCCGTACCACAACGATAAGAGCATCGATGGCTATATAGTATCCGAATTCTGCGTAACGGTAGAATCTAATCATGTATAGTCTAACATTTATTTTTTATCATGTCGCAAAACAAACAAACATAGAGTGATGACTAATGGTATTTTCAAAATCATTTTCATTCATTTTGCACAAATATTCTTGAACGACACAAAATTGGCCCAAGAAGGCACTTTGGTGGAGTAGTAAAGGGTCGGACTCCGTGCTCGGAGGTAGCGGGTTCGGTTTGAACCGGACTCGTAGCTTACAAGTAGAGTTGTAGTGAGATCTCCAGAAAGAAGTCATCTAGTGCAATTTTAAGTTGTATGAACTTAAGTCTATATAATAAGTGCAAAATAAATACATTTGGTCTATTTGCCCTGTATAAAGTGACACATGAACATCTGGCTAACATGCGAAAACACGTGACTGAAAGAGCCCTTTAAAAATCAATTAACCCGTTGTTATTCCTTGCACAAATACGCTACAAATTCTCTGAAGAAACTAAAATCAGAGAAATAAACAAATGATATTTCATTTGATGTTATAAAACTGTTTAATACAATTAATGGACTGTGCGGGAATGAAGTTTCGCTTGCAATTATAATTAAATCAAGACAGAAATGGAAAAATCGAAGGGTATTAAGGCATATTCCGATAAACTCAGTTATAAATTCATAATATCCAAGCTCAAATAAAGACGGTATATTGTCTCATGTGACACGCAAACTGTCGCATTAGCTGATCATTTTATTCTGCTAGCGTAGATCGCGTTGCGCCCAACGCTCATTATTTTGTTTCGTTGAGAAAAAAACTGAAATTTTTCACTATGTAAGTTTATTTATTTTGAAGGAGCTGTTAACTAATTTAAGCTTCCAACAGCAATTAAATTTCAGACCTAAATAAAACTAGTATATGTCGTGAGCCGTAGTGCCGAGGTATAAGGTGAAAGGCTCCATCAGCCAGAGGCCCTGGTCACGAGACATACAAGTAGTTATGACCACATCTCCTTAAACAAGACACTTGTTCTTTGCGTTAAGTCCAGGGTCCCGGCACGGGAAGGAATCGACGTCACTCCAGAGTGTTCTTCATAGTCAAGTTGAATTTATTTTTATTAAGACGGACAGTGACAGTGACGGTGAACTTTAAAAAAAAATCGGTCCCCATAAGAGTAACCCAATTCATTATTTTATGTTGTAGGTTGCGAACTAAAATATGTGCGTACCCAGTACTCCACAGATGTAAGCGATAGTAAAGGTTACTTTCTCAATAAATTTTGCACTACAAGCGTTCTATGTGAGACGGGAAATCCATTTCTACACAAATTATAATAAAACATTATACTTTCACGCAACTTGAAACTTTTATGACATGGCTTGTAAAGTACATTCCCACACAAAGCATAATAAAACATACTTTTCGCCACTTGAAACTTTAATGACAACTTTCAACTACATACTGTATATTTAACAGGATTTGTTGTTTTTGTACTTGTTACGAAAGTTGTTGTTGTTAATGATTTAAAATAAAGCTATATTTAAAGGCACTTCCTCCATAATACTATGCTACATGTATATATACCTATTTCATTTTTAATTCTGAAGGCTCCACTTCAGAAATTTGGTTCAAACACGATGTTTCCTCATTTTCGTTCCCGACACCACTATTAGGTGCAATTATTATTGCAACGTGCTAGCTACGAGAAAAAACACGAACACAAAAGACTATTGTAGAATCTAATCAGAAACATTTCTTTGTTTAAAAAATATGATTTCGTTAGGAATATTTCTTTAATTTTCCAATGTTAAAATGGCAAACTGATTAAATAAATATTTTTTCAACACTTACCCGTTTAAAGTCACTAGTTCAACTTCATATAAAATCCATTGTTTTTTATAAACAAAAATTATACCAGAAAATTATAAATTTTAAACGTTCTATCTCACTCATTGTACATTTTAAAAAGATATCTTTTACATATCCCATAATCAAAACTAGCGAAAGGTAATCAGCGAAATCTTTGAAAAATAAGGAAAATACAGTAAATAACGCGGCAAGTGTAGTTTAGAAGAAAAATTCCTTGAACAAATAAACGCTGTTAAGCAATTATTTATTTTTCTTATCTCAATTTACTCATCAACTACCTAAAGGTCCAAACAGATGGATTAAGCCGTGATTTTAATAATACCCTGGACTTGTATTGTAGTTATACTGATGAAGTATGTGCAAATATTGGCGGAATAAGCTGTACAGAGTAAAGAAACTTGAAAGCGTGTACATTAGATTAATACAAGACGGTTCTTTATATGCATAATAATGAACGGAAAATGTAAATTATCATTGGAAAATTCACTTTTTTCTTACGGTGCAGTGAGTGTTCTATTGATGTCACCAAGCCGGATTCGCTCGACTATGAAAGACATTACGATCTGACGATAAACAAGTTACATTATAAAAAACACTTCTTGACTTTTCGGAAGTCATTATTGGCACTCAATCACACTGCATTGATATTTGCACTTGAAGAAGCCTCTCGGTTTTCTCTGGGTAGACATTGAAATATAATTCTTTTTTCATCAATAAGTTATTTTCTTTATTTTGTAACATTTTGTTCAATCAATCAACCCATCAGTCAACAAATCAGTCAACCGACAGGACTGCACAGTGGGTTTTATTCAGTGTGTACTAAAACGATTATGGTAAAAGCATCATGTTCTATGCCAGTTAGAACCAGTTTGGCTGGAATGTTAGACGGATACTGGCAATGAACAATGATTCTGGAAGATCTAAGATTACAAGAGATGTTCGTAAAACATGCATGGTTCCTTTAACGACATTTCAAACACTACCATACTGGCATTAACATCAGACGCAGCGGCTTTCTTACTTTTATAATGGCGATTCAAGCCTCAAGGTCACTCTGAGGTTGACATTTACCCAACTCGTCAACAACACGTAAAGGTCATAAGGTGATAAGTTATGACTGAACACTCCAACAAATTTGAAGATTCTATGCTTACATGTTGCCCGGGTATTGGTCAGTAACAGTTTTATTCTTTAAGGTCACTGTGACCTTGACTATTTACCTTAGAAGTAATAGGAGTTATTTTCTGATCCTGACCAAACTTGGAATCAAATTTGAGGATCGTCGGTCCAACTAACCTGAAACCATTTTATTGTTCCAGGTAAAAAGTGACCTAAAATTTTGTTCACTCAATCAAAAGCAATTTGTCTCATATTCTAGTCATGAACTTTATAAAGTTTAAGGATCTTAGACACAAGCATTCCCAATTCATTGATTGGAAGCCATTTTGCTGTTCAATGTTGCTGTATTTTTTTTCCTTAAAGCAATAGGGTCCATTTACTTATACATAATATACAATTTCCCTATTTGAGGTTCCTAGGCACAACTACTCTGCTATCATCAGAAACCATTTTAATGCTAACTGTGACCTGACCTTAAAAAGGACCATCTGCTGGTTAACACTATTTGTATGCTGCCTATCAAATTCAAGGGATCAAAAGTCAAAGCATTCTCAAATTATTGATTGGTTATTACAAAGTTGACCTTTGACCTACTGAAAACAAAATCAACAGAGATCAACAATTTTTCTATCTCAAGTAACTGATCATAAACAGTTAAAGTGACATTATGCGCATTTTTTTCAACTACAAATCCAGCTGAAAATGGTGTGTGTACAAAGGAGTGTAGATGAAATAATCATTTTTAAAATAATACACCAATTTTTTTCCTTTCCAAGATTAAAAAATACCTTCTCAAAAATGATTTTCTTATTTGACTGGGAGTCAATTTAAGAAAAGAACAACTGCATGCAGGAGTTGCTTTTCCTTCCACTGGGGACGAAATCTCTACCAACATCAACACCGACACATTCAACTATCATATCAGTCCGATTTTTAATCAAAGCACCAACTTCAAATATATGCATTCTTAATTTACTATCTCAAGTGCAAAACAAACAAAAATTGCTTTTATAAAACTGTCATCAAAAATACACTTTGTGCAGTAATTAAGTCACTTTAAGTTACCAGTTAAATGTTTAACTTACAAGTAGATGTTGTCAGTACAATAAACATTATAATGTCCAGCAAAAATGTCAAGTACAAGTAAATGTTGTCAGTTATCTGTAAATGTTGTCCAGTGCAAGTAAATGTTGTCAGGTACAAGTAAATGTTGTCAGTTATCTGTAAATGTTGTCCAGTGCAAGTAAATGTTGTCAGGTACAAGTAATAGTTGTCAGTTATCTGTAAATGTTGTCCAGTGCAAGTAAATGTCAGTTATCTGTAAATGTTGTCCAGTATTGGTAACTGTTGTCAATTACATGTTAATACAGGTAAAATGACAAATATTTACAATGCAAAATACAATAACACAGTGCATATTTGAATAATTTTACTTTATTCCATGTAATAGAGTTGCAATAACAAGGATTTCACAACATCAAAAACTGAAACCAAGTTTAATGAGACATAATGAGTTTAGTGTATAAATGCAATAAAACACCAGTGGTTGTTTTAAAAATAAGAGTTGAACTACTGAAACCTCAAAGCAATGATGCTCAAACTTTGTGTGTGCCAAAATGTATATCAAGAAGTATTTCCTGGAATGTGCTATTATGAAGTTGGCTAAACCATAAAACAAAAAAAAGTCTGAACATTTAAATAATTTTATGAAATGAAAAGGTATTTGCGAACAAGAACAATCAGTTTCCCATTGAACTTTCATCAGTGTTGTTATTATTCAATGCTAATAAATGAACAAATAGTTCAACCAAAACAAATAAACATGTGGTTTGTTGTTTTTTTTTTTTGTTACAGAAGTGTTTGGAAGCCACGCAATAAATTAGCCATTTGCGACAACAGAGAATTATAAAGCTCAGGTAGATTTAACCCCCCCCCCCCCCATGGCCCCAAAAATGTCAGGGATTGGCCTAGACGGAGATTAATAGTATCCAAAAAGCCTCTTTTCAGATGGAGAGAAGTAATAATACAAACAGCATATTCAGCAAAATACTGTTTTGACCAATCATTTCTTCCTAAAATACTGTTTCGACCAATCATTTCTTCCTCAAATGGCAAAAGTGGACAAAAATTCTCATTTTTTCCATTGAACCCTGAACATACCTATATACCCCTTGTTAAAATGTGACAGAACTACACTTTTCATTTTGCTTGGCCTTATGTGAATAAAGAAAATCTAATGTTCCATGGAACTCCCATTGTTATAGGGATAATTGAGAAGACCCCTTAAATCTGATGTATTGTAGCTGTTATTCAAAGTATATAATTAAAATACAATAAAGTAGTTATACAGGTACAGCTCATATGAGATAATGTGGATATATGCACACACAAATGCTTACATCCCTGCATGAAATGGCAGATCATGCAGACAAGAAAAGATTTACTCCATACAATATTTAATGAGTTTACAGAATAATATTGGACATTTCTACCATGTCACTAACACATTCTCCTGAACTGTATGCACATGTACAATAATCAACGTATGGATATGGTAATGTACAAAATCGATACACCTTGGACGATGTCATGTACAATAACCAGATCACATCATCCTGTATGGACTGTATGGCATGTACATGTACAATAATCACATCACATCATCCTGTATGGACTGTATGGCATGTACATGTACAATAATAAGAGTGATGAAAATGAAATGTTGTGAGATGAAAAAACCCAACAAAGTCAGAGACTGGTATAATGTTCTATTTACAAATGTATACATTACATGAACATTGAAAATATATATTCTATTACACTATTTTAAGTTGTTGGTTTTCATAAAGCTTAGACAATTTGTTTTAAATGATTTGGTACTTCCATCAAACAAACTTCTTTTCTGAAAGTTTTGAATTCACAAAATAAATAAAAGGTAAATATAGCTGAAAAAAAAAAAATGCCAAAAATTGCATACATGTATTATGCCTGTTAGAAACTATACAATACTGTACATACAAAGAAAAGAAGACCGGTAAGACACTGTTATCACCATTTATCTAAATGTATCTACATTTGTAACACAGTCAAAATGACCTGCACCACTGTGTGTTCCAGAAAAGTACACATATTCAATCGAACGTTTCTATAAATAAATGCAAATATATTTTCATTCTTACCTATAATATCTTAGAAGAGGAACACTCCTCTTTTCACATCGGTGAACAAAGGTACATACCCCTCCCTCCATACATACATGTGCTATAACAATACCCATAACACAAAAAATACATGTCACAGTGACATTTCCACAGTGTCCTGATAATGTGGGGGGTGAACTGATCCAATATCTGTACATAATCAAGTTTACATTACACATTAGCTTGCACAATTTATGCCCAACAAGTGCATATATTCATACAAATACATACACACTCAAACATCACCATACAAATATATATATTGCCTTATACAAGACTTTTCACACAATATAATAATTCATTCCAATATTCTTGATGACTATTTTAGTAACATTAACATATACCTTACTAAATTTTATATTTGTCAGTCTTTGAACATTTAGGCCTAAAACTTGCAATACTGTACAAAAAACACATACATGTATCAGAATACTACCAGTATCTATTATTTTTCCATCGAGTAATGTCAAAAATTAAAATCCCTATCACTTCCAAATATACTGGTACATGTTATTGCTGAACACAATTTGAATCTGAATACTATTTCAAAGACAGAATGACAACTGAATAAACATAACGCAGAAAATTTTCTGTTTCTGAAGAAAATTGAAAATCTGTTCACTACTACACTTCATAACAGAAAAAGTTTATGAAAAAGAAAAATAAAAAAAATTTCCTTACATAGGAATGATACGACTTTTGCTTTCTTTATTCTGCTGTTTTGTTAATTGATCCCCAGCCATGCTAAATGTCTGTAATGGACTTGTCAAGCCTACATTTTAGACAGTACAATTTCTTGTTCAAATGGGTAATGAGTAAAAATTTACAGATTATAGCGCGAACAGTGCAGATCATGACTAAACAGCACAGATGTTCAGGCTGATCATGATCTGCACTGTTTGCAAAGGTAAAATCACATGACACCATCAATGTTAAAAAAGAAAGTTTATCCATGTAAGTTCTATGACCATCATAAACATCTAACCTCAGATAAGGTTTTAAGATGTTTAATCACAAAGCTGTGTTACACATCAGCACATAGAAAATACACAGAGCTACACAACAATACACTTGACATAGTGTTTATTAATCTAATGCTAGCACTTCCAAAAGTGACTATTTCTGTATCTGTGGCCAGTGTAGACCATGATCAGTTTAACTGTGATCATGATCTACACTGTTTGATATCGTAATAAACCAATAAATCTATCTATCGAACTCTACAACTGTAGATAATAAACATATGGTTAAAGTATCTGATATTTTGAGTAATATTTCTTGTTCACCTTTAAAAACTTGATTTACTACCAAATAAAAGTAGAACATAGAATTTCCTTAAACGTGTAAAAATTAAGCATAATCTATTACGAATCAGTAACGCATAAAAGTGGCAGTTACCCGTATGTCACCAAGACTGGTGTAAGAAACCACTTTTCACCTAAATAGTGCAACACATTAATATCACATAAAATACTGATATAGCTTGTTCAAAGCCCATAGAAAACTTAAAACACCTTTAAAAACTTGATTTACTACCAAATAAATAAGAGTAGAACAATATTTCCTTAAACCTGTATCATTTTAAGCCTATCTATGACACTTGAAACAGCTATTTCCCTCCCAAAGTGGCAGTTATCTGTACATGTCAAAGTACAATGAACTTTAACTGTTAAGAAAATCACTTATTTACAAAATTGGATTTGGCAAGACACATGATCTACTTCGAATATGTACACTAATGGTATCTTATTACTTTTTTATATAGAAATTTTACAGTTGATTTATGATCAAGTGTCACAATGCTGGTTGAAGTAAAGATGCACAGGACAAGTCCGTCATGTCCTCGACTAATTACCATGGTAACATAGAAATGAACTCCTTGAGGAGAGAGCAGTGAACTCTAGGTTTACGGTCAATCAAACTGACCTCCTACCAAGGAAGTGGGGCACTTGGCACCAAAACCAAGTTAATTTATGCTCAATTATGTTCGCAGAAGATAAGCAAATAGTTGCACATACATGTACATTTATCTTTTGTAGCATTTGTCAAAAGTAAAATGCAGCTGAAAAAGTTTTTAATTAAAAATCATATACTTATTTACAAAATTTATCTGATGGCACCGAAAAAAGACTTTACATAAATTTTTCAGCAAAAACACTATTTTCATTAGAATGGTATCATGTCACTTTAATTTGTCTGACATATAGACCAGAATTGTTGAGTAGAGAGCATCATACCCACAGCCAGTTTGCCCACTCATTAAAACCTATCAAACTCTAAGACCTGAATTCAAGTAAAGATGCCTCTTACTGACAAGTTTGTCTTGTTGACAGTTTTATTAAAACGTCTTCTAGACTGTGCAAGTGTTAAAAATGAATGGCTCCTTGAGAATTAAGAAATGGAGCAAGTACCTTCCCTGGCAGTGAACTCCTAGGTTAAAGGTTGCTCGGCAGGAAAGGTTTCAAGCAACTGACCAATTCAAAAACATCCCAGTCAAAAAAGGAAGCTGAAATATTTAATAAACTTATTACATCCAAAACAGAAGTTAATTTGATGCTCAATATTTCCTCTACCCTATTTCACACACACCTATTTCAGCTGGAATTTTACTTTTAAAAAATGTGCATAATGTCACTTTAATCATAATGACAAATATTTTCATAAACTGTTTGCAAATACTTACCTCCACCACCTCTAAAGCCTCCCATTCGACGTCTTGGACCACCACTGAAACAACAAAGTTGACTCAATTTAGGCTTTCATTTAAAATGAAACAACAGTTATGCAAAATGCTTTTGAATTTTTATTTCCATGCAGCAAAACAAGTCAAATAAAGCATTTTTCAATGATGTCACTTCACATTAAACTTTGTGACAGATTTCAACAAAACTAGTTGCTAATTTTTGTCAAAATAGGTTTCTTACAATCTTATGACCGTTCTATCTTTCATAATACGTGTTCATGAACACAAAATACATTTATTTAACACACACACACACACACACAATACTATTGCAAATTTCTTTTCTACAAACAAGCAGGGTACTCTATAAGATGTTATTACATGTTCAACACAAAATGCCAGTATAAGTATAAAAATACAAGAGGGCCAAGATGGCCCTATATCGTTCATGTAGAGCTACTATTGGCTACTATACAAAGTCAACAATCACTACAGGAATGGTCAATTTTGACCCAAGGGTTATGAATTGAACAGTATTCGTAGATGTTCACTACACAATGCTACATTCCAAATAGCTAAGCTCTGAGCCTTCTGGCTTTAGAATTAGATGTACATGTATGTTTGTATTTTAGAGTTTTATCGATGGTACCCGATAATCCATATGACCAACGCCACCTGAGGAGTTTAGTTTTCAGGGAATTGTGCAACACACATAACGCATCCTGTTCTGGAGACACCGGAAGATTTTCCCTATATAAGCCTTTGTAAAAAATGAAGTGAACCCTCAGACAATTTTAATATCATCAAAAACTTCTTATGCCCTTTATTAATGTACTTACAATGGTTACATATCACAAAAGATTTCTTACCCATCTCCTCCTGGTTTATAATCTGATGTGTGACTGGTCCCATACTTTGTTTTACTTGGCTGTAAAATGAAAAGGAAAGATATGACAGAATTTAACAAAGCATTCAAGCCTATCATTCACTACTGAAGTTGACGCCTATTGCAATTTTCACAGTTCTGTATAAGCTGATATGCCCTTATATATAAATCATCCTAAATGTAGTCTATTCTTTATCTTGATAAAACTCTCAGTTAGTTAATTTTAGCTCCATTGTGAAGAAACCTTGAAGCTTATCGATCACTCTTGGGTCTGCTTCCAGGGAAAAACTAGTACTGGTGTCATTTGAGGAGGTAAGGTTGTGACCATAGTGGTACTCGAACCCACAACCTCCGGGATGAGCAGCAGACACCTTAACTTATATGCTATCAATACCTAAAGGGGGGGGGGGGGGGGTGGGGGTTTAGGTGTCTGCCACTTGTGATTTAAAGCCTTTCTCCGTTAATACCCCTGGCTTTCAAGAAGCGAGACAATGTAATTTCTATGTTTATTTCAATGACTTAAGTATTTAATCATATATAGAGGATAATTGGTTTGTTGTCATATCATGGAACAATTACACTGAGTGGACACTGGATAATAACCACCTGTGAAAATAACTACTTTTGGTGTTCACAAGTTAAACTAACATGAGATTACATTGCTACCAACAATCTTTCTGATTATTTCATGTTTAAAACTCTACTTTTGTTGAGTTTATTTCCATAAAATATTGAAAATCACAAAAAATGTCACCAGAAAACACAGCACACATGCCATGTTTTTAATAACATTATCGTCATATGGTTTTCTGCATTCATTGTGGTCGGTGTACTTTTTTATATCAATATAATCATGGAAGAAGATTTTGATAATTTTACTAATCCAAACTGTCAGTTCCACTTGATATAATTCTCAGTTAAATTTCTCTAAACCATTGAAAAACATAATACAAAAATTTATACTTACAGATACCAAGGTTTGGAAACTGCAAAATAAAACCCAATAACAATAAGATTCGCAGAAAATATCAAACCAAGTCTCACATTTACACCTGCAAAGCCTATTAATAGTATTAACAGAGATATTTTTCATGTAAGTTTCAGGTTATGATGAAAGTAATGATGGCATTCATTGGCCTGTGCTGATACTAAAGTGATCATATTTTGAAAAGCCAATTTATCCGACTACTATCTCATTAAATTTTACTTGAAATTAGCCATATAATGTGATTTGATTTTAAATTAAAAAGTATAAAAATATTTATTTTACTTTCAATCAGTTTTCTCTGTGCCAATGCTTTCGATATTGTCGCCAAATGAGAAAAAAACTCAAATTTGGCAACAATTTTTCTTTTTTTGCTGTAAAGAAACTTCAATATACCCGCTAACCCTATTTTTAGAGTTCTGACAGCAGCTGCTGATGACAATTTAACCCAAAATTGGCACAAGATATGAATAAGCCAGGAGGAATGCTGCCAATCTAGATAATGAAGTTTCCTTGCTAGCAACTGTTTAAGGATTTACATGTATAGATACAGTTTTCAAGATTAAAACAGACATGCTTGACGATTTCACCTAGCAAACCAAGGCTTGTTTTCACAAGGAAACAAATTGACCAGTTGCTATCACAACCACGACAACTTTTAAACATTAGTTAACATTACTGTTTAATCATATTTAGTTTATTATTTACCAGTCTGCACTAACAAAGTTTACAAACAGTAGCATTTGCTTCTCGGTACAGATTGCTCTGAGTCTGTTAACATTAGAGCTTTAAAAATATTACTTCATGTGATAATCTCAAAACGTAATTCTCTCTTTGTTTAAATTTATTTATAATTTAATAACACTTACAATAGTACAACAAAGTTTATAATTCCCCAGAACATTTCTGGAATAAATGATAATCTCCATGGAGATTTAGATTCTTGTACTTGTCCTGAAATGTAAAAATAAAACTGGCTATATACAAAAAATGTACAATGTAAAATGGTACATCAACTTCTTAATACCTTAAATATATCATTACTACTGCAATACATGGACTGTTCCATCACATTAATAGTTTATTTACATTAAAGAATATGAAGAAGTTTAGTATGTAATGAATGTTGCTTGTCATATTTTAAGTTTATATATTGTTATTAATTGGTTTTGTTCATTTTAGCTATTCATTTTAAGGCAGTGGAAAGAATTTCTGTATCTCTAGGAAATCGTATGAAAATTGGCTATGGAAGTTTATTCAGGCATGTAATATGCTTAAATATATAATATGCATGATAAAGTCTTGTAAACTTCAATATTTTGGTACCTTTATCGGTCACCTGACAACCATTGGCTATAAATAATAAATTATAATACAAGGTCAACAATCACATCACTGGTCAATTTTGACCTGGGGTCTTGATTTGAACAATATTCATATGAGGGCCACTAGACAATGTTATACTCAAACATCTAAGCTCTGAGCTTGTGGGTTTTGAGAAGAAATTTTTTTAAGTTAACTTAAAATATCCATTGAATATCAAATGCATTTTTATCGATTCGGTACAAAATTTACCCTACGGTACTTCAATTAAATGTTTGGAGATCTCATTTATAAGTAAATCTGTAATGATCACATTTTGATAATTCTCAGTTGCGATGAAACTGAATTTCTTAATATCAATTACTGCAATAAAGGAGTATACTGTTGTAACTTAACCGTCTTCATGGTGGGGTTGTTTAAATAGCTGAATGGAAATTCATGACAAAATCTTATTCAGTGAGGCATGGTTAAAATATGGGGACACATTTCAGACAATTAGACTGTCAATAACTTGTCCTGGTTCCCCACACCTTTAGTTGAAAAATAACATAAAATTAAGGTGTTACTGATAAAAACACATGAGTGCTAGATATAGAATTCACGTAAATAAAAACAAAAATAATATCAAACAGGGAAGTCAACAAGAGTTTAAGACTAAGAGATGTGGCCAGCCCATATCTGCAAGTTTCTGTAGAATCATGGAATTTTGATAAGAAGTTTCTAGATTCAATGCACGCTTTCTCGCTGCCGTTTTCACATCGGACATTTAGCATTTTGTAAACAATCTAAGTCTGCTTAGTCTACAGCATAAAGAACTTACATTTGAAGTCAAACACGCCAATTTTCTAGACTATACATCGTCCACAAGTGGCCATTTGTTGAAAACGAAAGTAGAAAAACAAAATTGGCATGTTTGACTTCAAATGAAAGTTCTTCAAAGCTGTAGACTAAGCAGACTAAGATTGTTTACAAAATGCTAAATGTCCGATCGATGTGAAAACGGCACCGAGAAAGCGTGCATTGGTACTGCCAGGCGCGTAGCCAGGCATACTCCCATACTCACGGGAGTACTTCGAATTTCAAAAATGAAAAAATTAAATGGCCTAAAAATGATGTTAAACTTGTGCCTAAGGGGGTACATGTCCACTCGGGTATACTAACAGTATCGGTTTATTTTTAATCACAAATGGTAAACTTGTGTTTCATAAATGCAATAAATAAGTTTTATACGTCCTAATTATTTACAGTATAATTGGCTTTAAAAAAAATCGCGGGGGGGCTTTGCACCCCACACCCCCTTTTTACAGGACTGGGAGTACTTCGATTAAGTCCCTAGCTACGCCCCTGACTGCACTGGGTATTTTGGTTGTTCCACAGCGTGTGCTAGTAAACCCCCATAGAGTTACAGGCGACATTCAATATAGGCAGTGGCTAGAGTTACGGTACCGTAACTCTAGCCTCCGAGTCTTGAGTTATGGAAGTTCCGTATCTCTAGCAAGATCCTATGAGGAAAGGCTAGAGTTACGGAAGTTTATAAAGGTATGTATATTGCTTTAATATATGCATGATAATGTGTTGTAAACTTAAATATTTTACCACTATTCATGAATAAACTGATCTGTTGTATATACGACAACTTCACAGGCGCCATTTTGGTTATACTTGTTGCTAATATCGGAACTATCATTGTCATGCTGTATACTCTTGCACATAGTTACGTGAACTGTTTACAAACAACGTTAATAAAACAATAGTAAGATCAAGAAAAGAAGAATATTGGAATTCTAAGAGCAAGAAAAACGTAAACAAAAAGAAAACGAAATTAAGATTTATTTTTAAATTTAACAGCTGTACTTTCGATCACAATTAAAATCATTCCCATTTTTATGGTCACGATTTGATTGCCTTCTACAATTAAATACAAAAACACCATATGTCAACAACACAGTTTACTTAACTTCTATCATGCTTTGCACAAAATGTGATATAATTGTCGCTCAAGTAAAGACGGAAATAACAACGATATTTCCGCCAATGTATTATGTAAAACCAAAATGGCAGCTATGAAGTCGCTGCATTCGCCAACAGATCGGTTTATACACTATTACTGGTGAAATAGCCAAGTTTACAATACATTACCATGCATTTGCCTTTATAAACTTCCGTAACTCTAGCCAATCCTCATAGGATTTTCTAGAGATACGGAACTTCCGTAACTCTAGACTCAGAGGCTAGAGTTACGGTACCGTAACTCTAGCCGCTGCCTATAATCTATGTCTGTAGTCAAAATATTTAAGTGACGTCTTGAGCAAATTCCGAGATATGTTCATTTTGGGTCAGAATCTAGCTATAACAGAGGATAGATATTGCCCATACAAAAATAACACAATATCTCGACTCGCGTAAAATAATTTGGACTACTATCTCTGTAGCTGTATTATAAGGACAAAATTGGCCTATTTTTCCTTGATAATTTCAAAGTAGATCTAACTTTGTCTTTAGGAAAATTCAAATAAGATAGCTAATACACATACACTTCAATATATAGCACGGGAAAATCAATACTTATTTATTTGGGGGAGAAATGACAGGGGAAAACATCTGTAAACCGAAATAAGTTGTCCGATTACTAATAAACATCGCCCATGATTAGGCAAAATTTCATCCATGAAATTCGCGAGAATGGTTCAATAATCGTCCACATTTCTTTTGCAGCCTACTTGGACTAGCCTTTAACAAAATATATTTCAAAGATTGGTTTCCTAGTATAATATTTTGATGCTGAAATCGTTAAAAACATACCCCCTGAAATATAGACCATTTTGTTTTGATGATTTGTCCGGTTGATACTAAACCCCAAATCGGTCCGTACCATATGGTACACGGTAACAGACGGACCTATATATACTGAAGGGAAAAAGAAACGTGGGGCAAACCTTCGTAGTGGTTTGAAGGAATATATTAGTAAAATAATTATATAAAGTAGTAAAGAGACTCTATCTTTCATGAGCAAATCAGTTTATGAACCCTCTGAACTTCTGGTAGCCGTACCATAATTGAAAGAATTTACAATTCAATACAAATAGTGGAATGTCTATTCGCAAGAAGTAACAGAATATTGATTTTTTTTACCCTGCGTTTCTTTTCCCCTTCAGTATATATATAAGTTCTTGGTGACAGCAATTTTCAGCCTAGCCTTATTAATTTGGCGTTTCAGTGTGACCCCTTTCACAGATCTGATATTTTATAACTGTCACACCTTAACGGTAGAATTTAGGCGGACAACTCTAAAATGTAAACTTGTAATATCGGTTTCCCTCGAAATATTGAGACTATTTTCAGTCACTAGAGTCAAATATACATGATATAGCTTCATCAAAAGAGAAAGCAATATTTAGACTTTATCATTCTGGCAGGTAGGTCAAAAGGTAAATAAAGTACTACCCTAGAGGAAGGGTACAGTGGTGTAGAATGGAGTAAGGAAGGTCGGATTGATTGATTGATTGATTGATTGATTGATTGATTGATTGTTGGTTGATTGATTGATTGATTGATTGATTGATTGATTGATTGATTGATTGATTGATTGATTGATTGATTGATTGATTGATTGATTGATTGATTGATTGATTGATTGATTGATTGATTGATTGATTGATCATTATCATTATCATTATCATTATCATTGTCATTATCATTATCATTATCATTATCATTATCATTATCTGACGTTAAAATTAGCACAGCTAGGTATATATTTATGTAGAGAGCTTCACAGACATGTAGACCATAAAAGACATCAGCCATGCACTCTTGGTTTTAATCTTGGAGGTTTCTGACGTCCAATTGCAGGTTTTAAGCATACGCCACTGTCTTGACGGAACGGCATGACTCTCTCATTTGCGAACAGCCTTTAATTATACTGGATAAGGCTGTGTTTATAGGCGACACAGAACTGTCCCCTCAGTGGAATCTGCGATATGTAATAATAATAGATAATGAATCTGGAGGGAGAACAAATCTGGCGTGACTAAGAGCACTTAACTTTAACTTCACTACTACACAGCAATCGTTACTAATATAACTGGTAGGCGCAGTCTGGAAACGGCCACGGAACTCCTTCTAAAAATATTAGGTGAAAAGTGAAATTATATACAAAGTTATATATAAAAAAGTACGTCCAGCCTACTAACAAAAGTATGTAATCTGGTATAGACTGTATGTATATAGGTAGACTGTTCTTTAGCTTGATAGACCTGGGGGAATGACTTTCCGATCTTTGCTCTAAAGTTTTCCATTAAGGACTGTTTTCATGTCTGATCATGTGACACTGCTGGTGCAACTGTAGTAATTACAAATGTAACATGCTGCAGATCTTTGAACCCGTTATAGTTTATATAAACAATATATCTGCCAGGGATTCCATGCTGTAGAACAGTTTTTCGCATTGTTATTTGTATATAGACAGACATAAGTTCTTCATGCAGTTTGTTTGACCTGTTGACGTTGAGCACGATTTATATAATGTGCATGATCTTTTTTCGCACTTAGATGCGCTTTAGTGTACTTCTACTATAAATAAAATACAATTCTGTCCAGGGGGACGACGCCTAGTGTTTTTCTCAGTCGATGAGAGCTGTCGATTTATGTATAGGCTGTACATGAATATCTTTTCTTCTTCTTTTGGAAGCAAAACATGAGATTTACTAATATTCGTGTTTTATTATAGATATAAATTACAAAATAAAATTATGTATAATACCATTCATTATGAAATAACATCCGTTCCAGCGGTGTTAGTCGTTTAATAACAATGATTTGGAGTACTGATACATAGTAATTAGCCACGAAGGCCGAAGGCCTGAGTGGTTTATAACTGCGCATCAGTACGACAAATTATTGTTTATTGTATCATGGCTACTGCACATTTGTATAGGAAAACTTTGTACTGTATTTGTGATAATTTGCATTGTGTATGAGGGCGGAGCTTAGACCGTGCTCTATCTACAATAGAGCACATGATCTATCTGCAATAGAGAACATTTTTCAGATTATTTTTATTCAAAAACAAAAACAAGCAACAATTGCCAAAGAAGAAAGATGTAGCTCTGTAAAATTGACTTAAATGTTTAAGAGGAATGGAAAAGTGGACATGCATATACACGAACTCGAAACACGAGTCTCCTGAGCAGTTTATATCATGCAGTTTTCATTTGTGAAAGCATGATGTCGTCGGCATCTAAAGGAACTTGTGAAAGAATGATATCGTCTAATTCTTCTAATTGACTGAATTCAAGTTCATTAGCCATCTGTAACAAAACATTATCCTGCAATTCTAAAATATCCATAATGCAGTGTTCATCTATCCTTCTTAGCGTTCTTTTTTTAAGGAAATTGACAAAGATCAGTGACCAAACAATATTAACGTGATCCCACCCACTTTGTTACGTCACACGATGTTTCGGGGCCTGTGAGCTGTCAATCAAAATGGTTTACAGATGTTTCACACCCTAGTCATCTCTCCCCCAAGATATTTCTCCGCCAATAAATTTATTTATGGAAGTGCATAAACATTACATATTGAGTACTTTAGGGATATATGATAATTTAGATAATAATCCTATTATTATTATGAATATTTTGATGATTAAAAGTTGCAGATTTGAGTTTGGATTGATTGACTGTGAATAAGCATGATAAGAAATAAGATGTAATAACTGAAAGACTATTTTTTATTCTGTATAGATCTACATGTTATTATGAAAATACCGTAAAAGAATTAAAAACTTTTATTTAAACTTTGAAAATATTTACTTATTAAATAGGAATGTGGAACACAGACTGCAACTATGAAGTTAAATAAATTCTTTAAGTTTTTCACAAGTTTTCCAGAAATTAACTCTGATCAAACATAAGGTGAATACTTAATAAGCCAATTATCACATAATGCTGCTTCTTTTCTTATTAATCAATTATTTATAATGCTGTTGTGTGCACCTTGAGTAAAATGAGAAGATTGAGTCACAGTAGTTAGCTTTATATATGGTTGAATGAGACTGAAAGAGTACAACTTTCTCACTTAATCTGAAAAGTAAAAATGCCAGCTAATTCTGCTCCATGCATAGAATGTCCAACAACTGTGTATCAGCACCATCTTGCAGTCTAATGTGATCTTTGTGACATAAAATGTGGGAATACAGATGAGTCGACATTACCCTTTTTTAAATTGTACTAGTACTATATTCTTCCGAGATGTACTTTATACTTTTCTGGATAAAACACTACTTTACTAAACTCATTTTTATTTGAGTGTTCCTTCAATGATTCAAGCAAGTACAATGTATTTTCAAAAAGTGCAAAATTTATGTGAATTGACAGCAAGTCATTAAAATAGACACTTTCTGTTCAATAAACAATCAATGTTTTATAATGGAATGTAATATACAGTTTGACACTTAGTGGCCAATAAACAATTAACATTCCAGTAATTCCAATAGTTATTTTAAGCTATTGTAAAAATATTGCTTTCATATCTTCAATCAATATTATGAATGCAACATTTTGTTATATCACACCATTAAGTCTGATCTTATTATGAAAAAATATTAAACATAGTCCCTATCTAAACCAAAACTGTGCCTTTCACTAAAGGTGTTGTTTTGACTCCAAACATATTTATCTATGCAAGTAAGTTATAGCAATTAACATTTGATATAGAGCATTTTTTTGTTCCATTTGCACTGTACTTTTTGTTATAATGCTTCTTAATTCTTATCTTGTACAGGAATTACCAAAGCACAGTATAAGAAAGTGGTCAATGAAGAAAGATATTTAGGAGGGGTCTCATCCAAAACATAACCTAAAAATTAGGTTTTGGATGGACCTTGATAAAATCTCTTTCAAATCAAATCAAAAAGAGATTTAGGTTTCTTCTGTTCCCACTGTTAGAAACTTGATATGATGTGCTGTGTTAATCTATGCTGAAATTTGACACATCATCATGTATAATATGTAAAGTGGGTAATCTGATTTACATAGTAATAAATTTTATTTTTTGAGTTAATTCATTTTCAAAAGTATGAAAAATAATTTCTTTTGCTTTTTTAAATTTGAAAATAAATATAATAAGCAGGAAATGATTCAATTATTTTACTTTAATCAATGAATACAATTTTAGTTTCAAGTCTTTAAAAATTCATTTTACTGAGCACTGTTTTGACAAATGTTTTTTAACATATGATTAAATTGATGTCATGTTTACAGCATATCGGTTCCCGCGTTGTTTATGGTTTAATATAACATAAGTTTTCTTCTCTTTGTATATAGAGACAAAATCTTGAGTCATGTTAGAATATAAAATAAATAATGTTTTAAAACGACTATAATAATACGCATTGGGTTAACTGTGATAAATCCGCATAATCTTTGGCAGCTAAATGTCAACTAATATCTTGCTCGACGAGGGTCCGAGTTATATTCAGGTATTTTTGATTCTGGTAAATCAGGTGAGGATGAGGACGAGGACGAGCGCCGTGAATCTTTGTACGACTTATAAGGTGAATGTTCACCTCCTGCGTAGAAACCATATTGTCCATTGTTCGTGTAGCCACTTGCATCATTGTGATCTAAAAATAACAAAGATGGTTTCTTGGAACTTTTGCATGAAAACAATGTTGAAATATAACAAAAAAAAAAACGCAGTACAGTTCTAAAACGTAATATTTAATACTGTTTATACTTTTTTTTGCAAAAAAATGTATAGATACATATTATGGATGTTATGAATTGTAATATTATTCCCTAATTGTAGCCCTTCAACTTTTTATTATTCATTATTATTTTATTTACATAAAAAAATATATCTATACACACATGTTCCTATATACGAAACTTAAACACATTCCGACATTGGTATGCAGTATTTTGTAAGTGAATGTGTACTACTTAATTGGTACTGAATTTGGACACTACGCACTAAACTCACTGTATATAGCGCTAGTTTTGTTGTGTAACGGATGCACAATTGCCGCGCTTCTGTTGACTGTCGTCTGCTGTTTGAGCATGCAGGACAAACAAATCAGGCAGCCGACAAGTGAGGCCAGTCCCACCACGCTACCTACAAGCAGAGCGACCATCGCTGTTGTCCTGAAAAAGTAGTTCTCAACAATTAATAGTGTCAATTCAATGGGTAGATGATTCATACTATAGAGGAGTAAGTTTAAACATAGGAGCTCAAGGTCGGGATTATGGTTTTTCCGGCTTTATTTTGTCTTTTTACATTACCTAAGAACCAAGCTAACAAAATATGATCTTATTTTCCCCGGATCTTAACTTTCATATTTTACCACTGAAGTACACGGTAGACTTTTTTTCAGTTTACTGGGTATGATCTGGGGAAAATAAGATCATATTTTGTTAGCTTGGTTCTTAGATAAATGTAAAAAGACAAAATAAAGCCGGAAAAAGCATAATCCCGACCTTGAGCTCCTTGTGAGTATAACATGAAATCAAAAGCTGAACTAATTAAAAAAATGTATATACATGTATAAATTAAATACAATTTCAGATGCAGAAGCTTCCTCCAGTGAAATGCCAAACACTATATGTAAATGTGTTTTATTTATATCATGTATGTATATGTTATAGGTCTGTATTACAGGAACAAGCAAATTTATTGCGAACCGAAGCAATAAGTTTGTTATTCCTGTAATATGGACCTATAACCGGCTTGCAGTTTGTCCCATCTATCAGTATTGAAATACTAGTATATAGAGATTTCGGGCGGAGCTTAGCTCTGTGATGTCACGGTCCCACTTATTTGAAAAATAAGTGAAATATTCACTTTCATATTGGAGAGTCAATAATTATACAAAATACAAGTTATAGCATTCCAAAAGTTCCTTCTAGGGCATGTCTTTCTATATATTTTATTGAAGTACAAACTACGACAGTCGAAGCAAATTCAGGCATTAGTATCTACAATATTTAAATACTCCACCTGTTACTACGTCACGCTAGATCTGCTTTTATATGGTCACATGGTAAGTTCGCGCCAATACTTCCAGCAACAATATTAGCATATTTCTACGCTATGCAAACGATATGTAAATTAACATTCTTTCAGCTATTTGTCAAACTCATAATGCAAAAGCAAACGCATTGTCGGTCGATTTCTGCAAGTCCAACGCGCAATATCTTATTTTGTATATGTGTGCAATAGCTTACCTAGCCTAATTAATTTGGCGTTTCAGTGTGACCCCTTTCACAGATCTGATATTTTATAACTGTCACACCATTTTGTAGAAGGCGGACAGCTATTAAATGTCAACCTGTAAAATCGGTTTGCCTTCGAAGTGCAAATAGTGAGACTATAGCTTACCCAGTGAAGTTACCACATAAAGGGAAATAACCACAGTAACGTAAACATGTAGCGTGTACGGAAAAGAACGGCTATTGGTTGTTAGTTGGTTCCATCCAATTTTCAATATCACAACGTTTAATTTATAACGGAAACACACCGAAAAACGGCTTACGTGCTGCATTGTTCAGTCAAGTGTGTCTGTACAATTCTAAGTGTCCCTTCCATGGAAGGAACAACAAGTTGCTTCTTTGATTGAAATGTGAGCGTTTGACTGGATCAGAAAGTAAGGCAAACTAAATATTTATAAAATATCTTGTTCAATAGAATATTAATAGTAGTGGGTCACAGTAACAATGACCCCTGGCTAAATATGTTATCTGCTTGAGACAAAGTTATTATTATTATTTGATGATGATGATGATGATGATGATGATGATTATGATTATGATTATCATTATTATTATTATTATTATTATTATTATTATTATTATTATTATTATAAGCATCATTCCTTTTTATAGCACGTGTCATACTTACGTCAAAGGACAGCATCTATCTTTGCAACACCCATAATGACAATAGGACTTGCCCTTTTCTTCGAAATGACATTCGTCCGCTGCTTCAGTCGATTCAAACACTGGTGGGTGGATGAATGAAAGATACATAAAAGACTGTAACAGCGGCTTGGTAACTATTTAGAAGAAATTTATTATCATGATGCTCGAAAATCAATAATGCCAGTTGGTGAGTTGGTTCGTCTACAAATTATTTTAGGCCCTTCTATAAAATGTATGGGTACAGGGTATGTCAAATTTAAGAACCCTGTTGAAAAAAATCGTATTGAAAGTGAGTACTTAAAGACATCAAGATATATAAGAGTACGGACCAATGGACAAACGGACATCATTTAGATTCAACAATTCAGATATCACCCAGTCCTTTGCCTTATGATTTTACCTTGTATAGATTAGTTGCAGACCGAGTTAAAATTTTGAAGTAAAAACTCGCAAAGTACAAAGTACAAGTCATGCACGTGCAATGTCTCAACACATCCCATTTAAAACTTCCGAAAAGCAAACTTAAGTAAGAAAATGAAACAGAGGAGTAAACAGGAAACAATTCAAGCGAGTAACAATGAAAAGGTGAAACATCTACAGTTTAAAAAGTGCAATGACATGTAACATAATTAACGACTTACCCACAAAAAATCCTAAAATTATAATAACTGAAACGATGTGCGAATAAGCAACTGATTTAGGGAGTATGCTCATTTTCAGTCACGAAGCTAGTGCTAGGTAGCTAGCGATGCTCTACTAAACATAACCATAGATTAATAACTGCTCTTTTAAAAAAGACATATTTATTGACGACATTTTGAATCGTAAAGAGGCCTTTGATAGATAAATTGACCGATTTTTAGATCAATTTAAAAGCTGATTTCATTGAAGACTAGCTCGCATCATGACATCTTATTTATTGATTTCATAATGAAATAACCTTCCAGTCATGGTAAAAAGAAATATACAAGAGCTCGTTTAATTTCCATTTTGGTATAAAAAGTCATTGAATTTAATGTCTATATTTTAAGTCCAAACCTTTTTCTATTTTGTTTGCTAAAATCTAAGCTAGATAAGCATACACAGTCTAATAAATGAATAAATGAATAAATGAATAAATGAATAAATGAATAAATAATAAATGAATGAATAAATAAATAAATAAATAAATAAATAAGTAAATCTCAATCAATCAACCAGCCAATCAATTAATCAATCAAGAAAGCAAACAAACATGCAAGCAAGCAAACAATCAATCAAGCAACCTACCTGGCTCCCTACTTACCTACCAACCAATCAACGCATAAAATAAATCAAAATACAATGTAGATCAAAATGGATTCTAAAAGAGTAAAATAAATAAATTAGAATAAATAAATAAATACATCGATTAATTGGTTTGTTGGTTGGTAGATAGATATGTAGGCAGGCTGATTGATTTACTGATTAATCGATCGACCGATTGATTGATTGATCGATTTATCAATCAGCCTACCTGTCTACGTACCTACCTTCCTACCATTCAACCTACAAACAAACCAAACAACAAAATAAATTAAAACAAAATAAAGAAATAAATAGATAAATAAAATAAATAATTAAAAAAAAATAAAAATGATCCGATTGACTTTGAAACGTTCACTTAGGATTTTGTTTTTACTTTTAAGTGATATACCGGTTAGTTAATCCCCGTGTGGAGTTTAGATGTGTAGTAATCTAATCACGAACCGAATATAAATTTTAATCATGTTAAAGTGACATTATGCGCAACCTACTGCACATAGTGTATTTTTGGTGACAGTTTTATAAAAGCAATTTTTGGTTGCTGTGCATTGAAATGTGTTAAATTAATGATAATGCCGCAGTAGTATTTGAAGTTGGTGCTTTAGAAATAAAAAAATCGGACTGATAAAATGATAGTTGATTGTGTCGTTGTTGTTGTTTGTAAAGATTTCGGCAGTGGAAGGGATGCAACTCCTGCATGCAGTTGTATTTTTCTAAAAATACTCTCCCAGTCAAAATAAGAAAATCAATATTTGGAAAGTTATTATTTCATACTGGTAGCAGGAAGAGTTTGGTGTATTGGGTTAAAAGCTATTATTTCCTCTACCCTTTTGTGCACACACCTATTTCAGCTGGATATTTACTTGAAAAAAATGCGCATAATTCCACTTTAAATACGTGGGGTTAATTTTCAAAAGCTGAACATAGTTCCGGTCATTCGAGTGATATACCGTATTGTTTATCACGCCCAAAACCTTCTTTCCTTATATGAGAGGAAATGGAGTTAGTGTTAAAATTATTGTTAGATACGTTGAAACGGTGTAGTATATGGGAATCCATTCGAAACCCACGTTTAAATTCTTCCGCTTCTCTCCGGTCATTACAATGAAATGTTTGCGAAATGTATAGTCTGGGTTACCGAAGGTGGTGCGAATCGTTTTCAAACATCTCATTGCATTGACTAACAACGCACTGCTGTCCCCGTGTTTATAAAAGTTTTTTTGAACACATTCTCATGCTCAGCACGAAATCATGCTCAAGTAATATGAAGTAAAGTCAAGTTACATGTTTTAACAAAGTCGGGTTGCATAACAACAATCAGAAGGTTGTTCTCGAGCTGATGTACAGTAAAATCCGTTTATAATGAACTCATTAGGCCCATTTAAATTTGTTCCTAATATCCGGAGTTTGTTATATTCATAAAATATTTTCATATATAAAAAGGAAAAAAACTCAAGCAGAGAAAATGTAGTACAGTGGAACCTGTCTAATCCGAACCTGTTCGGACCAGAGGAATTGTTCGGATTACAAAGGTGTTAAGATTAGAAAGGTTCTTTACCAGGGCGATTAAGTACTGTATATATACATGTATGTCTGAGCCAAAGTTAATACCTCCGTATGTTACCAATATAACAGAATAATTGAAGAAAAAAATGAGAAAATTATGTCATCACAGTACATGTACATACTATTAAGTACATTTTGACTGTTTTCAATTCCTGTTTAAGTCTAACAACATGGTGTTAGAAATAAAAATATTTTAAACTCATCTTGGGTAGTGTCATTCCCTAATTGTAATTTTCAGTACTTTTAACTATATTTTTGTCTGGTTTCAATTACTATTTAATTCTAACAACACAGTGTCAAAAAACACGAATACTGGTATTTTAAACTCATTTTGGGCAGTGTAATTCCCTAATTGTTTTTTTTCTCACTTGTTTAACCATACATGTACTGTATTCCTTATATTCGGATTTCGCTAAACATTGTATGTGGTTATAAACGGAGTTTACTGAATCTTTATATCTAACCAGAATAGTCAAAAGCCTAAGCAGAAAATTAAACAGTTAAAAGCCTATCAGAACAGTATAAAGCCTGGTCAGAACAGTTTGAAACCTGGTCAGAACAGTATAAAGCCTGGTCAGAACAGTTTGAAACCTGACTAGAACAGTATAAAGCCTGGTCAGAACAGTTAAAAACCTGGTCAGAACAGTTTGAAACCTGACTAGAACAGTATAAAGCCTGGTCAGAACAGTATAAAACCTGGTCAGAACAGTTTGAAACCTGACTAGAACAGTATAAAGCCTGGTCAGAACAGTATAAAACCTGGTCAGAACAGTTTGAAACCTGACTAGAACAGTATAAAGCCTGGTCAGAACAGTATAAAACCTGGTCAGAACAGTTTGAAACCTGGACTACTTTAACTTACCAGAACAGTATAAAGCCTGGTCAGAAGTTAAACCTTACCAGAACAGTTAAAAACCTGGTCAGAACAGTTTGAAACCTGACTAGAACAGTATAAAGCCTGGCCAGAACAGTATAAAACCTGGTCAGAACAGTTTGAAACCTGGACATAACAGTTTAAAACCTTACCAGAACAGTATAAAGCCTGGCAAGAACAGTTTAAAACCTTACCAGAACAGTTATAAGCCTGGACAGAACAGAGCCAACACTCACGACATCATGACCTGGGAATAGTGAAAACAAACCACGAAACCGTCTGTGCTGATTTATTTGTCGATTGATTTAGATCGTTACGTATTTAAGTACTTGTTGTCATATTGAGGATATGCTACATATATTAATAATCACGGAGTGCTTTCATGTTTGTGACTGACCTTAGAAATAATTATAGATAAACTTGTTTATATATATTGAATGTTTTTGTACGAGGAATAATTGCTGTTGTTAAAAACAAAAATGTATATATTTATTGAATTTTAATTGTATTTTCATCCTTCTAGAAACTTCACTGTATACATGTTCTTTCATGGCTTTAATTGCACACTTTTACCTACGGTAAGTCTGTACCACCTTGTTGCTCTTCTGTTAATGTACATGTTGCATTGATATCCTATGCTGTATTGTATATCTCGGCCAAGTTTGGAAATAAAACTGAAAACTGAAACTGGGCATTGTAGATGTTAGATGTTGGTCTGAATTATATGTCGTTACATGTTATTTATCGGAATATATCGTTCTTTATAGGAACATGTCCCTATTTATCGGAACGAGGATTTGAATATGTGTATGCCGGTGGTGGATGGTAGCCTGGTGGGTATGCAGCGTCATCAGTGAATCCGTAATTTGTGTTTGTGGTGCCAGGATTAGAGCCGTACTGCCCGTACTGTCCATAGCTTGGCGGAGGATGTCGTGGTGGCGGTTGACTGGCTGAATTGTGAACTGAAAAAAGTTTAGGTCGGAATGAGATTCACAAACAACAATCTCTTTCAATAAAAACTAGAATATCGGTATAATGTTTACTAGCCAGAACAAAGTAAAAACGTTGTCTCTCAGCTAAAATCAACTAACACAGAGAAAACCCACAAAAAGCGGGTTCTTTGCCCCTTTTTTGGGATAAAACCTTTAATTTGTAAATATTTAAGGGAAGTCTTCATAACTGCATTCAGAGCGTTTACTTTTATCAAGAATACTCAAAGAAGTTTACCGTATACGGAATTCGTGTTGTTAATAGGATGTACCATGTTTCCGTCTCTGTTTGCCCTTTGTTTACACATACAGGCCAGGCAGACGATACATCCAATCAGAGCCGCTAGTCCTATCAGTGCCCCTATCACAAGGCCGATAATCGCGAATGTTCTGCGAGAAGACAGACAAAACTCTTAAATACAGTTGTATCTGTAGAAGTAAGTGGTTATCTAGATCGACCAAACGTTTGCATTAGGCAGTCCATTTTCTGACGCCAAACAAAAATATATGTGGTGCAGGATTCCCCTTCAAAAACAAACATTAAGGTAGGTCGGTCAGCTGTGTTTTTTGCCCACTTTCTCTTTAAAATCGGCATTTTGCTTATAAAACAGTTTGAGACCGGTAGTAAAAATTACGGTCGACTGGAAGAGCGGAAACACAAATTGTTGGCCTTAAGTAAATTTGAAATATATACAACGTACGCCTGTTTTTAACAGACACCTGCTTAAAGTGACCACTTACATTGTATATCGGTGATGGTTGCTTAAAACGGATTTGAATGTACATTTTTTGTATTCACAATTTCTGTATCAAAAGCAAATCTGTTTCGGTAAGCAAAAGGTATATACAAGATGCTGTTTTTAATCTAAACATATGAAAGAACATTTATGAGAGTAAATTTACTTACGATATGTCACAGCATTTATCAGTGCAGCATCCGTAGTTACAGTATTTTACCCCACTGTCGAAAACGCAATAATCAGCCGCTTCACATTGCTTGATACCTAGTCCCAAAATGAACAAGAACTATCTTGAAATATGTACGTTCGTAGTATTCAATGTTCTTCAGTCCTACATATTTCTTTTTTTATTTGTATTGCTTTCTGCCATTTTCATATTTTCCCTCTGACACAGAATTAAATAGAACTTTCCCTCCAATTTCCAGCAAAACAGGCGGGTTGACAAGCGGAACATTATTTTGTTCCTAGTTCTGTGAGAAAAAGAATTAATTTTTGGACTAAATCAAAATGCAAACAGACGAAAAGCTTCCGACAGGGAAATTACTTATATAAGAGACCTTACCGGGCACTACAAAATAGGACAAGAAAAACAGTTTATTTCAAAGACAATATTTGGAATAATATACAGCTGTTCAATGTGAGTAAACTGGTATTAATAGTGTCGGCTGCTCATATCGGCTATACATGTATGTTTACACGCAATACACATTTGTATTTAGCGAATTTGTAGCTATGGTTGCCAGAAAAAGTTCTCAGTTTACAGCACAAATCGACTTATCGAGGAGCGGCAAATATAGAAGCGTCGAACGGATTGTAAAGTTGACTTCCATTTGAAAGTGCCGATTTCATCTTCCGAGTTTTGTTTACGGCTATAAAACTGAGACAAAATTAATGTTCTTGCAGAACTTAGTTTGGAGTTCTAGTCGCTGACGAAAAAGAAATGTTACAGGAATATAATTACATGTATATCATTTACCGGCGAATAGTGCTAAAACCAGAATATAGACGAAACCGACAGAGCAAACATGGGAACACAGCGGCATTTTGACATTTGATCAACTGCTAAAATCCCAAGTATTGATATATTCGTCACATGTACACAATCTACGCAGTAAACATCTTTTTGAAACTTTGTATTAGCATATTTTCTACATGTAGATATTTCGGGGTATTTAAATATCTGATTTGCGAAGAGCGCATCTATGCCGTCATCAATAGAAAAAACTTTTATTGACATCATCGATTTCAAAGAGTGCATTGACTTTATATATTGATTTTTGTATACAAATGTACTTACTCTATTCTATAAATTTATAAATTAATGTTTTAATACAGGTATGTATAGAAGACGCGCCAGTGCGAAAACCATGATCATTGATAATCCAACCCCCAAGTCAATTTATTTGAAGTACGGTAAACTGCTTTTCTTCAAGGACAATTTAGACCATCACATCAACATAAACACTAACAAAATATGGCCTTTTAAAGACACAAGCCATAACACTGATGTTTTTTTTAGTATCTTGAATAGGATAAATTGTACTTTATTCAAAGAATATCACCAAACCTTCAAGTTTCAGCTCCAACTGCAAAAAATACCGCCATTATTAGCGAAAAAGACAGGTTTGGGTGGATAGCGATTTATTTTATATTATGACATTCTATTCGAAAAAACACCCAGCTATCTAGTATTACATACAAAGTAAATCAATATGACGTCATGAACGTCGTAAGCATTTTGACGTCACCGTTACTTTTATTCTCTAGTAGATTTTTTTCTTTTTCTTGCATATCGGATCGGCATTTCCGGTTACTTGTCTGGCACCCCTCCTATCCCTGACGACTTTTGTGAATTACTTATGACGTAATTTCATAAACATTGTGACGTCACTTTCCTAAACACAACGTCGGAATATCGTTTGTTTTTGTATGATTACACATTATTTCGATAAGTTTGCATTTAGAAATCTACTTTAAAGTGCAAGGCGGTATGAAAGAAAATGTTTCTATCGTGAGGCATTTTGTTTAGACGGAAATATCCGTTACCTCGGGTAACTGTTTCGCGGAACTCGGCAGAACCTCGTTCCCACCAAACCAGTTACCCTCGGTGACGGGTACTTTGATCTGAACCTCGTGCTCATGACAAAAACTTTAAGTCTTAGACTGGCTACATACAGGGATACAAGATAGGTTATGGACTAAGATGGACGGGTTATACGATTGGCTACTGGACTAAGGTGCACGTGCTCCTGGGGGATACGACAACGTACTGGTACGTAAAGATTTGTCACCAAAAGAAATACCATAAGGTATCGGACTAAAGTAGACTGGTTTCCTACAGGAATACAGTCAAGTTCTTGAGTCGTACTCCAGAGGAATCTAAAGTGATTCCTCAAATATCTTAATTGAAGTACAAAAGTTTGATCTATATTAAGCCTGTGTATGATTACATCATCATTGTAAGCTACATATACATTTGCTGGAGAGTAAAATGACACTTTAACACGTTGCAATGCACACTGTCATTTCTAAATCATCGTCTTAAGAAAGTTGTTCATTTTAAAGAAAATCTTAAGATTCGACACAAGTTACTGGAATATGACCCCTTGTATAAGACTGGCCTCCGATAGAGATACTATAAAGTACTAGGCTAATTTAAAGTCCCAGGATCACAATTACAAGTAGCTCTTATTTTACCTAGAAAGATGTCTTACCGGCAGAAATCATATTTATTTGTACCAAAATCATTCCTAACTTTACTTTTTAAATCAATGTACATGTTAGAAATATAGCGCAGTATTATTCTAACTGATCTTGCAAAAAATTAAGAAAGGCATTCTGGCAACTCTTTTCCATGAAGAAGTGAGTTGAATACGAAAGAAATACATTTGTAAACATTGTTTTATAGAGGGAATAGAATATGGTTCTATCATTATCCTATCAGTGAGTTTATTTTTCTAAATCAGTAAAATCAATCTGATCCTGGGACTTTAAAAGAAGACTGGGCTCCAATCAGGGTGCGATAGGCTATGGAACTAAGTAAGGCTAGCTTCCAATTAGATATGATGAAGTAGACCTATACTGTTCTAAGACTGTTGTCCAATAAGGAAAACGATAAGATAATGGTCTAAGGTAGACTGGTTGCCAATGGAGATACGATTTGTTACAGGACTAGGTTAGACTAATAGTTTCTGTCATGAACACGGGGTTCAGATCGAAATACTCGTCACCAAAGGTAAATGGTTTGGCAGGAGGTTGTGCCGAGTTCCCAAAAAACAGTTACCCGAGGTGATGCATAATTCCATCTGAACCAAATGTCTCATGATAAAAACATTTTCTTGCATACCGTCTTGCACTTTAAAGTAGATTTAATGCAAACTTATCAAAATTGATTGATGAATAATCTTACAAAAACAAACGCCATACCGACGCTGTGTTTAGGAAAGTGACGTCGTCTGGCATAGGAGTGCCAGACCGGTTTTTCCGTTATGGGCAAAATCACCGGAAATGCCGATCCGATATGCAAGAAATGCAGGTTCACTAGAGATACGATAAGGTACTCGACTACGAAACCATTTTGGAAACGAATTGTTTATAGATTAAGTTAGACTCGTTCCTTAGGTATACGTGAAGGTACTGGACTAAGGTAGACTGGCTTTCAAACGAACAACGGTATTGTATTTAAAATATATAAATGACTGGGCTAATGTAGACTTGTCGCCAGTTGAGACACGGTAAGGTACTGTACTAAACTACTAATACTTGTATCAAATGATGATACGACAAGATACTTGACTAGACTAAACAGTTATATCGACTTAACATCAATTGCGGAACAAGTTCTTGGAACTTTTATTAACTACTCTGGATTATAGCTTCCTGGAGTGATGATCCGTACTCGCGCCGAAAGGACGGGGCCAAATACCGCTGCCGGGATTCGAAACCACGACTCCCGGTTAAGGAGTCTGACGCTCTACCTCTACACCATGCCGTCTCCACATGGGGATATGATAGATATAACATAACATTGGACTGAGACTGATCTCAAATAGAAAGGGTATACTATAAGGTACTGGGTTAGTTAGACTGGTCTCCTGTGAAGTACTGGATTAAAGTGAGACTGATTTCTGATATACTGTAATACTAGTATATAGTAACTGGTTCAAAGTCGGGACGTAGTTATCGAAATAAGAAACACTTAACAACTTCAAATCAACAACAAACCGACACAGTTTATAGATTGATATCAATCTTATTTACATAATTAAAACAACAATCTGTAAAATATACAAAATGTCTTGTATTATGACTTAGAAGTTTAGTCCGGGTACTATTAAGTAAACTTGTTAATTTACAGTTTAAACGACGACGAGGTTACGTAGAAACCGTCCTCTTGCCTTTCATCTACCATTGCACAAAGATGTAAATTGTCTACAGCTTGACTGCCAAGAACTGTATCATTGAAAGAGGAATATAACCAAGGTGCGATGTAATTATTCCCCGTCTTCTTAGCTACAGGTCGTGACACTTTCATCAACGTCATGTGTGGGACAAACTCGTGATAGTCTCGTATGTCAATTCCTTGGGATGTTAAACACGTTTTTAAGTGATCCACAAGCTCAAAGAACTCTGGCGGACAGTTTACCACTCTACCGTATATCACACGATTAAAGAATGTCTCAACACCTTTGAAAATCAATTTCTTATCCTTCGGCACGATTGCTTTTAACTCAGGTAGGGCCTCTTGTAAACATTTTACAGCATTTTCTATTTGTTCAGGGGTTTCAAGTCCCATTGTACAAAGGGTTAAATGCATTGCACCTCTTGGGATCTTGCAATCTTTTAATTTTGGTTCGTTTTCAACGACTTGTTTTTGTATATCTTCAGCAGTGTTTCTAATAGTTTCGTCCGTTATTCTTAAAGCAATGAAATGGTTTGGTCTAAGTTTGTCTCGCCAGTATTTGTTATCTTGATCATCATCGTCCTCTTCACCGTCTATGTATTCATAAGCGTCGTCATCATCATCAAACGCAACACCACCAACAGCCCCTGCTTCACCAATCGTTACGGTAATTCCATCATCACTGTCACTATCACTTTCCGAATAGTTAGCGCTATCATAAAAATCGCTGTCGTGATCATTTCTTACATCACCAGGGTCATTAATGTCGCCATCATGATTGTCATTTCTTACATCAATACCGTCAACTTTAGCAATGACATCAGCAATAGTTTTCTTACTTCCGGTTGATCCAAACACGTTATCGAGTCGGCATCGCTTGTCCCATACTATTTCAGTCTTGTATTTGAAATACTGAATCCTGTGCTTAGGTATTGCTAGAACTGTGTAATCCACGGACGCAATATCCTCCCAACTAAATGCATTGAAGTATTTTTCCTTAAGTCCATCAATTCTATCCATATATCCTACGAGAAATTGGTCTTGTTGTAAAGCCGGGTCCCAAAGAATTCTTTTTACAACATCTAAAGCAGTTTTCATCGGTGGTTTCTTCCCCTTTTCTGGTTGATCTTTTGCTTTGTTTTTACCTTTTCTCTGTCGTCTCTTCGATTGGCTATTCTTTCCATCATCTTTCTTTGACTTCGCTTTTTTCCCTAATGAAAACATACAGATGTAAATCAAAGTATTTACTTGCTATAAAAAGTATACGTGAAGACGTGTTTGTATATCAGAATCTCACATGTAGCTTTTTCAGTAAACGTTTCTACTCATTTTCTACTACAAATGTAATCATACTTTAACTTAAAAATACATTGTAAAATATACATGCAAGACTGCAGACTCGACTTAGATACAGCCATGTAGACTGACTATGTACTTTTTAAGGAGTCATACCTGATAGATCAACGTTGCATTCTTTCAGCCACTGCAGTGCCGATTGTACTAAGCCTTCAAGAGTCAATGGAGACACGGTCTTTGTCGTCTGCTGCAGAAAAGCTTCCAAGTCGTAAATTTCATCCTCGTGAAGAGATTCTGAGCGAATTTCGAAAACTGGTACCGTCAACGGGTATGAATCTGTAAAGTAAATAGTCATTGTTAAACTTAAACTTTGCACAAATTGAAATTAAAGGGTCGATGTGCAAACATTGGTACTTTGAGATACCACCACCATATTACCATGGTAACTTCACAAAGTAGAAAGGTACATCAACAAATTAGCTTGGTGTACACATGTTTAGAATATAAATACTGTACGGCATTAGGGTAGCTATACAAACTGCCATTTTTTTCATCATAAGGTATCGATGTTATACGATATAATGCATGCTGTCATAACAATTTTGAGCAGTGTCGGAGAGCTTGTTCTAAATAAATTATAACAAATTTGCACTATTCATGTACTTGCAAGCAAATGTGAAAGTATCTACCTGTAAGTTTGAAGTTGAACACTATATCAAGATTTTCTGGATGTAGCTTCACGGTTTTCACGAATTTCCCTGTTGTGTCAATCACTTTACATTGGCCTTTAAACTGCGAACTGAGGTGTGTCAACTCCTCTGTTATCTGCGACGTTGTATTTTCTTCTTTTTGGTTACAGGATGTTTCCTTGGCAACGGTGACGTTTCCTTCAGCTCCCGCCATATTCCTGATAATAGAGGTGTCAAAATTATCAAGCAGTCAAACCGTAATGTTTCTCTGTTTACTACAACACAAATTTTAAGTAGGAACAGTACTAGATAGTCATTGCAAATCACATAAAAACTTAGTTTGACTCCAAAATATCTATACAAATACCGTGCGGGTGGGGTGGTGAGTGGGGCATGTATTAGTATGCCAATGCCCTATGTTAAAAAGATCCCTAATGACCAGATATGTGTCCTGTAGATGTACAACAAAAACCCATTTACACGATATTATTCGATAAATGAGTCATTAACTTATAATCACAGCATTTTACATTCATTCAGGACATTATTCGACGCCGCCAGGATACAATCGCCAATAGGACATTTAAAGTCAGACCGCAGCCTAGGCTACTGCAGTTTAGTAAACTGACATGTGTATTTTAAAAAAATAAAAATCCGTTGTGCGAAGGGTCTGCATTCTTCATCACCAGAATCAATATTAGGCCTACCGAATGTGACACTATTTCTACATGATCAGATTACTGATGATGACCTTGTAACCTATGTATCTATACCTACACGCCCCCTAATAGTTCAGTAGCCCAACTAATTGTGCACCAGGATTTTTTGCTATATACGATGGCCGCCCTTACAGTTTGTCAATATTGACGCCAATAGTTCAGAAAAACAAAAATAATATCAAACAGGGAATGCCACGTACCAAAAACGCAGCCTCCTTACTTATTCTAACGTTCGCAATAGTATAGAAGAGTGCCGAACCAGTTAAATCAAATTCTTAGTAAATCAAAGTAGAATTACAACATAACTGACCTGTTTAATACACCTGTCCAACGAAGAAAAATATTCAGTATGAACTGAAAGTAACTATTATTTATTTATATTCTGTCATGGTGACGTATAATCTATTTTGGTAGTAATGCGTGCGGATATGGTTTCAGGCTATCTTAATACTATATTTAATAACATTAAACTATAGTAAGAACCAGTACAGGTAAAGGCCGTCTATATTTAGTAGTCACGTGATGTAAACACCACAATTCGCCATTGCACAACAAGAGGTGTGTTTAGGAAATTTTATACAATATAGTAAAGGGAATAGAAACGAATATCCAATTCCTGATTAAGAATCGAGAAGAGAAGATTGTATACAAGGTACAAATATTATAGCTATATTGTTCAGCTGACTATATTTCCTATACTTTCAAGTTTGTGTATACTAGTGTATGGTTAACATTGTCATTGATCGTACAGACTTAATTTAACAATTGTCACGGATAATTATTATGTATACTTATATACATGTGTATATATATAAAAATGGTGGACTTAGTGCATCTATAGTACTGTCATTAATATTTCAGATTGGTTTACAAACTTTACTTTTGAATTCGTTTATTCATACTATATATTAATTTTAAACTTTTCTTTACTCATATACGAAGGGGCCGGTATCGGACTCTTTTTGGAAAAGTTTAACTATCCAGAAAGAGTTTAATACCGGCCCCTGTGCTCAAATCTCAGGTCCTATATAGTTTTTAACCTCTATCGACGAATTATTGTATTATAACATAAGTTATTTTGTTATTATAATCATTCATGATTAAAATGTTTAACTATCTTGTTTTCATATCAAGTAAATAAATCAGTACAAGCTACATTGATTAGACAAGTTATTGTGATACCAGCTCGTCATGCACTTTCCGTCCGTCTATGTTAATGGTCATGTAAAGTGTTTGAATTTTGTCCTTCAAATCTTTATACATGTACATGTACCTTATTAGCAAAAATGACATCTATTTCATGCATCAAAATGCCCAAAAGAAACAATAGAAGCTTTCTGTAGTGAATGTTTGGTTAAGAAATATACAATGTACGTTACTTGTTTGTGCTTCGCAGTACATAGTTTCATTATGTAGAAAACACTGACTTCTTCATTTAAAATATACTTTCTCATGTGTGCAACATACTGATCTAGTTACTCAGAGTAATAAAAAAACAGTAATAACAGTTCAGTGCAAAATGCCAGCAGTTCATTTGTTGTGACATTTCTACTTTCACTTTCGATTTGAGTTTTTCTAAAACATTTCAAGACGAAAGTTATTTTTGGATATTTATTAACATTAATTACTATGGATATATATCTTTTGTATTACTAAAACGGACAAAAATGACCTTTAAACTTTAGTTCGATGCAACAAAGCGTTATGTGGATAAGGTAATAGAAGCAGTTACAATGCTGTAGCACTGATATATATGACGTCAGTGTAGCGCATGCGTGTTTCTATTTTATTTGTTCGATGCAATGAAGTGTTATCTGCCGAAGCCAGTAGTTAGTCGCTACAATGTTATAGCACGTATGGAGTATGACGTCAGTTTCGCGCTTTTGTTATTATTTTGCTGTGGAACAGTCGCCATATTTGAACCGAAATTCCACTAGAATTCGTTCTATCGATCTTCTTAGGCGAGTTGTTGTATTTTTATGAATGGCCGAAGAAACTATATTATTGATATATTGATAGCGTTGTGGCTACAGAGTATAGCCTGTTTGTATTAACGATTTTTGGGCTTTATAATAGCGACCACGGTGATGACCTACATTAGCAATGCAAAATCAATTAGAGTTGCGTCCCTTGAATGAATCTAATGAATATTTATGAAGCGCTAAATCAGCCCAAGAATGGTGCCGATTTATTTCGCTTTAGAAATGATTAAAAACGGAATTGCCGGAAAACAGTCTAATTTGAATATTTAATTAAGACCTTTATACCTCTGGGGAAAACCCGCAAATTATCCGAAAGCCGTAATTTATCAGTACAAAAACAAGTGTCAAAAGTTTGACAACTGTTGATTTTCCGTTAATCGGTCAGTTTCGCTTGGTTTTCAGGTTTTATTTGAAAGGTATATACTCCAATCGAAAGATATGCTTAGCCTGTTGAAGTACAGCCGTGGTCATTATTCTGTACACTGTAATGTAATACAGTAATCGTCTCATATAACTGTTAAGTTATATTTTTCTTGTTAAACATTCATTGTTTCAATTTTCTAGATAAGCATACTGCACACAATAGCAATGGTAATCTTTGAGAACAATTATTTTGAATTAAGGAGTGTGACGCTTTATATACATATCACGGGTCCTAAGTACGAAGTAAGTGATGCACTGGAAGCAAAGAAAACATTCATAAACCAAATATTCACTGTAGAAAACTTCAGGTGGGGACTATTTCCAACTCTATACATGAGCATTAAACAACAACATGGTATATAAAAATTATGGCATACTACGAGCATGACCAAAGAGTTTTGTGTAATGTTCAACAAAAACGCATTCACAAATTGTTTAGATGTATTCAAAGAACATGCAATATGAAGATTTTTATGCACTAATTATTCCAGGATATGGCGGGTACATCAGAAAATTCAGCCTGCGTTCAAGAAAGTGAAATAAAGGATATCAAAGCCTCTTTCGACGGCCAAGTAAGGGTTATATCGGGTATCGGTGACTTCACAAATGTGGTGACCATGCATCCAGATGGACTTGACCTGCATTGCAAGTTTCAGCTCATAGGTTAGATAGCCTTTTTGCGATCACTTTATAACAAACAGTTGCCACTGTTATTAAAAATAGAGAAATCTTTAACCAGCTTCTTCTCATGAACAAATATATTGATTGTTTTAAATAAATGCTAATTTGATGTTCATTGTAGTAAAGTTTTGTATGATTTGAATGTTCACAAACTTTTAAAAAAGAAACAATAAAGACTATTTATAGAAAAAAAGATCGAACATTCTAAACAGACAGTACAAATGTAGTGCTATAAACCTTACATTACTGCTTCTCAAACTGGTGTGCCGCAGTTGCAATCGATTAACAATGCCATGTGTTATTAAACAACTATTATTTGTTCTTTCAGAAAACTATCCTCATACAGCACCCACTATTAGTGTTCGTTCATCAGTTCTAAATACGGATCAGAGTGCAAACCTAACAAGTTCTCTTCAGAACGAGGCTGCTTCAAGACTAGGTCACGTGATGCTTGCAAATTTAATGGTGACGTGTCAAAAATGGTTGACCGACAATGAAGTTGACGTTTCAGCCAAAGCGATCACTGAGAAATCCAAAGACCGGAAAAAACGCGGGAAACCGAAGCAAACAAACAAACCAGAAAAGTCAAAGTCAGATCCAAGTGAAGAGAAATCAGAGAAAAAGCCACCGATGAGAACAGCTGCGGATGTGATCAAAAGGATACAGTGGGACGAGGCAATAGATAGGGAAGATTACATCGTTGGTTACATGGACAGAATTGTTGGTCTCGTTGAGAAGAAGTTTACTGCTTTTACGTGGGAAGATTTGGCTTCAGTTGACATGTATTCTCTCGCCATTCCTCAACATAGAATACAATATTTCAAGTACAAGTCTGAAAAAGTTTGGGACAAGAATGAAAGATTAGACAACGTGTTTGGTTCTACCGGTGGTAAACTCACTCTAGTTGAGGCGATAAAGAAATTTGAAGATAAGCAGAAAGATATATGTGCTGATGAGGATGTTGAAAAGAAGAAGAATGAAACAGCAAGTACAGAAGTTGATGAATGTCGAGGGGATATGGAAGAGTCAAATGAGGTTCGTTGATTATTAATATTATGTTGACAAAAAGTCAAACGCTTTATTTAACCCAAATTCCGCTTTTTCACGGGAAAAGCATCGCAGAATTTTGGCATGTGAGAATGAAAACCCCTTAACATATCTACGTAAGATGAAAACTGAATGGTTTGAAGACTGAAAAATAATATTGCGGAAAATGTTTAGTAAGAGTGAATTTATTTTACATAGATCAGCTCGATATGTATGATTATGAAACTTATCATAACGTCATAATTGATTGGTTAAGAAAGCTGTACAAATTAGGAAAGTTGTACAGGAACTGATTTAATAGAAATATGTTACATTTTGATCAATCTGGAAGAGACACAGTAGATCCTACATGTATAAACACTGATTAGGATTTTTAAAGTCAACAGTACCACGTGTATGCTGTCTTATATTCTAGTTCATGTTGCAGAGTTTTGGTCCTTGGAATAATTCATTAAGTAAATGCTAACAGTACTCGGCCGTTAAAACTGATGAATGTTTTAAGTTTTTGAAATAAAAAAATAAAGTACATAAAATTTACTATACTAGTATGTTAGTTTCCCGCAGCCGGGGATATTGTAATGGTCTCTGTCCGTTCGTCGGTCACACATTCTTGTCCGTGCTATTTCTCAGGAACCACTTAGTTATTTGAATTCAGTGACACGTTATAGACTGCTTCACTATCAAGAGGAGCTTCACATAATTATTATCAGCACAGTTTAGTTAATAGATTTTCACAGAGTTATTTCCCATTGATTACTTTTTCATATGCTATTTCTCAGCAACCACAGATTATAATTCAAGAAATTTTTATGGGAAGCTTTCATGCATTCTTGTCCTGGCTATTTCTCAGAACCACTGATTTGAATTTAGTGAAACATTATGTACTGCTTCACTATCAAGAGGAGATGTAAATATTATCAGCATGATCCAGTTCTATGAGTTTTCACAGAGTTGTTGCTCTTTTGATTATTTTGTTATATACCTTTGCGTCTGTGCTATTTCTCAGTTTCCACAGGCTGGAATTCAACACATTTTTATGGAAACCTTTTCTAACAAGAGGAGATGTGCATATTGGCAGCATGTTCCGGTTCTGTGATACTTTTTACACTGAAATATATCCCGTGAATCATAATTATGTACATGTAGTATTCTAGTATACAATATTTGCACGCATTCTTGACCGGATTATTTCTCAGGGAGCGTTGACTTGAAATAAATGAAACTTCATAGACTGCTTCGCTATCAAGAGGAGATACGCATGTTATCAGCATTTCATATTCAATGATTGTCTCGGAGTAAATGCCCCTTGATTACCTTTTCTTATACCTTTATGTCCGTGTTATTTCACAGCAACCACAAACTGGAACTGAACTAATCTCCACGGGAAGTATCACTTATAAGAGTAGAAACATATTCCGGTTCAATAATTTTTCATTGAATCAAGGCCCCTTCCTCACTAAAAGTTTGCCTCGGCGGTGTATTTGGCCGTGTCAACATGGCTGTTGTTTAACCAGCATTGTCCTTATTTACACTGTGATTGTTTTTTTGTTATAGATAAGCGAATTTAGAGAGAATAGAAACATGTAAATTGCCGATTACGGTACTTCTGAATGATTCAATTTAGTGTATCAACACACGTATCAATATATCATTTAAGACGTTTATCTTCTGATAACATTTGATATATCCGGAACACAATTTATGGTTGTGCAGAGAAATTGAAGTGAAATTGCTTTAATGTAAACATTTATTGAAACATTCTGATAAAGATCATAGCCAGTACTTGCGATTTTGATATTCAACGATTCGTTTGACGGAAGTTTCAGCGCATGTATGTATGCCTTTTGTCTTTTTCTATACATTTTTATGGAAACATTTTTTGTTCTATGCCTATTTCGAAGCAAAGTCTTTAGTTTTGCGATGAAAGTTCTAATTCCTGTAGGGTTTGTAATCTTGATTGTTTTCTGAGGCTCAATTTAAATGAAAAACTAGTCAATTGTTGATTTTTAAAATTATGTTTTACAGTCTGAAGCGGAACAAGAACTAGAAGTACAGACAGGTGAAAAGACAGGTGAAATGGCATACAGACGACCTAATTATTTCGTTGCTTTGCAAATTACTGACAAACGCACGATTGAGAAACTTCTTCAGGCACAAGAACGTGTAATGTCTAGATATCCGAGGTATGCTGATTACAAAATCCCCCCAAACGGGTTTCATTTGACCCTTGCTGTTCTGAAACTAGACACAGCTGCCGACAGTCAAGCTTGCATCGAAGCGATGAATAAAGCGAAGCCCGAATTAAAGAATTTGGCGGAGGAAGCGAAACCTCTGACTTTCGAAGGACTTGATCATTTTAGCACGAGAGTTATCTTTGCAAAAGTGAAGTTTTCACGAGAGTTTCTTACCTTAGTCGACAGGATCAGAGAGGTTCTGGGTCATGCAGGCTTTCATATGGAAACATGCGCCTTTAAACCACACTTAACTTTGTTCAATGTCGACAAGTCAGTTTTTGCCGGTAAAAACTGGGAGAAAAGTAATCCTTTGCTAAGTTCATGTGATGATGCGGACCAACATTTCGGCTCACAAGTTATCGATAACATCCAAGTATGCCAAATGGGTACATTACCAAAAGGAGAAGCATCAGCAGAATTTTATCGAAGTATTTTCAGCATGTAGATACAAAGGCTTTCAACAGTGTGTTTGAATTTTGGAAATTATCGGACTTCTTTGTTTTGTTGTTTTAGATAGAACGAATGTGAAAATGGACATAAGAAAAGGTGATACATGTGGAAATGGTCACAAATGTGAAATAATTCTACCCAATATGTACAAACGTTCGGTAAAATTAAGTACGAAACCCTTATCATAACTCCGATTCGAAACAATATACCCCATATTATACAAAAACGTTCGATAAAATTCGTCGCCTTATTCTTAAAATGTCCTATCTACAATTTTGCTATTTTGAGAAAAATGACGTTGAACATTTTCAACTTTCATAACTTTTATCTGTTACGTCCCACTGAAATGATACTTTTGAGTTCGACAATCAGTGTTTATATGAAACAGTGACACAAATCAATATTTCATTATGTCAAATGAGTTTGAGAAAAATGAATTATTTTAGACGTCTAGTACCCGAATTCGTTCATCCGAATTGTATACATTCATATATATGAACAAAACATGAAAAACAACTTAAAATAATAGTGGTATTTTATGAAAAAGAGAAATTTATCAGATGGAATACCGGTTGCTTTCAAACAACACTAATACGTTTATCATATTGTGCTTTAATAACAGCAATTTCTCTTGTTAAAACTGGAGTTAGAGCAAACTCATTCTAAGATGATATTTAGTCATGTGACTAAGAATCTTCACATTGATTGGCTACAACACATTTTTAGACTAAAATTGATGTAAGAGATGGAGATGTGATAAAATACAGGCCAAGTACCTCGTAATTTAGTGGACATAGAGCAAATACATATTCGGGATCTCAATTTCTATGAAAGTGTTGGTAGATAGAGCAAAGTTAGATTAAGTCATATATGTAATTATCTCATTTTTACAAAATGGTAGATAGGACATTTTTAGACTAAGGCGACGAAATATGAAAAACAAATCATTTCACATTTGGGATTCTTCAAAGATTCACCAGCTTGTTTCTCCGCCGTGCTTCTGAAGCAGTCACAGATACGCGCTCTTGGCTTCATACACAGGATACAATTATGTTATTATTGCTTATTTGGTGCTGAGTCCCGGTTGGAAGGGAAAAGAGTTAACTGCTTGTTATTTGTGCTCATGGTGAGCTATTGTGACCGCTTATTGTCTGTCTTTTTTGAGTCGTTCGTCGTCAACAGTTGGCTCAAACGACGTCTCCTCCTTGAGCACTAGGCCAATTTACAGGACTGCTCCTTTGCTTGTCCTCTACAGATTTTTTTCAAATGGTTCTGCTTCACTGCACAAAATGGGCACCTAAAAGTATAAAAAATCGTTTAACGACACCTCTTCCTAAACGACTGGGCCAATTTAAAGAAAAAAGGATTGTTGATTGGATGGTCCTCAACAAAATCGCTCACAGAGTTCTGATCCAATGCACGATTAGTATCTTTATTATCGAGAAATGTGCAGATGTGATCTGTTCTCTCAGGTGAGCGATACAGGACCATCTTGCCCCTTTGTTATTATCATATATTTCAATCTGATTCCCTTTTTCGGATAAAATTGAGACACAACAATTGTTTAAAATCGACCGCGGTAATTTATATTGTAACTTATATTCTTTGTTACAATATACATGTATATTATCAAATATATTTTAGCTCACCTGAGCACGAAGTGCTTAGGTGAGATTATTGTGATCGCCTTTTGTCCGTCGTCTGTCTACGCTTAAGCTTGTGTATGCGATAGAGGCTGCATTTTTCACTGGATCTTCATGAAACTTGGTCAGAATGACTACCTTGGTCGATTTCGAACATGGGTCATCAGGGGTCAAAAACAAGGATACGGGGTCAAATCATAGGAAAAACTTTGGTATGCTATAGAGGTTGCAATTTTCACTGGTTCTTCATGAAATTTGGTCAGTATGATTGCCTTGATAAAATATAGGTCAAGTTCGAACATGGATCATCTGGGGTAAAAAAAACAGGTCACCCGGTCAAATCATAGAAAAACCTTGCGTATGCTATAAAGTTTGCATTTTTCATTTGATCTACATGAAACTTGGTCAGTACAATTGGCTTGATGATACGTAGCTAGAGGTCAGCCATAGGTCATCTAGTGTTAAAAACTAGATCACGGGGTCAAAATTGTAGAAAAACATGTGTATGCAATAGAGGTTGCATTTTTCATTTATCTTCATGAAACTTTGTGAGTATGATTTTCTTGATGAAATTTAGGTCAAGTGTGAATACTGATAATCTGAAGTCAAAACTAGGTCAGCCAGTTAAAACCTTGTGTATTCCATACAGGTGACATTTACAACCTAATCATAATGTTAATTGGTCAAAAGATTTGCCTTGTTATGGTCAAACTGAATTTTACTGATATATAGTTCAGAGTTGAAGATTGGTCACATATTGTCGTGATTCGCAGTTGAGCGTTATAGGGTAATCTTGTTTATCTAGTACATATTGTTTAATAATCGGATAAAGAATTACTTTTTTGAGAATGATAAAAAAGAAATACCTAAAGCTGCTATATCGCTGTTACATATTTATACATAATATTAAAATTATAGCTAAAATCAGTATAATCAAGAAAATTTATTACTTGCCTTTAAAAGCACCAAAAAAGTCAATGTCTAACCAAGATTGACTCTCAACCTTCTTACATGCTTATAGAAGGATATATATTTTTCGTAGATATTATTTGTATGTGTTTTAATTTGCACAATTTGTCCGATAAGAGTTTCACTGAGCTATCTGTCTTACTTCAATGGCAGCATATACATGGCCTCCCCAAACCACTATCCTCCCAATCGAGACAAAATCTAATTTCCCTGTCCGAAGAGAACAGAATTCGTTGGTTGATTAATTTAGTTTCTTTATTTTGTCTAAATTAAGTTTTATTTCTAAACAAATATTTTTACCTACCATATAATTTTCATAAAATTGTTCACATTGTAAAATTCACATTCACAGGATTTTCTATAGAAAGGTATTGGAATAGTTGATGTGACCTATTGTAGCACGCAGCTTCAGTCTTGACATAATTTGTTAACAAAAAATATATAATTTAGGATGCAAAAAGAAGCTATTACTTAAGATTTGTTTGGTTGTCCGCCATGTTGGTGTATCCCAAATAGATCACAAAAAATCCAACCCATTGCACGTATACGACAGAGGTCCATACTGGTACATTGATTTCCGCGCAGAGAGCTTCAAATAAATTAAATGAAAATGTCATTTTTGACGTTTTGCCGGGTTTAACGCCCGTTTAAACCGTACTTCAGTCATGTTTACGGGGAAGCAGTTTACCTAACCAACGTTCCTTGGAAGGGTGAATACTAAAACCCTAGCATCCACTTTCTAACATGAAGAAAAGGCTCGAACGAATGTGATCCCTTGAAAGGTTACAGTGATTTAAAGCCAGCGAGTCTAACCACTTGACCACGGAGGCAGATTACACCGTATAGACAGTCAGCAGTACGTATATAACTGTTTTGTGCAGAAGTAGTGAGGGAAATATCTGACAGAAACTCTACGTTTCACTCAAAATGTCACATAACTCATGTATCAAACACGGATCTAATTATGCATGTTCAGGTAAAGCATACAATACAGAATCCGGGACGGCTAACTTGTGTAGGTGTTTATATAATGATATATACAAAAGGATGTGGATTTCGTGGTACAAACACCTGCACCATCTTTAATTTAAAAACTATTTTTTATAGTATGACACGGTATTGAATGTCCTGTATTATTTGATAATTACACCAAATAATACACAAACAGAAAACAGTTTTAATTGCACGCTACACTTATAAATGTATAATGATTATTATGATATAAAAGTAATTTGGCACTACTTTGATAAATTAAAGGCGCATTTTATTCAATGATTATGTACATGTCACTGTCTACTTCACGTCTTTGGTACGACGCGGGCGTTTTTCTACCAGGATATCTAGGATTTCTGACACTGATATGTATTACCGTTGAATTCATATCATAATATAATACTTATGAATGGTTTGACATACTCAAACAGGTTTTACATACTCAAATATGTGAACGTTTTAAAGAGCAAATACTTAAGAAACGGTAATTCCCTGTCTGCGACACTATCCAACGAGCTGCAAAAATCAAGTGGTATCATTTCCAAGATAATAACAACATGGCTCAAACATGTACACGAATTTTGAGCAATACGGGTTTTGCATTGAGAATTTTCGGTGACTTGCTGGAAACATTTGGAAATGTACTGTAACTTCCTCACAATGGGTAACATATCTGCCTTTAAAGTTTGCTATTAGGCACGGCCCTTTGAAAGGATATTTCTTATTCGTGGGTCGATTGGTTTTAATCATTCGGTGCTAGTACAGGGCCTTCTGCTGAGTTGTCAGGATAGGTTTTAACTCGCAGCATTTAAGATTTGTATTTTCGAGAACTTGTGAAAACTGTTTAAAAACTGCTACTGTGAGACAAAACTCTCAAAATTAGTAAGCTGGTAGAGTATTTTAGAGTCCAGTGACTGTTTGATATTTGATGGAACCGTCATTACTTTTTCACGTTATAGTGGCCTTACTGGAAAATCTAAGTCGAACACATCCCATTTTTTTTTCAATTATTAAGTTTCAGATATCAAAAATAGTAAATTATCAAAATTAAAAAAACAAAACTTTCAGTCTTTTTTTTATTATTCTCTGAAATGCCGAAATACATGGAGCAGAAAAATGACGTTTCTGACCTTCTTCTGTACATTTTCGACGGAAATGTAATGTTTTTTTAATGAAATGTAATAGTTTGCATATCGATTGATAGACATGTTTTTAGGCATTATAGCAAACATTGAAAAGAGTCGGTCCACAAATGACAAAATAACTTGGTTCTTTTTCAATAACTACATGACGGTATGCTACCGGTACGCTGTCGCCAGATGGCGTCGTTGAATGACGCCATGTGACGTCACGTTAATAAAAACGTGACCATGCAATCAAGATCGACGATATACGCATGTACTTAATATCGTGCATGTATAATATCGTTGAAAATATTTATGTCTGTTTCGTTCATTAGTCACAACTGAATGCATTAATAATATTCGGTTGTAGTATCTTGTTCATATACACTCACTTTATTTAACAAGAGGGTCATGATGGCCTTATATCGCTGACTTGAGTACATTTGCACTAAATTCCTTTTTCTTTTGTACGTTTATTTTCATAAGTGCCAGTTAAAACCATATGTCCCAATCTTCTAGCCCATTCCTCACAGGCTTATTTGGGCTACGAAGTTGGTCTTTCATGCCTTCGATCACAGAAACAGCAACTAGATTCTTCGCCCAAGCTTTTAGACAACCAGCTTAAGTGGCGGTATTCTTCCTAGAGAAGGAGCCTTTTTAGGGACACGGTAGTCACAAGACTATATAGTGACGTACCCTTCCTGGCTTGACCCAGTACCTGCTCTGCGACGTGCACGCTACGTGAACAATGTCGAGCTTACTTTATGAATGACTTTTAACATTTTACAAATCGAATTTTGCACCTGTTTCTCACAAACCATGGTTAAAAGGTAATGCATCATGTGTATAAATTATGATCTGTAGATCTACTAAAATTTAGCATTTTTTTTTCGGCGAAAACGGAGGCATATTACACAATCTTTATTAATCATTGATAAAACAATTATGGTTTGAATAGAACTTACTCGTGTATAATTCACAGTTCTTCTAGCAATACCAGTATCTATCTGAGATCGTTTGTGGAGGTCTTGATTTTGAGAAGTGATATGGAGTCTTCTACGTGCAATAGAAACCTATGCTCTCAGTCCTTCTTGATAAGCTAATAATGCAAGTTGCGAAGTGCACAAAAATCTATGACGTCTGGATTTTGAGAAGGTCGGACATAACACTTACGAATAGCTTATATGTTTATAGCGTTGTCGAATTACATTGTGTATTTCACGTTTAAATGGCTTATATTCAGTGAACCAACTTCAATTGAGTCAGTAGGCGGACGTTTATACAAAATGAAATTCCGAAAAATATTTTCAAGTGCTTTGATTAAGCTGGTCTCGAGTGGGAATGTAATAAGGTACTGTATTAAACTGTTCTCGAGTGAGGATATATTAAGGTATTAGATTAAACACCTGGCTCAAGCGAGGATGTAATATAATAGAGAATTAAACTGGACTCCGGTGAGACTGGATTAAACTGGTCTCAAAGATAGTGAATTTAATTGGTCTCCAGTGAGGATATAATAAGGTACAGAATGAAACAGGTCTGAAGTGAGGATGTAATAAAGAAGTGAATTGAACTGGTCTCAACTGTGGATGTAATAGGGTACCGGATTAAACTGGTGTGCAGTGAGAATGTAATAAGGTGCTGGATGAAACTAGTGTGCAGTGAGAATGTTATAAGATACTGGATGAAACTGGTCTCCAGTGAGTTTATTATAAGGTACTGGATGAAACTGGTCTCCAGTGAGTTTATTATAAGGTGCTGGATGAAACTTATGGTGCTCCAGTGAGTTTATTATAAGGTACTGGATGAAACTGGTCTCCAGTGAGTTTATTATCAGGTACTGGATGAAACTGGTCTCCAGTGAGTTTATTATAAGGTACTGGATGAAACTGGTCTCCAGTGAGTTTATTATAAGGTACTGGATGAAACTGGTCTCCAGTGAGTTTATTATAAGGTGCTGGATGAAACTGGTCTCCAGTGAGTTTATTATAAGGTACTGGATGAAACTGGTCTCCAGTGAGTTTATTATGAGGTAGTGGGTTAAACTGGTAGTCAGTGAGGATGTAATAGAGTACTGGATTAAACTGGTTTCCATCGAGGAATTAATAAGGTACTGGATTAAACTGGTATCGAGTGAGGATGTAATAAGGTACTTGTAAAAATGTTGTAAGAAGAAAACGATTTAAAGCCTTATCATGCCCTCGGTATTTAGTAAACAATAGCATTTCCTCTGAGTTCAAATTTAAATGTTGTTAATATGTTTATCCTTTTTATCACAACACAACCTAGACAATTGACGGTGTTTACTCTTCGGCCATGATAATTGTTATCGCAACATTCGATAACATATATACGTTGTTGACTCACCAGTAAGTAGCCACGTGATGTAACGTGGTACACAAGGTGAATAGAAACCATATTTTTTTTTTTTTTTTTTAAAAAAAGAAAAAAAAAAAAAAAAATTTGGTTTTTTTTTTTATTTTTTTTTAATCTGAATGCATGTTCTTTACTTTGTAGACATGATTAAACAATGTATATTTTCGTCAAGTATGTATTCAGGTAGACAAACAGAAATATATTCCCATCTATTACATTTAAGAAGATAAACCATAAACTTGAATTCTCTTTGCTGCATATCGTTATATCAGTTATAATTTGATGTTATTAATTGCTCAAACGACTATATCAAAGATACTTACCATATTGTTAATATAAAAGCTACATGTTCTTTTAAATTTTGCATTTAAATTAAGTAATCATCTTCTTTTCATACTTAGAATGTATATCACTACGTTGATTTGGTGAGTAGAATCCATGTCTATCACCTGTCATCATTTGTACATTAATTAGTTGTGAAATTATGTACTTAAATGATGATGATGATGCTGATGATAATAATACAGTCTTGTATGAATGAAAAGTTAACTAAAACATGTGTTTTAGATGTATGCAGAGATCAAAAGGATTATCCACATACTGGCAGTATTCAATATTGTGGCGGGTACATCTGAAAATCCAGCCCTCATTCAAGAAAGTGAGATGAGGGATTCCAAAGCCTCTTTTGATGGTAAACCTGGTATAGAAGGGCTCTCAAATAAACAAATAACCGTGTATCCAGATGAACTTGAGTCGCATTGCAAGTTTCATCTTACAGGTTAGAATTATAAAAAATAGAAATGATACATATATGATCACTTAAAAAAATAGAAGTGCATAATAGCAATAGCTAAGTAGTTCTAAGTTTGGACCAAATAGATTCAATAAAAAACGGTTTGCTGTCAAAGCTGTCTCATTTTTGTACCCTATTCAAGTGCTGAGATTATTTTTAATAATTTATCTTTGTGCCAGATTTCTTAGATAATACTCTGACGGGTACAATGATCGAGAATAAATCTACATGCATTATAAATTACAATAGATTAATAAATTTGTATACATTTGTAAATTATATGTCATATGTAATACATTTATCATAATTTACAATTACGTATCCCTAGTGGGTAAACGAAATGATTTGCAATACTAAATGTACATATATGACGTGCAATGATGTTGTTTTCATCTGTGAAATGTCATCTTTGCATTCAAATGTCTTTAAATTATTGTTTAAGTACCATGTTTCATGTAGAAGCCAATACTAAAAATGACCACTTGACGAAAAATGTTATCATGTTGAAATAAAGTTGTTGTTGTTGTTTTACTATTATTATCATTATATGTAGAAGTATTAGTAGTAGTGGTAGTAGTGGTAGTATCAACATCAACAGTAACAGTAGTATCTTTATTAATTTCAATGTCGTTATTATTTATTATTTTTATAGTGGTGACAGCGTCATTTTCCTTCAGACTTGAGTTTTCAGTCGGCTTTCAACCAGGGGTCGGCTTATTAACAGGGGCAACCACTAGTTCCGCGGGCGATATAGTAGAATTTATCGCAAAACAACTCGCATCTGGACTATTATCTGGCATTGGCAAGTCAGTTGGTGTAATGATATTTGACTCCGTTTTTGGTTCGAGCGTGCCATCTTATTTTACCAAGGTCTACAAGGAGATCGAACGAATAATGCGACAGGAAATACACCAAAACACAATCGATGAGATTGACGGTCAAATTAATGGCCTGGCAGACTGGATTAAGAACGTTTATATTCCAAGAAAAGATAAAGGTGTCTCGAAAACAGAGCTGTACGGTTTATTGCTTCCAAGACAGGCTGAGGTGTCAATCCACATGATTGCTGTTCTACAGAACAAAGCATTCGCTGAAGCAGCCCTGTCTGTATATGTCATAGGAGCAAGCATTCATTTGGTAATTCTTCAGGAATTAGCTTTTGTTGACCCGGATGCGACTGACCCAGAAAAATCTTCGTTTGTCACCTCAATAAAGAATTACGCCGTTGAGTATGCGGATCATGCTGTGACAACCTACGAAACAATTCACAAAGGGAGAATTAATGATATAACGAGTTTTACGGAAGAAATGCGACAATACCCGCCCTTTCCGGGACAACCGCCTGGTACACATTTACAATTCGTAACTGAATGGAAGGACAAGTTTACTGGTACGACATTCAGTGACGCCACCGAATTACTGAATGGCAAGTGGCTGTTTGGGACTCCTGAAGATGTTCGGTCAAGAACATCAACAAAAAGGGACGACTATATTCAACAGGTAACAGAAGAGCTTAAGAAGAATTTGAATTCACCCCTTGTGGTCAGTGCAGAATGGAGAAAGTTAGTCGACCAGCCATTGCCAAATAGTGCTTAAAAACGAGAGCATTTTTTATGAACATTTACTTTAGCTAAACTGATATACCAACGCTATTTCTTGACAGAATATATATTTTAGCCCAGAGTAACACTTGGCTTGACTATTCAGTGTAGATATCTTAGACATTCGCTTGCACAAAGTAAGATAAATACATACATGGACGAATGGACAAGACGCTTGGACATATTGTTTTAACCGGCGCCTTAGATAAACAAACTTTAAAGAAGTGGTTTAGAGCAAGTGCAATCAAACTAACGATATAAGGCCATCATGCCCCTCTTGTTAAGTAAAGTGACTGTATTTAAACAAGATAACGCAACCGGATATTATAAATTCATGCATTCATTTGTGACTCATGAACAAAATAGAGATAAATATTTCCTGTCATATTAGACACTTTCAAACTTTTTATGTCAGACATTCCTCTTGTGTACATTCAACAGGTTTAAGGAGAAACATGGACAAACAGATTCTAGTGTGAACAATTTTGAATTTGTTAAGAAATCAGTTTACGTTAAACCATTCTCGTGTTACTTAAGCTATCGAGTTGAACGTGTCATGAGTGCATCCGTAGGCTAAACCTAAGTATATAAATTTATGCACATGCATATAAAGTACTTTGAAATGTTGAAAGCAATCGGATATTAATTTTTTGTCGACTACATTATTTTGTGAAACAATCGAAACGCATAAATCATAGTGCCGACTTTGGTCAAGTTTTCGGTATCTTTAGGCGGCTGGGTGTAACAGGCATTACAATGAGTTCTATAGTTGCATTCATAGCAAAACAACTCGTATCGGGACTATTATCTGGCATAGGGAGTTCATTTGGTGTGAAGATATTTGACTCTGTCTTTGGCTCGAGTGTCCCATCTTATTTTACCGAGGTGTACAAGGAAATTGAGCGTATAATGCGACAGGAAATACACCAAAACACAATCGATGAAATTGACGGTCAGATTAATGGCTTGGTGGACTGGATTAAAAATGTTTATAATCCGAGAAAAGATGAAAGTGTACCGAAAACAGAGTTGTACGAGTTAATGCTTCCGAAACAGGGTGACGTGTCAATCCACATGATTGCTGTTCTACAGAACAAAGCATTCGCTGAAGCAGCCCTGTCCGTATATGTCATAGGAGCAAGCATTCATTTGGTAATCCTTCAGGAACTAGCTTTCGTTGACCCGGATGTGAATGACCCAGAAAAATCTTCGTATGTCACCTCAATAAAGAATTACGCCGTTGAGTATGCGGATCATGCTGTGACAACCTACGAAACAATTCACAAAGGGAGAATTAATGATATAACGAGTTTTACGGAAGAAATGCGACAATACCCGCCCTTTCCGGGACAACCGCCTGGTACACATTTACTCTTCATGACTGAATGGAAGGACACGTTTATTGGTAAGACATTCAGTGACGCCACAGAATTACTGAACGGCGAGTGGATGAATGGGACTCCTGAAGATGTTCGGTCAAGAACAGCAACAAAAAGGGACGACTATATTCAACAGGTAACAGAAGAGCTTAAGAAGAATTTGAATTCACCCCTTGTGGTCAGTGCAGAATGGAGAAAGTTAATCGACCATCCATTACCAAATGGTGCATAGAACACGAGATAAGAGTAACATGCTTTGTGAACATTTACTTTAGCTAAGCTGATAACCCAATGCGATCTCTTGACAGAATATATATTTCAGTCCAGAGTAACGCTTGGCTTAACTGTTCAATTTAGAAATCTAAGACTGTCTCAGTCTTTTGAACAAAATAAGATAAACACGTACTGATTAACAAGGATATCGACCGCCAAATATATTTACTGGTAAATGAGATACAACCTAGGATAAACAATATATTGTTGACGTTGTTCTGATAGCCGCGGTGGTTTCAATATTACCGGCTAGATTCGTGAATATTTGCATATTTTAATCTAGTGAGCAATGTACTTTGTGAACAAGATAAAACTTTAATGTAGGTCGTGTTAGATTTGTGTTTTTCATTTTTCTGTTGTTTATGTTGGTTGAATGTCTCTTGTATGTATGAAGATAATAGTACAATGTACTTACTATTACAATGTCTTGATATTTTATTCTATTTTTAATATACATGTATATAAAAATTATTCTCTATACACGTGTAAACTAAGTAGTAAAGTTTAATTCCCGTATTGTGTACCATTTGATAATTCTTTCAGAGACATTTATTATTTCTTCTATGTCTCTGTTTCAGTAGAATTTTTTTGACAATGCACCAAATATAATAATTTCTAAGTTAATTGGTGAGTTGCGTTTGTTTTGCCGGTCTGTATACTATCACTGGATCTTTATTTTCAACGTATCTCATTTAACATTAAATATGATGAAATTGATTTAGAAACGCATTTTTAATGAAATTGTGTTCTCCTTTTGAAACAATTTTAATAGTTTTAATATTTTATTGCAAAATGGTGGTAGATAATGTTCTTTATCATTCGGTATAGAATGGTCCAACGAAAAACGTAATTAATCCTTTTACATTAATAAGGAACAAGTCAACTTTTTACATCGCTCTTAGGCTTTAGATGATATAGCTTTTTAAAAATACTGATATATTGAATTCTACCGTTTTACTGGTACAGTTACATGTGACGGATTTTATGGCCCCATAAATCAAACACGCTATCAGATAGCAATAAAAGAAGGGTAACTCTGGAGATACCGTGATAAGACGAGAAATTTGACTTAATTCCCTTCAATGTTTGTGATATCGGACTTGGTGATAATAGTTGGCCATGTTACTCAAGTGTTCAAAGGTATTAGATAACAAACAAAGTTTAACTTCTTGATGGACTAAGATATTTTGGTTATAGTTTTGCGTGCAGATTGCTATCATGAGCATATCTCGTCTAACACTTGACTTGCTGGAATGTTACATTTTTGTTGAACTGTTGTGTTAGGGTAATAAATTAGTTCAAGCTTTTCATGTAAGCTACTGTCATGCGCATATTTAATTAACCAGGCTAAAACTGACACGTATGCATTTGTGGATAGTCTGAAGAATTTATTCATTTAATGGGATGTATTTGATATGAAATACGACGAATGTTTTTTGTATACTTGTCTTACCTTTTCCCATTTTCAGCAAAGACAATGTTTAACATATGCAATAAAAAGATAATTGTGCGGGACAGGTGTGCTTAAAGGCGATATTGGCAAACTTGGTTCAAATTGGCCATTGGGTCAATATCTCAGCAGGTGTGCCAATATCGCCTTAAGGCACACATGCCCCGTATAATAACCTCTACATTTTGTAAAAATAGATTTGCTAATTCGTTCATGTGACTGGAACCATTCGCCAGAAATATTTTTGCGCAATTCATTGGAACGGTTATAAGGAAGTTGACCAACAAGGTTTTAGCTGAACAGGGTGGTATAATCTTTTCTAAGAAGCTGCGTATACCTAAGAACAGCATCGCGTATTTGCGTATTTTGTTATGTTTAAATATATGTAATATTCACCCTTTCACATGTAATTACAAAAGGTATGTATTGTAATCTGTGTACATGTATATCAATAAAGGTACTGTTCTGTTCTGTTCTGTTCTATTATTCACTTGAATTTCAAACAACCGTTACGTATATGTCTTTAACATCAATAATATATTCATATGTAAAATGTCCAGTGTTAATAACCAATGATATAACGGAACTTCGTTAAAATCCAGCAATGCTGCATAGATGAAAATCTTGAAAAGGAAAGATAATATAAGATAAAATAGAACAAAGTACTATTAATCACTCATAATGTACATGTATGTGGATGCTAACGTTTGTATGTGAGTATCATACACGTAAACTAAAAAAGAATTATGCTTAAGTTTACTTTTTGGATACTTAAGAAGCCCAGTACATATAATATGATATTATTTAACACAGCGTGTCAGTGTAATTGCTAGCAAATAAGCAAACACATTGGACTTTGATCATTACACATATGATACGAACTGAAACTTACCTGTACTCCCAATCACACTGCATGCTGCATAGACGCCCAGATCGGGAGTTTATTGAGTTGTTTATTTGTTCTATTGCATGAGGAATATTCATGGTTTGTATTTTTTACTTTTCTGTTAATTAATGCTTAAAAGAATAAGTAACTCTTGGTGTTACTACTACAAAAGGAGGACTGTTCTTACTTATATAGTGTACTTATTATAAAATCATAATACTTCCCTGCTAAGGGAAGTAACCACGGCAGGGAGATCTATTCTCGTAATTTGGTATTTACCCTTTACAGTGTATTATACATCACTCTTTACATAAGTTCTTCGAATGAGAGTTGTATATCGCTACCACTTTGCCTGTCCGTTTGTCTGTGTATGAGTCCACACAATGATGGATGCCTTTGCTAGGGAGTGCAATGTGTAAGAACCATAATTCAAGCTTACTCCACTTTTAATAACTCCATTTATGTAATAATATGCTTGTCCGGAGCATAAATCTAAAACTACTAGTATGTGAGGAATTGAGTTGAAAGTTTGCACATTAAGAAGAGTGCAGAATATAAGAACCATAACTCGAGCTTTTCTTTTATTTTAAGTGTTTCCTTTATCAGATTTGTAAACTTGATATTACACACAGTGATGGAAGATATTTACAGGAATTGCAGTGTCTACTAACCTTAACTCAACCCTGTCTCATTTGAATTATCTCCCTTTATCATACGGTATTATGCTTGTTGGAATAAAAGCTCGAACGCCTAGCATACTTGATATTTGTATGTTTAACAATGCAAGTAGATATTGAAAGGAAGTGCAGTGTTTAAGAACCATAACTTTATCTGGACCAGTGATTGAATAACGTCCCTTTATTACTTGTTTTATTTATATCAACGGACCAGTTTAATTTATAGGAGAACAGTAAGATTTGAAATGAGGACATTTAAATTAACAGGCCCCTTACGTAAACATTATCAGAAATTATCAGGAAATACGGCAAAAAGGTTATCTACCAATTTAAAAAATACAGATCTAGATATTTAGGTAAAAAATAATTCATCAGTATTGTTTGAATAAAACATTCACGACGGATAGAACTATGCGCGACCTTCTCCAGTAATAAGGGAACAATAGTTTGCAAAATGCAGCCATTTATTGGTTCAAAAAAGCTTACACAGTAGATTTTAAAAAATAGCCATTAATTGTGATGACGTATCCAATGACGTCATATCAATGACGTCAACTCCTGTTTGCATTAATTAAGTAGATAAAGATCTTTATGTTGTCTATATCTAGTTGTAGATTTAGATCTTTACCAAACATCGACAGATGCGTAAGCGGTCTTTATTTTATTTATTAGCTCTATACAGATCTTTGACTTCTATAATTCACCACTGGTTTGTATGAAACATTATAATGTATTTTGTAGATGACTAATGTCTGCAATGCTGTGTATTCAGTTTGGCGTCGTTATTGGTGGGTGGGGGTTACACATTTCTGTATGTAGCTGATTGCTCGATATAGACTATGTAAATGTTTGTTTAAACACCCTAACGAATTAATCAAACAGATGTAGATCTAGATCTACCATGTTCATGATAGATTTGTTTCCTGTGATCTACAGTTAGCAGTTAGGCCTATAGTGACGTAACAAATATGTATTTCGAAAGTCTGTCTGTGTGGCATCCAGGGCTTTTCATCAGCAAATTGGGAAGAGACCCAGGCCTTTCAAATTGGGAAATTCATGCGGGGTGATTGACCATTTTGGGAAAAAAAAGCATTTCACTTAATGAAGGTTAAAAGTGTAAGAATTAGAGAGTCCTGAGGGTGCTGGTATTTTCAACTTAAATTAAAAATTTTCAGCACTTCTTACTTTCAAAATTCATTTATTTCAAATTTTATCACAGGATAATTGTCAGTCACCCAATTCAGTGTCTTTTGTTACAATCTCAAGCAGTTTTTTACAAGCACACATGTGATTTGGGACATTTTACCTTGCATTTTGGGAAGTCTCTCTGCCACAGTTGGGAAAAAACACTGTAATTTCTAATTGGGAAGAGGCCTTTTACAGGCCTCTGTTATATAAGGATGAAAAGCCCTGGCATCAGAAGTAAAATAAAGAAATGGTAGTCTGTCCTTATTATCAAATGGCACATTGTCGTTCTTTAGAGAAAAATTTGGAGAAAGTTCAGAACTGTACACTGTAGAATGCTAGAACATATAAGGAAAGCTAACGCGTACACGATTAAATGTGTGAACAATGGAGAAAAGACATAGACATGATAGAGAACTTTATTTTTTCAGCTCGGCTTAGAGGCCCATGAGCTATCCTTCCAGTAAATAATACTAGAGATAGCACATACTATTGACAAAAGATAACAACACATATAACACCATGGAGACGACTGACACATGAAGAAATATTTAAATGTATATACGTAAAATTCGAAAAAATATTTGATATTCGAATATCCAACCTACATCAGGGGATTACGGTTTCTTGCATACCGGATGGGGATATTACTTTCAGTTTTACCAGTGCCTAAGTGAAAACTCAAATTGCATACCAGATATATCTGCAGTTGATTTGACCAATGATGGAAAAACTTATTACTTGACACACGTTAGGTAAGATGTAGTATTCTTTCTTGTGATATGTAACTGCTATTAAACAATGTGACGTCACGCTATTAAAATCGACTCCCCTACATCACTTTTAAAGAATGTTTGTTACCAAGGAAGTGCATATTACGGTAACTTGTTTTAAATGGCTATATTCATATTGAACTTCATTTTACAATAGTTTTTCCATAATTATTAGAGTAACAATCTTGAGCAATACTGCATGATAAGAATATTTTGGGTGATTGTAAAAGTCGATCGACAAACAGACACTAGAGCAATGTCGGGTATTATCGACCCTTTAATACTAATATTGTGCCGTACCCGTGTATGGACTTACTTTCACTTACTTGTGACTAACGTTACAATCAAATTGACACGTTATAAACAATCATTGACGTTGATTTCCTTACATAACAACTGAAGAATGCTTGTTATTGATATAATTAGGTATGATTTCGGTAATCTTTGTTTTTAATATGTATTTCTGCAAGTATCGAAAAAGTCTTCCATGGGCTATTATCGACCGAATACAGTCCTTTGTAACAATTATGGCCGAAGGTAAGCTCGTTAAAACAGTTACCTTGAAAGGGTTATATTCTTATCTGAACTTCATTTTACATTATATTAACATAATATTCTCATTAGAGTAAGAATCTTGAAGCAATACTGCATGATAAGAATATTTTGAATGATTGTTTAAAAGTAGATGCAACGGCACTAGGATTGTACTATCAGGAATACACACGACGAAGTATGTATGGAATAACGAAATTTAAGATTTCAAGGAAATGGATTATGCTATGCCAATGGATCTTGAAAAAGAAAACTTGGAGAAAGGATCGGTCCTTTAAAGGTCCTTATCAATGCATTTCTTTATTTCAAAAGTATCAATTATAGGCCAACATAAATACCAGGAAGTCATTTAGTTGGCTAGTTTGTTTATCGTTGTGTTTTAATCAAATGCCATTGTTTTTTTAAACCATTAGCTAATGTCCATTATTAGGCTAATTATTGGACAACCATATAGTTTCATTGAGTAACGATATTCCTTTTTGACCCAAGTTGGATTCTCAAAGTAACCAGAATTAACCCTTGCAATACTTAAGGAAGGTAAACACTTGCATGATTAAATAGCTTTATAAAATAATGGGCATGTAACGGTACAATTTGAATTGTAACAATTAGCAGTGATAGATTGAATATTTCCGATTTTTTATTTAATACCAAAATAAAAAGTAGTACGCATACTGTTATATCCTGAGAACTGTTTCTATTTGAATTAAACGCATTCAATACTTGTTAAGATCTAAAATTCTTATAAGCAAAAGAGAGTCTGAAAATATTATTTATTCCCTTCAATATATAATGAAATTTGTAAATACATTCACCAATGTGTTTAGTTCTAAAATCATCATAAATGTCACGTGGTGTGTTGGTATATGTGGTATTGTTTATGCATCTCTTGGGTAATGGTTATTCTGCGCTGTGCTGCTTCTCTCCCGGGGATTTACGTTTTGGTTCTATGTAATAACTTTGGTCAGTGCTACATATGTTGGTCTAATCGACTTTACACTTTATTTGCATAAGTTACATAAAAAATGTCAAAGATTAACATAGAACATACTAGTCATATTTTCAGATGGGCCTTTCTGGATTATGGCCTTTATGGTAATTTTGGAAAATTATGTTTCTGATTTAACAACTGTCCGGAGCTTGGCCTTTCAAGCACCACACAGACGTCTCGAACAGAAGAAGATTACAATTGTGTATACTACGGATCGAGTGTCTAAATATGTATCATTTAGGTGGAATTATTTCGTCACTAGTCAACAAAATATAAATAAATAATTAAAAACCTTGATTAGTGAGGGGACGAGGGGATGTCGATACCCCAATTAACACCTTCACCAAAAGTTTATATTTGACGTCGTGTTAGCATCTGAAACACTACAAGCCTGATTGAAGCAATGAAGCAAAAACAGAATACCTAATCTTGCAAGGAGTTGCAAGATACTATAAACTTAATGACTGGCAGAAACGGGTTCACTTTAAATTTAATGCTGTCTAGTCCTTGTTGATTAAATGAAAAATTAAAAAACTGATTGCATACATTTGAACAACAGGTTAAATCCTTGACTTCATTCAGAAAGGTACATGTCGTTCAGGCGTCGGTACAATGGCCCTAGTGATGGTGCACTTAAATTTATCTCTTGCAGTAATCACTTTCGGTGTACAAGCCATTCAATAAATGGAGGGGAATAAAATTGGTGACGTTATCAGTGATAGGGAATGACATGATTTTTCAAATGTATTTGTAACGGAAATACACTGTGGATAAGCTATTCAATTAAGTTAAACGGGGTGATAATAACAATAGGTCTTTGATGTTTTTTAAACCAGACATTTGCTCTATAAACTAATAACATTCGACAATACCCAATATTTTAGATATTTACGAATTTATGCAACCTTTACAAAATCAAGGGATTAGTGTTTTTGCTTATATCAATGGGGATATGTGCAGTTTTTACCAGTGCTGGAAAATGATATGGTACACATTTTACACTTAATCACTTGTTGTCGATACACGAAAAGAACATACTGTATATCATTCTGGAAGTTTTTTAAACGAGGAGTATTTTGAATTTCATTCCTTTAACCACTTAATGTTATCAGCTATGTAAGACATATACCAATACACTAAGTCTAGATATTTAACGAAAGATTTATGACCGTTTATAATTTAGTTATAATTTTTATAATATATAATAGATGTTTCGAAGTAATTTAACTGAGGTGTACTGTTAATCGTGATACAGAAACAAATAATTTGTGAAAATTTGTTACAACTTTATAAAAAAATATCTGCATCTGCATCTCTTAGGTTACACAGTATACGAACTCCGACTGTAACATACCGGAAGTCGCACCGAATAGGCACACAGAAATAATGTTAATTTTTTTCCGTGCAATTTAATTTTAATCATTGTAGTGGAATTATGGCAGCGGGGTAAGTGTGATTTATCTTTTTACATCTTTAAAGTGGGTATTGCCGCACGTGATTAGTATCAATACCGATTAAAGTCCCAGGAGCACAAACACAAGTAGGTCTTATTTTACCAAGAAAGATGTTTTACCGGCGGAAATTACCTTTGTTTGTACCAAAAGCATTCCTTACTTTGATTTTTAATCGGTAAGTGCATGTTAGAAATAAAGCGCTGTAATATTTTCAATGATATTGCAAAAAATAAGAAAGGCTTACTGACAGCTGTTTTTCATGAAGATAGTCCTTGAATACGAATGAAAGACATAGTTTTAGCGTGTTCTATCACTACCCTATCATCTATATCTGATTCAATAAATATCGGAGAGCTACATTTAGTTCAATTACGGTATTGTGCAACATTTTTTTACCCATTATAGGCTAGTTCGTGGGGAAAAGAGGCGGTTTCATTTTAACTACATCTATTCCTGAATAACTGATTCGGTTTTAAGCTTCCAAATTAACCTAGTCATTTTAAATAATAGTTTTAATAACAATAGTTATTTCATCTTGACCTACATTATTTACTATCGTGAATTGGTACTCTACGGTTTATTTATTTATTTATCATATACCGAAATATTTGAATACTTTATTCATTCATACAAATGTTGGGGTATATTGAGTAAGGTACAATCAACGAAAAAACACGGGAAATCAAATTTTAACCGCAACTACATACGAGTTTCTACGTGTATGAGTAATAAGCTAGCTCGATATAAGTACGGTAGTAGTAAAGCGTGTACTAATCAGTATACCTATGGAAGCCTTGGAGGGCCACTTTTGAGTTTCGACTTACGGATGTTTTTTTTTTACTTTTGACTTATGACTTTCGACTTTTAACTTATGACAGATACAGAGTTGGCAAAGTTTCCAAAGAGTCATAATGGTGTAAAATTGTGTTTCTTCAATGCAGGTGTAGAAACAATAAGTAAAATTATGTCTGTGCGTAGTACTGCAAACTTGTTTGTGTAAATAAATTATCTAAGTTACTTTTGTCTTTGTCATTTATTTTAGTATCAATGAGCAGTTACGGGTCGCCAGGAGGCGACCTTGGGAGCCTCCGCAGTGAGCGGCGACGCAGGTTTCCTCTTTCTTTAAGCGGGGGAGGGAGGGGTGTGGGGGCTTGCCCTCCAGGCGTAAAGCCAACTATCAAGGAACTGAAAAAAAAAATTTGAAATTTTTTTGTTGCTATGGTAACATTTAATTTTTTTTTATGTTTTTATGTATCTATAGGTTAATATCACAAGGTATACCGAAGGAAATTAAAGTGCTGTAATATGTATAAGCATATTGTTATATTGATGGGTCCTCGGTAGCAGGTTCCTAGTATTACCTGAACCTGCCGTGAGGACCGTGTATAGGGTTAGGGTTAGGGTTAGGGTTTATTTTTTCATAAGTCATAAGTAATAAGTCAAAGACAAAGTCAATGTCAAGTCAAAGTCAAAAGTCATAAGTCAAAAGTAAAAAGTCATAAGTCAAAAGTAAAAAGTCATAAGTAATAAGTTAAAAGTAATAAGTTAAAAGTCAAAAGTCAAAACGAAAAGCGTGTTAAAACATGTTTTATTTTGTTACTACATTGTATTGATAGAAATGATATATTTTTTATATATTCTTTATATATATATAATTGATTTTATTAAAATCTTTTAAATAAAAATTGTATTTTATTGAGTGTGGTCGTGTTTATATTGTTCTTATAAAAATGCCAAAGAGGCAATACATAGAGGATAATTGTTGGTTTCGGTGTAAGATCACGTTATAATTTCACCGAGTGGACACCAAAAGGGATATTTTCACGAGTGGCGCAGCCACGAGTGAAAATAACAACTTTTGGTGTTCACGAGTGAAATTAACGTGATATTACACCGATGCCAACAATTTTTCTGTTTATTTTATGGTTAAAACTCTACTTTTATTGAGAATGTTTCTATAAAATATCGAAAATCGCGGGAAACGTCATCAGAAAACATAGCGCAAATGACGTCATTTAAACGACGTCATCGTCGCATGGTTTCCAGCATTAATTACGCTCGGTATACTTTTTGACGTAAATCCGGGTTAATGATTGCAAAAACAGTGAAAAATAAAAATGGTAATCCACTGTTTCAAAACTGTGGATTATCACTTTTATTTCACTGAGAAAACTCTATAATTCACTGGAAAACATAAAATAAAGCAGTGCTTTTGGGAATGATAGCAGCGAAGCGAAAAAGCGACGTTATATTATAGGAATAACTGTTTTGTAATTTTGATATTTGCGACTGTATATACGGTTTTTAATGGTTGCAAATATTTTTAACGGCGACGGCGTAAGCCGGAGCTGTTAAAACTGTTTGCAACCATTAAAACCGTATATACATGTACGGTCGCAAATATCAAAATCACTAAATAGTTATCCCTTTTCTAACGCACAATGTGTCTAAATGCGATAATTAAAACGCCGTTTGAATTTTGCGACTATATATACGTTATTTAATAGTCGCAAATTTAAACGACGTCACCAATCAGAAACGACGTTACATCGGTACTGCGTTAGAATAACTTATATACCTCGTAGGAGGTATTATAAGAGAAAGAATTATTACAAGAAGAGAAACTATTATCGAAGACAACGCGATTCATATGTCAAAAGTAATTAGTCATAAGTCAAAAGTCAAAAGTCGAAAGTCATAACTTAAAAGTCAAAAACACCCGTAAGTCGAAACTCAAAAGTGGCCCTCCAAGGCTTCCATAGTATACTGTATAACGTTTAAGGAAAATGTGAAATATGTACTTTTAAATCTTAAACAGGAATCCTGAATTACAGGAATATACCCGTGCTGTTTTAAAGCATGTAAGTTGAACTTTTTATTTTTCATTAATTGAAACGCTATTTCAGGGTTATTTTGTGTTATTTCTTCTTTCTTATTCTAAAATGACTCGGATATCGACTCTAAAGTTGAAACGGACGAACAATGCATGGAAATGTTGTTTTAAATAGAAAATTATAAAATAATCAGTTTCAAAATAGCAAAAATGTAAATACACGTTTAGTTCAAATGTTCAGTAATTTAAGAAAGTATTCCTTGAATGTATTCTCGAAAATATACAGGCTATGGCTACTTTACCAAGACAATCAGCGATGTTGTAAACATTACTGACTGTATATCTCAGGGGACATACCCGGGCTATTAAATGGCATCTATAATAGAAAGACATTCCTGGTTACATATATACCTATATGATAGCTACCAAGATGGCGGACAGTGGTCACGTCTGAAAATTTGCTCTCGAAATTTTGTGTCTATATTGTTGATAAAGTTACAGGTTGCATAGGCTAAGTAATCAGAAAGGAACTTTATTCTATTTTACATATTCTATTGACATAAAACTGGATTTATAAACGGATTATGGATGAAAGATCTGGTTTTCAAATACCTGTGCAAAATCGCTTTCTTTGTCTTTATACGCGGGAAATGGCGAACAGTACAAACACACAATTTACAAGACAAGATTTTATTGAAAGTTCTGTTGATGGCAAGCTAACGACTTTATTTGATGAACTAAGATTCATAAGAAACGAACAGGTGACATGCAGTTCGAACTTAGTAAAATTTCAAAATTCAATGGGTCAGATGAATCGAACAATTACGCAGGTGGTGAAAGTCACAAACGCTCATACGGAACTCACTCGCGCACTGGCGTATAAGTCCATCGATTCGGAGGCACGTTCCAGAAAGAATAATTTCATATTCAGAGGAATTGTAGAAAGCAGAAATGAACGTTGTTTTTCTGAGATTTGTGATTTTCTAGAGTCGAAAATGGATATTGACACAAAGGAAATATACATTGCACGGGCACACAGGCTAGGAGCGAGGAAACCCGGTAAGAACTTTAATAAGAGGCCCATTATCGTTAATTTTAGAGACTATGGGGATGTTGAATATATAATGAGCAGAGCGTTTATGCTGAAAGACTTCCCTGGTTGTTCAGTGGACCATGATCTCCCAAAGGAAATACAGGCCGCGAGATCTCGGCTTTGGCCAAAATTTAAGGAATATCGGTCACAACACCAGCGATCCAAGGTCACTATAGCATATCCAGCAAAGATCATTGCAGATGGACGAGTTATTCATGATGAATTTCCACAATGGAATCATTACGTGAATTATGACAGACTCACACAGATTAACTTTATAAGTGAGCACAGTGTCTGCAATCAAACACAGCCGGATTTACAATCAGGTATGAATGTGCAGCAACTGGGATGTACTGTGCCAGGTAACAATATACAGGTGCAAAATCAAGTTAGCCCTAATGCATATGTAAAACATGTTAGTCCTCCCCCTGGATTCTATCAGACAAACTACACCCCTGTTCAGTTAAATCAACAAAGCGGATTTACAAATTTGTTAAATACAACAGGTGAAATCACGGATAGTCAAACTAGTATGCAGCAGTGCATAGCAAATACAATGCCGACAATGCATAACGATGTACCGTGTTTTAATCAGGAAACAGAGTTCAGACAGGATGTTTTGCCAAGCAAAAACGTTGCAACACGTGTTATATCATAAATTGACCAGGTTTCTATAGGAGAAACTGTCACTCTTATAAGAGACACATCAACAATCCTAGAGCAAAATCAGCCGTATATTTCAAGTGTTGATGAACAAATATCTCCGCAGTCATCAAGTGAACAAACTTCCAAAAAAACTATTGAAAATCTTGAATCTGCTAATGTTGCGCATGTTTCACGTGCAAGAAACCGCTCTATCAGGCGAGATCAATCATCAAGTCCTTACAGGAGAAGTATGAACAGAAATAGGTTTTCCCCAGCTTCTATAAATAGAAATCGGGAAATACCTGATCGCGGGCGCGAGGGTAAAAGGTAGGACAGTACGGAGGAGGTCTATATACGTTGTGCCTATATGAACATTAACGGTTTACAGACTCGGCGTACAAATAAATTGAACTCAGACTTACTTACAGATATCTTTGATAAAAATGACATAATATTGTTCACTGAAACATGGACTGATGTACACTCTGATTTACAGGTTAATGGTTTCGAACATTTTGTGCTTAATAGAACTGTTAAAAATACTGCAAAACGCAATTCTGGTGGTGTAATAATATATATTAAAACTGATTTTGTATCAGATGATAATTTGGCATTTACGTCACAGGATGACATTATTTGGGTCAAAATACCTGGGCCAAAGTTGTCTTTAGATAGAGATGTTTTTATTGGTTTGTGTTATGTTATACCGGATAACAGTAGCAGACAGTCTGTAGTTGAAACTAACGTATTTGATAGATTGGTTGATTCAGTTATACATATAGAAAATACGTCAATTGATCAAGGCTATTTCTGGATTTTCGGCGATTTTAACGCCCGCACTTCTACACTTCCAGATTATGTAACTGATGACAATTCAAACACTGGTATCAGTGGTCTATTACCAGAAGATTACGAAAATGACTCTATATTATACCGGTCTTCTCAAGATAAGGGTCACGAGAATAATAACGGGAGATTATTGCTTGATTTTTGTAAACAAACTGGGTACAGATTTGTAAACGGTCGAAAAGGGGAAGATTTAAATTTGGGGAAATATACTTTTGTCAACAATAGAGGATGCAGTGTTGTAGACTATTTGTTATGTAAAACTAGTATGTTTGATAATATACATGATTTTGCAGTTGGTTGTCCCAATATACTATCAGACCACTGTCAAATAAATGTTACTTTTTCATTCAAACGTGGTAAAGAGGGTGATTGCAATAACTGCAGTATACAACAAGAATATATGGGTCCTGATTTTAAATATGTATGGAAACCAGAGTTAAAAGATCAATATATTGAAGCACTATCGAATGTCGAAAATACAGAGTCATTCAATACCTTATCGTATGATATATTGTCTAGTTCTTCAGGCTGTGATATTGACAACTGTATACAAAAATTTGAATCTATTTTCAGTAATGTAGCTTCTCCGTTTATCAAAAAGGTAAAATTAGATAAAAAACAACAAACACAAACTTCGGGATTTAGTCGGCCGTGGTATAATGAGGAATGTTTCGAGAAACAACAACTATTTTACAAATGTCTTAATAAATACAGAAACTGTCAGAATGATGTCAATAGAATACATATGGTAAATGCAAGATCTGTGTATAAGGCATTGTTGAGAAAATGTAGATATAATTTTGATAAAGAAAAGACGAATGAGTTACTGAAAGCGCGAAACAAGAATGCTCGTTTATACTGGAACATGTTAAAAGAATCTACCGGTGTTAGACAATCAAATATACCCTTATCGATTTTTGAACAATATTTTAGAGCAGTCAATAACCCAGATGACAGATTTTTCTCTCCAGATGAAGACATTTTACAGTTTGTAAATCGTTATGAACAAAATGAGTTTAAGATAATGTTTCAAGAATTAAATTATTTAATAAGTATGGAAGAGATACAGTTTGCAATAAAAGAATTAAAAACTAACAGATCTGGTGGACCAGATTTGCTTATTAATGAATTTTCATGAATGGTAAGACTACTTTTAAATTAGTACCTGTTTTGTATACTTTGTTCAACAAAATTTTTGAAATTGGATATTTTCCTGAGCGATGGTCAGAAGGCTATGTTATACCGTTACATAAAAAAGGAAGCATAAATAATGTTCAAAATTATCGTGGTATTACTTTGTTAAGTTGTATCGGAAAACTTTTTACTCGCATAATTAACAATAGGTTAACGGCTTGGGCGGAAAATTACAACGTTTATATAGAAGCTCAGGCGGGTTTTAGGTCTAGAATGAGTACTGTGGATAATATATTTGTATTAAATGGTTTAATTTCACATGTTTTGAATCAGGGGAAGCAACTGTACACCTTGTTTGTGGATTACACGAAGGCATTCGATTATGTTGTCAGAGATAATTTATGGTATAAATTAATACAATTAGGGTTAAGAGGTAAAATTTTAGATATAGTCAAATCTATTTATGACACAGTCAAATCAAGAGTTAAATACTGCAACAAATTTAGTGAAGAATACACATGCATTCTGGGCGTGAGACAAGGAGAGTGTTTATCTCCCTTTCTATTTTCTATTTTCATAAATGACCTAGAAAATGTTTTTATAAATAGCGGCACAACAGGTCTAGATGTCAGTATGTTTAAGATATTTTTACTGCTTTATGCAGATGATATAGTGATATTTGCAAATTCTGCAGAAGAATTGCAAAGCAATATTTGCTTACTACATAATTATTGTACAACTTGGAAACTTAAGGTCAATGTTGAAAAGACGAAAGTTATGATTTTTAAAAAAGGCGGAGCTATATCTAGAAACCTGGAATTCTTATATGACGGACAACCTATAGAAATTGTTAATAAATTCTGTTACCTTGGTATCGTTTTTACTTGTGGAGGTTCACTTAGCACAGCTCAAAATACGTTATCTGGTCAAGCACAAAAAGCCATGTTTAAGTTAAATAAGTATCTATATAAATTCACATATATACCACCAAAACATAAATTAGACTTATTTGATAAGCTTGTGTCACCGATTTTAAATTATTGTAGCGAAGTATGTGGTTTTGTTAATGACCCATCAGTTGAGAGAGTACACATGCAATTTTGTAAGAAACTTTTAGGTGTTAAAAAGTCTACACAAAATGACTTTATATATGGTGAATTGGGACGACTTTCTTTTAGAACAATTCATATGCTTAACATAATAAAATATTGGTTGAAAATACTACAACTTAGTCACAATAAGTACGTTTATATTACGTATACATTGTTAAAAAATGATTTTGAACAACATCATGGCAGACGTAATTGGTGTTCGTTGATTAAAGACTTACTATGTTCCTTGGGTTTTGTAGATGCTTGGATATTTCAAGGGGTGGGACATGTTAATTTGTTTTTACATTTAGCTAAACAAAGACTAAGTGACCAGTTTATCCAAAACTGGAATTCAAGATTAAATAATTCCAGTAGAGCTCTATTTTACAGACAAATCTCGTCATTTAGATTTCAACCATATCTTGAATTTTTCAATGCAAATAAATTTTGTCAGTCATTGTCACGTTTACGAGTATCCTCTCATAGATTACAAGTTGAGGCCGGAAGATGGATAAGACCAGTTAGTATACCTAGAGATGAAAGAAAGTGTAATGTGTGTCAAATACTAGAGGATGAATATCATTTTGTAATAGAATGTCAAATATACAAAGATTTAAGAAAACAATATATACCAAAGAAATACTGGGTCAGACCAAATATGTTCAAATTTGTGGAACTTTTAAACTCAGAAAATCAAACTATAGTACAAAGTTTGGGAATATTTATATATAAGGCATTTGAAATCAGAACAACAGTTTCGTAATGCGATATGCATTTTCATACCTCAATACTTCCACTTATACTTTTAATACTTATAGTTTTGACAATTTTTCTATTAAGTATATATTGTTTATACTTGCATTAGGTTTTACTCTTACGCTTTCGCTTTCGGAAAGGGTAAAAAAATTAAATTTTAAATTTTCCAATGATTTTTTATTTTTTTTGTAGTAACTTCATGGAATGAATATCCATACAGTTGACCTTAGATTTTGTCCTCTTTCGGTAAGGTTAACTGTTGGTTATACTATTTCCATTATATGGGTTATTGCACGTATGTGTGTATGTATGTATATGTGTCATGTGGGTATACTTATAGATTTAAATGAGTTTTAAATACTCGTTCACTTAATTGTTGCAGTTAAGCGGTGTTTCTATTTTTCAATGCATTCGTAAAACACCAAATCAATTAAAAAAAAAAAAAAAAAAAATATATATATATATATATATATATATATATATATATATATATATATATGATAGTTTGCTCTATGTACTATCAAAATGAGTACTAAGTACTATCAAAATGAGTACTAAGTACTATCAAAATGAGTACTAAGTACTATCAAACATATGAAAAATATTGATTGTCAATACCCTAGGTCAGGATAAATCTTATGTTTATTTCTGACCTTCTCCGAATTAATTAATTAATTTTCAGTTAAATTGTGTTTGTATTTTTGATGTGGACCACTGTTTGCTGCATGTCTTGTATTATGTATTGTGTATGCCATCACGGGCTTTTTAGCCTACATGGATGCAATAAAATCTCTCTCTCTATATATATGGATCAACGACTAGTCAAACAAATTTGACGCAAGCTATTTTTCAATAGGTGCAATATTTCCATCGGCGACGGTTAGATTGCTCGTCACTAAATATAACCAATTTGAAAGTCTAATAAACCTAGCATTTGTTCGATTTAAATGATATTCTCGTCAAAGTGACAATCATGATTTTAGGAAACACATTAAGCAATCATTTATTATTTAGATTCTATACTCTAAGAACAAGAGGGGGCATGATGGCCCTATATCGCTCACCTTTATGATATTTCATTCAAGTTGAAATCTGCATGCAAAACTATCCATATAGTTCTTTGTTTTTTTTGCTGTAGCTTAAAAAAATAAGAAAATAGGTCAGTAGGTCAAGTGACCCAAGGTTTAAGTTGAAATCTGCATGCAAAACTCTCCATTTGGCTCAACTTTCATTGCTTTAGATTCAAACACAAGATTGTAGGTCAAGGTCAGTCAATGTCGAAGTTGAAATCTACAGGCAAAACTGTATACAAATCCATTTCATTGATGTAGTTTCAAAAACACAAACTAGATCAAGGTCAGCCAAGGTCAAAGTCGAAATAACATTTAAACTATATATCGTTTAACATTTTTCATATATTATCCACTATATACATATAAAAACTATCCATATAGTTCAATTTTCATTGCTGTAGCTTGAAAATCAAGAAAGTAGGTCAGTAGGTCAAGTGAACCGGGGTTTGACCCAGTGACCTCAAAATTAGTAGGGGTAATCTACTGGTCAAGACAAACTCACTATCTAGTTTGAAGATCATCTCCAGTTATTGAACATAATATATATGACCTTGACCTTTCACTCTGTGACCTAAATGCCAATAGAGGTAACCTACTTGTGATGATCAACCTGTCCATGAAGTTTGAGAATTCTATGCCCAATGGTTCTTGAGTTATTTAACATAATAGGTTCAACCATTGGATGGTCAATTTTGACCTCAGGGACATACTGTGAACAAACTTCCTAGATGACCACCAAACAGGGCCACACAGTTTTAGTCAAGAAAACTTTTAATGTTTTTCCTATGACTCTATATACAGACATAGTCCAGTCCCTAAGCACCTTCTGTATGGAAAAAGCGTACCGGCTAAGTTTCATATCAATGTTTAGATAAATGCCTGAAGTATACGAAAAAAAATTGGTGGATTTGCCACATCATGGTGCGTTTTTAGAAATTAAAGATGGCGTCCAATATGGTCGCAAAAGTACTGAAAACCACTAATTCTCACTTCAGTCCCTATTAAGTAGAAAATAGAATGGTTTTCATAAACAATTGAAAATATATCTTTCCACTAAATAAAACTGTTTAATGTCATATATTTTGACACATATTGAAAATATTAAAATAATTCTCTGAAAAAATGTGTGAAAAACGACTAAAAAATTAAAGGGGGTATAACTTTTCATTTCACTCAGAGTTCAATATTATTGTTTGAAATATAAAAGTCATATCTTTTCTTTACATTGGTGTCGGACAACTTTCCGTTAGTCTTTTACCATTTTCTTAGATGTGGGCGGGGTAAATGGATTTGCATTACGAAAGTCTATCAACAGTTTCCTGACCAATAACTTGGTTTTATATTATGTTTGCCTGGATTTTCACTGAAATGTGTAATTATATAGTACATGAAAATACCATCTTTTTTTATAAAATCGATCCATTGTCATTGTTGCTATGTTAACAGCTTTTCAAAATACGAAAACTGGCTATTGCTGCTATTCAGCTGTGTTTTGTTTTTTCAAGAAAGGTTAGTGCTTTCTTTTCATATAATAATACAAAATGTTCAAACTGGTAAAAGCTGAGCTGCAAAACAAGTTATACTCAAAATGTGTAATAGCATTCGGATGCTGGCAATTTCGGATAACATTGAAAGTTAAAGTACATATTTTAGTGACTCAATGATAATATTGTTATGCCCTCGTTTATATAGGGCAAGTTTTGGTTAAGCGATAGAAATTGTATATGCAAAACTGAACATATGGCTTCAACATACTGAGTTGATTGAATAAAGGACAAGTTAGTCCAGATTTAGTTAAACTCGAGTGAAATCATGCGGCCAAATATATACATCCTAGTTTGATTGTGATTCCTAATGAAACAAGTGCTGTCACTATAAAGGAACATTTGCCATCTTTGCTTAGACTACAATGTAACAGATTTGTTGTGAATAAGTCAGCGAAGGTCGATTCAGAGGAAATATATTGGTAACGTCTGATAAATCATTTTTTTTATCATTGACTGCAGCGTAAGGGTGAGGTATATTGGCAGAATAGATGTTTCGAAGTAATTTAACTGAGGTGTTCTACAGAAACAAATAACTTGTGAAAATTTGTTAACATTTTATAAACAATATCTGCATCTCTTAAGTTACACAGTATACGAATTCCGACTGTATCATACCGGAAGTTGAGCCGAATAGGCATACAGAAACAACATTCATTTTTACCGTGCAATTTAATTTTAATCATGAAGTGGAATTATGACAGAGGGGTAAGTGTGATTTATGTTTTTACGTCGTATAATAGTTATCTTTAAACGTCTATTACTAAGACCAAATCGAATTTTCTTTTAAATCTGGAATTGTAACAGGGAAATAGTTTGAAACTGGCTTCTAAAACTTTACAGTAGCCGTGGAGTATTTCTGTGTTTAAAATACTGCTGCAAAAAAAAGAGTGAATGTTTTTGTATTTCCTTAGATTGACCTGGGTGGTCTTTTTGTCCTACTTTCGCTTTAATGCATGTGTAAACAGTCAGAGATATTTGTTGCACATCATTGGAAGTAACGTTCTTTCATCTAATTCAAAATAGACATGCTGATTCATGTACAACCTATTTACAGCCTCTCTCTGTGGGACTTCTGGAAAATTACAGAGATATTTGAAAACAGGAAAACCTACTTTTGTTTTTGAAAAGGCAAAATACATTTTATTAATTCTTTTTTTAATCTCAATTTTTCAACACAATATGGTCACATGTGATGCAGTGTGTCATATATTTCCGGCTGAGAAGTCGCCCGTTACAATTCCAGATTTAAAAGAAAATTCGATTTCATGTTAATAATGGACCTTTAAGTGGGTATTGCCGCACGTGATTATAGTTAAAATGCATATAATATTATGCATTTGGACAAACAAATCAAAACATCGTGGCAATGGAGAGCACTATGAAAATGATTTCATTTTTGAAAGATTTGAAGAATTCTTAACCTCAAAACTGTGTTTTACAGTTCGATCATTTATTCATGTAATGGGAACAACCTTACTTTCTGGTTAAAACACAAGGAAAGAGTCGGCATACTGTCGGTATTTACATGTTTTAAAAAATACACACTGTATGCCTAATCGCAGACATACAATTTTGAACTGTATGATAATCGTAAAAGCACCGAACAATAATTGCACAGAACACAATGAGTATAATTATATTGATATGAAAGCGTAATTCTTGCTTCCGCGGCCATTTTTTGTGTCTTAAAGTTATTAAGTCTTTGTATCACATACTTTGTAATAAGTATACATCCAAATAAACAAGCAAAATTATCAAATAGATTTTAACTGAGCAATGAGCCGTGAAAGCAATGTTAGGTTAATTGAATATAACGATAAATGCCGAGGAGAACGTGTAAGTCATATCCGGCGAAGCGTGTATCACGCATTGATAAATGTTCCATTTCTGGCGTGCATTCTTTGTTGAACGCAATAGAGTGAAGAGTACCGGGACATATGGTTACTGTTTATAAAAGAAACCTTTTGAAAGTTCTTTTAACTAAAATGTTTAACATGCACACAGGGTCCGGATTTGTTATGAAACAGAAATAGTTTAGCTGTCGTACGTTGAATTGCGGAATTGCTCTCTGTAGCGAATATTGCCAATGTTCAAATATATGCTTTATTTTATTTCAACAAGCCTCTTTTTAACTTGATTCAGATAACCTGTCTTTAAAATTTTTTCGAAAATCCCTTATTCAAAACATGGTAGGTATTTCAAAATGCATTTTGAAGTGCACTAACTGCTTCATTTATTATATACATTTCTTATATATCTATGTTGTTTATTGAATCGGAAACATTCTTTAGTAAATGAACTAATGGAGTCATAGCTTATCAACGTCTGTAGTCAAAACATATCATAAAACACCTGACAAATAAGATATCAAGAACAAAATAGCACATCGGGAATATTTTTTTATAATTTTTGTTTATCTTCAACTTTCCGTGTTGTGTTATAATTATAAATGAAACAGTCATATGTCTGTGTTCCTACTGAAGTATCAAACACATGTATATTCTCTTCGTCTGAACTCCTATAATAACACTGTCATTCATCCAGGGTTGTATGAAATTACTAGAAATATATTTGCGATTAGGCAGACAGTCATTTTATAACATTTTGCGATTTGCATACAGTGTCTTGGCGAATAGGCTTACAGTCCGTTTTCCTATTTTCAGATCTGGTGGCCATTAAATCTAGCGGAGCGGACCGTTGAATCAGTTTTGGTTGTCAGAGGTACAACTATCAAGAAATAATACAATTTCAAGTTCAGAAAAAAATGGGGATCAACCTTTCGATTCACTTTAATATAAATCTTGAGATGCAAGTACATTTGCCAAAGAATGAAGGTAAAACCTATCAATCTTATTTAGATTTCACTATTCATCGATTGTCACAATTGTAGAAAAATATTTTTAATACCATAAATTTCAACTTTATTCGTGAATAGTTTGTGCTGATGCATTTTCCAGTATTTCTTGTGCTTTGAGAAGGTAGATAGGGATCTAAAGTATGTTCCGTTCCACTATTTACCCCCAACTTTCACCTGAACTGAAAAAATCAACGGTTTTTGTATAAATTTTTCCTGGATGCACTGTGCCTATCGATCATGAGACGAATCTGCTACCATGTGCCTCCCAAATACACTTACTAAAATAGATATATGGTTCTTTGCAATAACTCTGTAATAATTCTAGATAAAGATATGGTTCTTGTACACTGCACTTCCTCTCATTGTGCTTGACCTGAAGTTGTATTGATTTCCAACCAGTAGTTTTCAAGATATGCTCTGGACAAGGAAAAGCAACAAAGGGCAGTAACTCTGTAATTACTGAAGGTATAGTTATGGTTCTTGTACACTGCACTTTCTCTCATTGTGCTTGACCATTGTATGAAGTTGTGTTGAATTCCAACCAGTAGTTTTAAAGTTATGCTCCGGACAAGGAAAAGTATCAAAGGGCAATAACTCTGTAATTAGTCAAGATAGATTTATAGTTCGTTTGCACTGCACTTCCTCTCAATGTGCCTAATCATTTCATGAAGTTATGTTGAATTCCAACATGTAGTTTTCAAGTTATGCTCCGGACAAGGAAAAGGCAACGGACTAACCGACCGACTGATCGTCCGACTGACCGTCCGCCTGACCGACCAACCGACCAACCACCGGGTGACTCCGATATATCCCCTAAACTTCGTTTCAGGTTATTAGGTGGAACATACTTTAGTTCTTATTCTTTACCAAGAACGATGGTTAAACAAACTGTCCGCCTCTAAAAACGACAAATACGGTTGAAACGGGCGTTAATTACATCCCGCAACATTACCAACTACTTTGAATATTGTACATAGCATTACCTTTTTCAGATCAGGTTCTCAGTCACTATCACAGTCTTATTCTATCATTACTGGCATTAATTTCAATTATCTAGTTGTGTTCAATAAGAATAATAAGATGGCAAATGATCAAAAGTAAAAACACTTGCATGGCCATCGGCTTGCAAACGTTCGTTTTTTTGTACGTTAAGCTCCATTAGACTTTTTTATCAACCTACTTCTGTATATTATGACTGCAACTAGTGTTATGCAAGAAAATAAATGTTTGTTTTGATAGTTATCAAGTTTAAAATTAATTCAATTGTTTTGGACAGTTTATTCAAAGGGTATGTGGGCAGTCAATAGTTCAAATACTTTTTGTAAAGCAGATATATTGTTTAAAATGTATTTTGGATGATTTTAGTGATTTATTTTGACAAATCAAAGTTGTATCTTCTACTTTACATCCTTAACTGAGGGATAAAGATAGAAGCATTTTATACAATTTCAAGTTCTGAATAAAAACAATAGGGACCAGCTGTTCGACGAATATGAGTATCAATCTGGATTCAATTACATGTGCCAAATAATGCAGATAGATCCAATCGATCTTTCAGATTTCAGGTTTCATATTGGGATACGTTATACCACTTTCTGATCAGGCCGTAAACTGCATTATCACACGAAGATCATGCTAAGAGTGAAAACATTTTATAAGAACAAGAGTCTGTCATTTTGTCCGAACTTGATGTTTCATTGATGTTGCTTAAAAAGACAGGTTTCTTAATGATACTGTTGAAACAACGTATAATCAAAGTATTTGAAATACTGATGGAAGCTGATTATTCTTAGCTAACGAAAATTTAGTAAGATTGGTCGGTTTCATTTTATAATTACCTGCACAATTAAACAGCTGAATGTCTTGAACCCATCGTTTAATATTGAGTTCTAATAAATTATATGATATAGTTATACAAGTTTCAAAGAATTGTCGACAATGCATCAACTATTGTTCACATATAAACATAGCGATTTAAACCTAGGCTTAGGAGGCAGTATACGGTTTCAGGCTGTTAGTGACGAATTGGCCAGGGTTAAATTTACAAATTAGAGGTAAAATGCAGATCCAAGTGCATGGTCTTGGTTGATAATATTAATACATGCTATATATGCATTTTCATTGTCAAGTATTGAGATTTAGTCATTTGATGAAAGTGAAACCAGTGACATTGACCTTGCAGTAGTGACGTAATGGCTGCCAAGTACGAAAGCATGTCTGTCTAGAATTAGCCGGGAATGCAAGTTTCATTTTGACAGGGACCCTTGGAGATTTGAAATTTTAAAAAACGGTATGGAAACCTTGTAGCATGGAGCTTGTTTTCTTGATTTACAGTATTTCAAGAGTCGGAAACAGTGTAGCAGTTGGTTCCATCAGTGTAAAAAGAATTTTCAGTGGTAGTGTAAACATTAGCAAAATGTGTTATTTTGTCGTCAGATTTCGCAATATCTGAAAACACAGAATGCTGAGCTGGTGGATGACGGTTTTGGTTTCGGACTGAAATTACTGGCATTTTTTATTGAGTCACACATGATCATGCTAAAAATGTACTACATTTGTTTCAGGTATGTGATTACAGTGTTTGGGTTGTGGTTTTGAAAGTTGCGGAGTCGAGTGTTGTGTGAAAAGCCACGAAAGCTGTAGTCTGCCTCCTTAGTCATCCGATAAACTATCTTTAGTTGACTGTATAAAGGGGAAGTAACTGCTGAGAGAGTATGTTAAACTCCAGGAAGCTATTACTTCCACTTACAATTGGTAGTAGTACCTTAATGTGAAAGTAGGAGTAGTACGAATCCTTGCACATTCAGCATATTATAAATAATATGAATTTACAACTGAAAAATATTAGTTTTAAATCATCAAAAGATGAGATGCAAATAAATCTTAAAAACGCAGAAAAAAAGCCCACGAGATGTATGTGTACAAAATGTAATAACCAGATACATTTTGTACACATACATCTCGTGGGCTTTTTTTCTGCGTTTTTAAGATTTATTTGAATCTCATCGATCTATACGAATTGCATATGAATTATTGCGGGATTTATTTATGTAGATTGCTATATGACTCTCAGCAATGTCATAGGAAGATGATTATTGATAATAGTCACCTTCCCATAACCACTTAGATTGAATTTGAAGAAAATACAAAAAAATGCAAAGACAAATTACAGTTCATGCGTTGGCATAATTTTAATGATCCGAACAAACTTATGTCTAAATGATATTTACATGAGACGACCAAGGATCACATAGTGTAACGTCGATCCTTAATGATTTGAATTTTTGCACTCCGTATTGAGGGTTTTCTTTTAAATAGTTATAGTTACTCACACTCTGCCTCTACCATGGAAATAACTTTCCTTTTTATGTGATAGTCTTATTGGTATTAATGATTGCGCGTGGTAGGTGTGTGAGTTTTTATTTCCAAGCGTAAATTTCTGATGAATTTAATAATTACTAACTATATTATTATGCATTCCATTTAAGAGTGGAGTAAGAACAAAAGATTACTGGAACAAAACAGAAACCTGAAGAAGAAAGTTATGTGCCATCACTGTGGGAAAAAACCACGAACAATTCTCTTTCTCACGTGCAAACATCTTGTATTATGTGAGACATGCCACATGTATTATAGACTTTGTCCAGTTTGTCGTCAGGTGATAATAGCTTTCTATGACGTTCTTTGGGCACCTTAATATATGTTAGCGGGAGAAGAATGATCATATCAGGTACTTTTAACGGTTTGCAGAATGCAACGCACGATAGCTTTGTGTATTATGTAATTCGGTGTTATTGCTTTCGTGTTCTTGAACATTTTTGGAGTTTATATAAGTTGGAGGGAAAACAAAAGTGACATCAATGTACTACTTTTGGACAAAGTAATACAAAATAATATTGACCTTCTGTTACAGTCATGTTGCATTGTGTTTATTTTTTTGTTTGTTCGTTCGTTCATCATATGTTTTTTGCCTTTTTTTTCTTTTCTTTTTACGTTATGGTATGGGGATTTCGCGTATAAAAACTATGTCTGTTTGCATCTTTGTTTGATTTTATGAAATTTATTTCTTACAACTGTAAATGTCTTTTGCGCGTTTCTAAAATCTGTGTAGATCCATTATGGTTTCTCTTTAAAACCAGTATTTTTCAACTTGCAACGTGTTTAGCCAAAACTATTAAAATATTCAGATACATGCAATTTGAAAAGTGCGAAACATGTTCATGTTTATTTTTTCCGTATCAATAATGTCTTCACACATGTAATTCATAACATCCTTATTTTTCAACAAAAAACTCTAAGAACTCATCTTACTTCGTTTCAACCCATTGAATATATTGTTGTTGATCAGATCCTTGCTTAGTCTGAATATAAATACCGAGTCCTGCATTATCAGAATATTCGTTATGACTTAAAACATCAAAATGCAAGCTGTTGCAAAATGTTCAGAAATTGCTTCTATCTAATAATTTTTACAGTGTTCGATCCGTGATGGGCACATACCTGGGCATGATTACTTTGAATGTAATCGATTAAATTACAATGACAATGCCTTGAAAAATGTAATTGATTACTTAGGATTACTTTATGTTTTTAATGTAATTGATTAAATTACAATTACTTTTGAAATGTAATCGATTACATTTGATTACATTTACTGTTTATAATTGAAAATATAATTATAAGTTTTCTCATTTGTAAACACTGAAATAAATGCTGCAAAGCCTTTCAACTGGTGCAGAGGAGGCAGGGACAGCTAAATATTTTCTGGCTAGAACATATTATTTAGGAAATATCTCGGCAATTTTCTGCCATTAAAATATAATAATTTGTTTTCTTATTTGTAAACATGGTAAGACTGAGTGTTTGCACTTTGTGGAAACTTTTCCTGCAGTGCTGTTTGGAACATCAAAATGCTTCAGTACATGTGATGACATTTTGATCTGAACAACAAGAATTGTTAATATATTCCAATGTTACTACCACCGGAATGGATATTCTACCTGTGTCTTGTTTTTCACACCTAGTGATCAGTAACATTGATGGGATAATATGTTGTTGATTCAAGAACAATTTGCATGCCCTAGGGTCATTAGATATCCATTCATGAAAAAGAATACTATAAAGTGAACCACTGATATTGTTTATCCCATTATATTTATTACATTAAATGTCAATATATAAATCTTCAACTACAGAACCATTTAAAAATTATTGTTAGAAAGATGTATTATTTGTGGCAAATTCATTTAAAGTTAGCTTACATTGATAAATATTTTAAAAAATCAATTTAAAAAGATCAGACTACATTTTAAATCAATAATGTTTCTATTCTAATATTCTAGATCTATATTAAGGTATGTAAGTTTATCACCTTTAGACAATTTAAAACATTAATGTAATCATAAAGTAATCAAAGTGTAATCAAAATATAATCATGATTACACCTGTTTTCACAATGTAATTGATTACCTTACAATTATGTAATCAAAAAATGTTCATGATAACTGATTACATCTGATTACTTCAAATTTTGTAATCGATTACAGCTGATAACGATTACTGATTATGATTATCCCAGGTCTGGATGGGCATGAAATGAACTCGTTTTTATAGTCGTTTTGCGGTCGACGGAAATAATTTTATTTTACTTATTTGCAACAAAAGAAGACCTCGACCTTTATGTTTACACCTCATTTGTTTCTATAGCACTCCCTTTGATTATGTATATTGTATCGAATGCTTGTTTGTATTTGTCTTGAAATATCTGAGACATTATGACAATAAGATAATTCGCAGGTTATAAGATTATATGGCATGAAATTCTCGTCTGCACTTTTTGTTTTGCGAAACTAAATCAGTGTCCATATTTAGACCCGATCTACACGTTGATCTGTTTGAAGTATTTACCTTATTTGTTATAAAGGTCTATATTCTAGAATACTTGAAATGTTTGAAACCTTTTAAAGGTCACTGCGAAAAAAAGGTGGATATACGGTTGTGTACGGGATGTATATGCCTAATATATGGACGATCTCGTATGTGGAACATCTGTTATACGGAAAAACTATATATCCATCATACATACAGGTTTTTTTTAAGGAAGTCCGTATTTTTTCCGATATACAGGTTTGTATTGTGTCCGTATTTTTGAAAAATACAGTATTTCCGAGATTAATTATATAAAGATTTCCCTTTATTTTAATATGTCGAACATTACTTGATATTTAATATCTAAGACAAATGGCTTATTTGCCAAAGCTTACACCGGGGGCGTTACCAAAGCCGTCTTGATCTTACAGAAAGCATCTTTATGTTCTGAACCCTAGTGATACTTTTTCTAACCGGCTAGCCACATGTGCCAAAATCTGGTATAAATGCACGGTGATAGTTGGCTAATCCAAGAAACTGTTCAACTTCCTTTATGTTCTTCGGAATTGACCAGTTTTGCACAACATCTATATTGTCATTCCCAAGTTTCATGCTGTCCCTACTGATCATCCTGTCGAGAAATTCAACTTTCTTTTGAAAGAGGACGCATTTTATCGTCTTTCATTTTTATTTTTACTCGCGAAATCAATGGGTTATTGTCTGTGAAAACTGTGAAAAGTATAATAAAGTGAAAAGCCGCAGCCGTTACAGGTATATGAAAAGGAATAGCAAAAATGAACAAACAAACGGAACAACATTCTTATTTTCCACGAGAAAAGCGTTAATTCAAAAGGTGACCGTACCGTTTACAATTGTGAGCGTTTTTCCGACCGTATCGGTGACTATTTACGGAAAAGTGATACTGGTGCGTGCTGACCGTACCGGTATGATGTTGAAAGAAGAAGTACAAGAATAAATTGACCAGCGGCAAATCAAAGCTGATATTTAGCCAGTTTCATGAAGGAAAACACATTTAGGACTGGTTTCTGTGAAACTTTATCTGATTCTTTTATTTTCGTGTCAGTATTTATTCAAAAACTACATCAAGTCTCGAATCAAATTTCATCGGTTTACAAACGGTCCATTCGACTGAAATTTGCAGTGTTAATTTAGCATTTGGTCCGGTAAGAGTATATGCAACAAGAATAATAACCCTTTTCACGCTTGTAAATGTTAAAGATACACTTCTAAGCGTGATTGGACTGAAGTTACGGAGACTAAAACTAACACATACCTTGTTTGGTCGTTTTCTTCCGCCATCTTGGTTGAATGCACCGATTTAGGTATGAGACGCCTAAATCGGTGAAAACCGGAATCAGGTTATTTTGTGTAGGGAACATGCGGACCTACACTATGCGTTTGATTGCTGATTGGCTGAAACTAAGTGGATGCATACAAGAAAAAATATTTTGAAATAGTCGCTGCATGACAGATAACAAATGAAATATGAAGAGAAAAATCTGGATATAAATTATAATCAAAATATTTGGTATTTGAAAATACTGACATATTTGGTCGGTGACCACTAAAACTGCCACAAAAATGGGGGTGGTGTCATTAAGCTCCAAATTACTGGCATAAAGTATTGGATCACATGTATAAATTTTGTTATTTTTATGTGGGACTAGGATGATTCTACAAAATAAAGTTCATTTCAGCAGTCGGTGAGATTTTGGGTAGTCGCACCGGAAGAAACCCTTATAATGTAAGTCTATGGAAATGTATTTAGGCGTCTCATACCTAAACGGAAAAACCGTACCGGTGCGCGTTCACGACAGTGAGGCCGTCTATTCACTTTTCGCGATACTGCTGCCAATCAACTCCAAATGGCCTGTAGATAATTTCCCGACACGAGCGAAGGGTAATCATTATTTGTTGCCGTGGCATCAGTGGTCGATTCCGTTGGGGCCATCGTTCAAGTTCAAAAGTCGTGTAAGTCTGTCAATGTTGTCCGATGAAAATCTGTACAGTTTTCGCAATCATGTCTTTGTCGTCAAAGTCAGTCAGTTGTCGGTAAATGCGTTGAAACTACCGTTGTTGTCGGTGACTAGTGTCAAAATTGTCTGGTAAATCGCTTACCCTGGTCAAACAGGTGGGTGTTGGTTAATTTAAACGAGGTTTACACCTATTCAAAATTACCGGCGATTTTTAAACAACTGTTGCAGCGGACTTTTCAGTTTTTGTTGACTTAATGCTTTCACTTTCACTTTGAATCGCATTCGGATATGATTTGATAATTGCGTTGAATAGCTGTTACAAATAACTGCGCAACATCTCGGACATGGCAGCTGATGCAGTTTGACAATTATAAAAACTGAAAAATCAGATGTAGCATCAAGCCCAATGGAGTTAAGGTATGATCTACGACATGATTTGTAGTCTTAACATAATTATATATTTCATGTTTTGATGGTTGCCTTTCGCAGTACCATAGTAGTGGAGAATTTAGTTGAAAATCATTGTCTGAAAATGTGTGACATTTTTCTGGGTTGAGCGAAAATCGTTATACAAGAGTAGGCATTTTCGCTTGTAGAACGAAAACGGCTTGGAGTCTCTTTTAAACTTTTTCTAAAAGCTCTATCTTTTCCCTCTAAAATTCGTCCAAATTTGTCCGATTTAAAAAAAAAATCAAACAGGGAATGCCAGGAGAGCCCGCCAAAACGAGCCCCACAGCACCAAGAATGCACACCACCAACACACACAGACACACACAACAATAGTACACACACCATATACACACCAACACCCACTAGCATACAAAGCAAACACACGAGGACAAAAGAACAATTAAAGGGAACAGTGGGGCACCGCCTTGGAACGGTCAGTGGCAAAAACACCACTGGGGAGCTTAAACGGGTTTATAGGGCGCACCCAACCTCACTCTTACCCCCACCATGTTCCAAAGTCACAGGACAGTGTAAATAAAAGTAATCCCTGCTAGGTGAATCTCTAACACAGTCAGATTTGAAAAAAAAAAGTTTTTCGGAGCGACATGGTGTTTTTATATAGCGTGTGTTGAGAACCTTGTCTATGGTGAAGAGCTATGATTATGAACAAACAAATTCTTTTTTCAATTAATTATGATATGTCAAATGTACTAGTACGTTCCTTCCACCTTTGATACAGACAAGCAAACCATCAAAAACCTTGTTACTGAGCAACGGGATATTTTGTCTAGATACCCGCATTATTGAATTTCATAATTTCATTTGACAGTAATCGTGTTGCAGTTAGACACAGAAGAGAAGTGCAGGCCTGCATTGAAGCAGTGAATAAAGCAAAGAAAGAATTACATGATCTTGCAAAAAGATCAGGAAGCCTTACGCACCAAGGACTGGAACGTTTCACAACGAAAGTGATTTTTGCAAAAGTAAAACTTTCAAATGAATTTTCTGACTGGATCAGTCTGGTTTAACATCTCACTTGACTTTATTCAAGTTGGACAAGTCGACCCTATGATGCTAGCATCTTTTTTATAATTAGATCCTCAGTATACAAGCCATCAATAACGTTCAGGTGTGTAAAATTGGTACGTTATCAAGGGAGGATATGGAGCAACGGACTTTTACAAAAGTATTTATAACTCGGAAATACACTGAGCAGAAGACGTGCCTGTGATACACATAACTTAATCACCGTATGAGAAATTAACAACATTCATTTGAGTTTTTAAACAAGATATGTTTTATTCTTAACTTAGTTTCTAACATGCAGACACATAACCAAGCACTGTGTCAAGGTATGTCACGGCATTTATGTCACCTTTAAAAAATAAAGTGATTATTTATTTACATGAATATACATGTATATTTTCCCACCGTCTGAATGTTGAGCTGCGTCTAAGAAGCCGACATAATTTTGACGGTCCCGGAAGGTTGAAAATAAAAGAAGACGTACCTAAATAATCATTAATGTTACATGATTTGAGCGTCAAGGCCAACAACTCGTATGTGACTTATAAACAAGTTTTAGTTATTCCCCTTACACAATCAAATACAAGTAGCAAATATACTGACCAGCAAAACAAACGCAACACCACTAAATCATATCCGGTGCATTTTAAAAGGAATTCTCCTGTAGCTATGGTTTGCACTTCCAGCATTTCTGGAGTAAGACTACAGCGTATGTAGCATCATATATGAAACACATTGTGCTCCCTTTGCAGATACATGACAACAAAAGGGCCATGATGGCCTTATATCTCTTACTAGGGTACAGGTGCACTCCCCCAAGGAAGACATTTGTAGCTAAAGAAAGTCAGTAGTTCTTAAGAAAGTCACTTGTTGCCAGGGGGAGTCACTAGTTGCTTAGGAGGTGTCGCGAATTGCGAGTAATGTTAATTTGCTCCGGATATAAGATTGTATGTTGCTCCAGAAAGGAACACTTTAAAGATTATTTACTATAATATGCTCCAGTTTAGGCGGGAAAATATTCATACTCCCGTTTGCTCCTGTACAAAGGCGGGAAATATCCACGATTTGCCATGCTTTTAATAGCTCGGTTTTGGGAATTTGAACTATTAAGTGGTTGATATTTTGTGAAAGAAATTGTTGTTCGTTTCAGAAAAGTCAAAAGTGGATTAGTTAAAAGTATAAAGTGTTTAAAGTATTGTTTAAAGGTGTTAAAAAAAGGAAATAAAAAGTAAAAATGTTAACGTTGAAAGGTTGTGTTTTCTCTCAGTGTGATAAAGTAAAAGTGTTTGTTCGCCACAGGAGGTCACTTGTTCAAGAGGAAGTGCAATTGGGGGGGTTACTAGGGTAATTTGGGGTTTTGGGGAATTTACTGGTTGCTAAAGAGCCACCGGTCTACGTTATTCGGAAAGTCATAATGACGGTTTGAATAAAGTTGGATCAATTGGGTTTTACACCTCACGTGACTTTATTCAATTGGACAAGTCGGCCGACTGGGACAGGCGTTGGTACAAAGGCCCATTGATGCCATCATCTTATTTAGATCCTCATTTCAGTATACAAGCCATTAATAATCCAGGTGTGTAAAATGTACTTTACCAAGGGAGGAGGGAGCGACGGATGTATAAAAAAGTATTTATAACTTGGAAATACACTGAACAGAAGACGTCTCTGAGATTCACATTACTTAATCACCATCATGCTTTTGTTGTTACATAAAGTACTCAGGTTTTGGCGGGAATTTGAACTATATAAGTGGTTGATATCTTATGTGAAAGAAATTGTTGTTAGTTTCAGAAAAGTCAAAAGCTGGATTATGTTAAAAGTATAAAGTGTTTAAAGTATTGTTTAAAGGTGTTAAAAAACGGAAATAAAAAGTAAAAAGGTTAACGTTGAAAGGTTGTGTTTTCTCTCAGTGTGATAAAGTAAAATGTGTTTGTTCGCCACACTGAAATGGTCCCGCGAGCCAGATGTTTAAAGTGTAAAAAGTTGTGATACGTTCAGTGGTACAGTGAGTGCGATAAATATGGCTAGTGTTCCTGCTTTAAATAGAGTTAGGACGCGGTATCGCAACACGTTGGTTCAAGAGCTGCATAAAGCAAGGGATATTATGAAAAGTGACGTGAGTACTATTGATAGAGAAGACTGATTGAAGGATATACAGAAAACTAAACGTTTATTAAAAGCCTACTCAGAAAAATTGACTGTTCAAATGGAAAAGTTGACAGATAGTTTAGAAGATAGTGAATCTGACTTTATTACAGACGTACTAGATGAAGATTGTGAAATGAATTTCATGGTAGAGAACTGTTTGATAGAGCTTGAGCAGTTCACTGAAATTATCAGTCATCCTAATCCTAATCATTGGCAGAAGAAACGGAAAGTAAATTAACGATCACAGAAAATTATAGGTTAGTGACCGTACAGGAACAAATGCAAAAGATGATACTTTCTCAGATGGAGCAGCAGCGTTAGCTTGTTGCTTTCATTGACAAGAACGAAAAGAGTCAACAGTCCTCTGTGAAATTACAAAAACTGGATATGAATATGTTTTATGGAAACAAAGTCCAGTGGTGTGAATTCTGGGATACTTCGAGTGCACTGTTCATAGGAATACAAAATTTACTAACGTTGAAAAGTTCAATTACCTTCAGAGTAAACTTGGTGGTGAAGCAAAACGTGCGATAGCGGGTATACCCCGATCTAGTGAGAATTATGCAGTGGCTGTAAATATTCTTTGAGAACGATTTGGAAATAAACAGGAAATAGTGGACTTGCACTATAAGGAGTTATTAAACATTCAACCACTGACTTCAAAAGTTGAGAGCTTGAGAGTGTTTCTTGATTTGGTAGAAAAACATTTGCGTAGCTTAGAAGTGTTGGGTGAGAATGTTAATCAGCACGTCTTTGTTTCAATGATTAGGGCAAAATTAACAGAGGAAGTGCTACGCCAGTTGGAACTCAAAAAAGGTACAAAGAATGAGTGGACAGTAGAAAGTATCCGGTGGCATTTGTGAGACTATGTAACAGCATGTGAAAAGTCAGAAAAGAAATATGAACAAAGTGACAATTCCAGAGTAAATCAGTCAAACTACACTAGTAAGGGCAGATTACATGATAGGACATATACATCAAAAGGAACGAACTCAAGTAACACCGGAGCAATGTTTAAACCAAGAAGTTCAGCAGAAGCCTTAATGACTAATGAAAGACAGGATAGGAGCATGAAACAAGGCAAGCCTGGTTCTCCGGTATGCCGCTTTTGTGCTAAGAAACACTGGAGTGATGAATGTAGTCAATATAAAACTATAAAAGAAAGAAAACAGAAACTTAAAGGATGTTGCTACCGTTGCCTTAAAGAAGGACACATTGTGCCTGAGTGCAAATCAAATCGCGAGTGTGTTTACTGCAATGAATACAACAAGCACCACCGGAGCTTGTGCCCAAAGCGGTTCAAACTAAAGGTCAATAATGATGAAACACACGTGAATCTTATAAATGACACTGAGGGGCATTTTGAGAATGATCAAGTACATGTAGTAAAAGAAAGCGTGATGGTGTCACATGGAGAGACAGTGTTCATGCAAACTGCCAATACAACTGTACAGAATCCAGAAACATCATCTAAAACCAGAACAAGGATTCTTCTTGACTGTGGGTCACAAAGGACTTATATTACCCAATCACTTGTAGATAGATTAGGTCTTAAAAAAGGAGGGGTTGAAGAATTAAAAGTATTGACATTTGGTAGTGAACAAGCAAAAGTAATGAGGACACCAACCACGACATTGAAATTGACATTGAACAATGGAGGGAATTTGAAAGTTACCGCCATCATTGTTCCAGTTATCAGTGGCTCTGCCCAGCGAAAGTCATTAGACATGGTAACTATGAAACAGATAGGTGACTTGATGCAGAGTCTGGATTTATCGGACAGTCTACCTACGGAGAACGAGTGTTCAAATATTGATCTGCTCATTGGTAATGATTATTACCTTGACTTAGTGTTACCACAGAGGATAGAACTGTCACCAGGACTATACCTGTTAGGGTCAAAACTTGGCTGGATACTCACAGGAAGAACTAAGAGTGATGATGAAAATGACACTGAGCCTAACTTGCTCATTCTCACGTACGGAAGTAGTTGTACAAAAACTAAGATATTTTGTGATACTGATAGTGTTCTAAAACCTACACCTGACGTAGATGAATTCTGGAATATCGAATCTATTGGGTGTAACTGACAACGTGAAAGGAGCAGATGATAAATATGCAATGAACAAGTTCAAAGACATAATAACATTGAAAATGAGAGATACCAAGTGACGTGACCGTGGAAAGATGAGGAACCCGACCTGTCAAATAACAGACAGTTGGCATATGGCAGGTTAAAGTCATGTTTGAAAAGAATGCGTGATAAACCAGAATTCCTAGACAAATATGATGCCATCATTCAGGATCAACTTATCAAAGGTGTGATTGAAAAAGTTGACGAGCCCTTTGCAGATGGTTTGGTATATTATATACCTCATCATGCTGTGATTACTCCGCAGAAAACAACGACAAAGGTAAGAGTGGTGTACGATGCGTCGGCAAAAACGTCAGCAGAACAAAAGAGTTTAAATGAATGCCTCTTTAGAGGACGAGTTATGCTCCATAACTTGTGTGGGCTTTTAATGAAGTTCCGTTTGCATACTGTCGCTATTGTATCAGACATCGAGAAGGCATTTCTGCAAATTGGCTTGCAACCTTCAGAACGTGACGTTACAAGATTTTTCTGGTTGAAAGATATCAAGTGCGCAGACATCAAACCTGAAAACATTGTGATATATCGTTTTTGTCGTGTTCCCTTTGGAATTATTTCCAGTCCATTTTGCTTGGAGCAACGATTGAAACACACCTAGACACCATAATACAGAGTTGTCGAAAAAGCTCAAGAACGATATTTACGTTGATAACATTATCACCGGAGCAAACAGTGATGAAGAAGCTATCACACTGTATCAGACATCAAAACGTATGTTTTTTGAGGCGTCTATGAATCTTCGCGAGTGGCTGTCCAACAGTGAAAAAGTTAATGAGCTTATTCCAATGAGTGACAGAGCTGAAAAGAAAGAAATACATATTCTAGGCCACACCTGGGACTATAGAACGGACACATTATCATTAAAACCAACACATGCGCTGGATACAGCTACACCACTTACGAAACAAACATATTGAAGAGAGTTGCGTCTGTATTTGATCCTATGGGATTATTTTCACCCGTTATTCTATGGAGCAAGATTCTTCTTCAAGAAATATGGAGCAAAGAACTAGACTGGGATGATGTGATTGACGAAGAAACGATTAACAACAAGTGGTCGTTACTAGCGAAAGATCTGCAAGAAGTGTCGAATTACCAAATACCAAGACGCGTGGCTGATCTGAACAAAGATGCTGTGTACAACATTTTGTGTTTTTGCGATGCGTCTTCAAAGGCCTACGCAGCAGCCGTGTACATTCACCAAGAATGCCAGCAAAGTTCACAGGCAAAGTTAATTTTTGCCAAGACACGCCTTGCTCCGGTAAAGGGAATGACAATACCAAGGCTTGAACTAATGGCCGTATTGATTGGAGTCAGTTGTATGATGTTCGTCAAAGAACAGCTACATTTGGAAATAGCAAAATTGTTTCTGTGGAGTGACTCTCAAGTAGTGTTAGGTTCGATTAATAGTGTGAAAGATTTACCGGTATTTGTGAAAAACAGGGTGTTAGAAATCAAGGGACACGAAGATGTGAAATTCGGTTACGTGAATACAAAGGAGAACCCTGCAGATGTTGCTACTAGAGGAACTTTGCCAAAAGAACTGAGTGAAAATAAGTTATGGTGGAATGGCCCAGAATGGCTCAATGATAAACCAGACTGTTGGAGTTCAGCGAAACCTGATACTCCCCTATTTGCTCCGAACATCGATGAGATGGACAATACAGGAGACAGTGTTTCTTTACGTGTTAAAGATAGTGATACAGTGTTTCCAGCTCCACAACCCCCATGAGGTATTGACATCGAGAGATATTCTTCGGTATCCAAACTTTTACGTGTTACCGCTATAGTGCAACGGTTCAGTCGGAAGCTAAGAGGGGCGTCCTGTGAGAGTAAGCACAAGTGCCGAAATTAGAGATGCAGAAACACTATGGATAAAGTTTGTTCAAAAGAATCACTATTCAGAGATTTACGATGCGATAGTAAACAAAAAGTCAAATCAATTGCAGAAACAGTTGGGGTTATACATCGATGACAACGGAGTGTTACGTTGTCACGGACGGCTGGACAATTCTGATTTGCGGGAAGGAGCAAAGAGACCGATACTCCTACCTAAATGTGCTCGGTTTACTACGCTTGTCATAGAAAAGACCCATAAAGAGTGTATGCATTATGGTGTGTCACAGACCCTGGCTAGAACTCGCCAGAAATACTGGATTACTCATGGTCGATCTGTAGTGAAATCTACGCTGCGAACGTGTGCAGTTTGCCGTCGCCACGAAGGTGGGCCCTACAAAATGCCACCAATGGCACCTTTACCTCCTTCAAGAGTTCAAGAATCGCCAGCATTTTCTAAAACTGGATTAGATTACCTTGGTCCTTTGACAATCAAAACAAGTGACGGACCACAGAAAGTGTGGATTTTTTTGTTCTCATGCATGACTACTAGAGCCATTCATCTCGAAGTTGTTCAAAATATGACATCGGAGGAATTTATACTTGCATTCAAACGCTTTATAGCAATACGTGGTACTCCGACGTTCGTAATATGTGACAACGCAACTCAATTTAAACTTGGGAGCAAAGCCATTACAGCTACTTGGAGCAAAGTAGCGACGAAGTCCAAACGTATGTGTCGACGGCAGCAATAAAGTGGCAATTCATTGTAGAGTTAGCTCCCTGGATGGGAGGTTTCTACGAACGTCTTGTCGGTTTGGTAAAACGTTCTCTTCGCAAGTCTCTTGGCAAGAGACTACTGACCTTAATACAGTTACAGACGCTCACTAGAGAAATTGAGGCTATCATAAATTCAAAGCCTTTAGTTTATGTGGATAGCGACTTGAACTCAAATATTACGTTAACACCGAGTCATTTCTTAACGTTAAACCCCAAAACAGGAGTTTCTGAAAATTGTACTAATATTGAAGATGAAGATTACTTGCCACAGGACAGTTCTAGTGATCGTTTACTGAAAATCTGGAAAAAGGGGCAAAGGACACTGGAAGAGTTCTGGAAAATATGGCGTAATGAATATTTAACAAGCCTTCGGGAACGTAATCAAACATTACTCAAAACTGGGAGGATCACGTCAAAAACGTTACCGGTTGTTGGTGATATTGTCCAAATTAAGGATACTTGCCCTAGGGGCAGCTGGAAATTGGGCAAAGTGATAAAGCTTATTACAAGCCGTGATGGGTGTGTAAGGTCAGCTAAAGTGATGTTGTCCTCCAAGACAGTGATTGGGAGGCCGCTGAATATGTTATATCCACTTGAGTGTAGTGGAAGTACTGTCACAACAAGTAGCCATAGGACACATTTGGATGAAACCCGTGAAAAGTCCCCATGTTGATTGTCTGCTGAAATCGCCAAACAGCGAATTAAAGAGTGTGTAAATAGACAATATTGAAACTGGAGTGTAAATATTAGTGTAGACGACTATAAAATGCGGTGTATTGCTACTATTACACGTTGCCGTTGTGAGGTATTGTTAGTGGGGAATGTCGCATAACTGCGAATAGTATATATAATGTATACAAACGGACATTATATTAAAGGCGTTTTATATAAAAAAACATGTAAATGAATTTATTAAAAAATTTAGAAAATGACATTTTTAAGAAAACCAACCGGAGCATAAACATGAAGTGTCGCGATTAACCTTGTGAGAACAATATCGGAGAATACGGTGTTCTAATAGCACGTGCTAATTTCCCGCGTGGTCTACCGGAGCAAAGTAATATACCGTAAGCTGAGGCGGGAAAAGCACGAGGATTTCGTGACATGTGTTTATCTATTAGTGTTGTTAGTTTGACAGTTAAATCTGATAGAAGTGGACGTATTTTAAATCGTTACCTGTGAGAATTTGATAAAAATGTATCGCTGTGATTACTGTGACAGAAAATCTTTCAAGACATATTTCTGAACGTCACACAGAATTTAGACATTGGGAATGTGTTGAAGCAAAGTGCTCAGGGAAGTTTATTCGACGAGGATATTTGTTAGACAATCTGACAAAAATACATAAATACTCACGCTCAGATGCTAGAACTGCAGCCTTAAACGCGAAACGTGAAAATCAGCAACGGTCTACCGGATACTACGAACCCGTGTCGTCGTCAGATGATGAGATATTTGACATATTGGCGGAAAATGAGGAACTAAGTGCAGATCATGATAGTGCGATACATGATTTTGATACGGAATTATTTGACAATGCTCAAAACGAAAAAGGTGATAACAAAGGTGTGCATTCAGAGAAAGGTAACGCTAACTTACGTGATTCGGACGATAAAGGTGCGAGTGGCAGCTCCGAGATGATAAACAACAATGAGGCGTGCACAAGTGACAATGATAAAAGTTCAGATTAAGATACTGGTGCTTGTGATGTCGAGGGAAGTGTTTACGACTCGCCTTACGATGAGGTCGGTCCAAGTACCAGTAGGGCTAAACCGTGTGATGTGGATCCATGTACCAGTACAGCAAACGCGTCGGATAAACGTAAGAAGTTTAGTGACATTTCAAGTGATGATGATGATGATGATGTTATTTACGTCGGGAAAAGTATCGGTCCATCGAAACTTGTTGTCGATAAACTGGACAAGAACATTCATTATGTTATAGAATATACCAGTATTCTTCAGAAGAAGAAGTACACATATAGTGGAGACGAGATCATTAGGGAGGAGCAATACATTCAAAGTGACAGATGGACAGTTAGGAAGTGAAATGATTAGTTCTATCAGTTATAGAGTTGTGTAGTGTATTACATTGTTTATTTGAAATAATCTATTCTATTTCATGCTGATGTTATGTTGCATTTATAATATTATGCTCTGAATTTGACTGACAGAACAAATCAGGAAGATTTGTAACTAGTATACAATAATTTGGTAGTAAGATGTAAATATTGTGGGAAATACGGATGATATTATAGATGTAATATTAAAGGTTGTTTTTCTGTTTCTATACTTATATAAATACAGAAACCTCCTGTGGCGGGAGTGTCGCGAATTGCGAGTAATGTTAATTTGCTCCGGATATAAGATTGTATGTTGCTCCAGAAAGGAACACTTTAAAGATTATTTACTATAATATGCTCCAGTTTAGGCGGGAAAATATTCATACTCCCGTTTGCTCCTGTACAAAGGCGGGAAATATCCACGATTTGCGCATGCTTTTGTTGTAACATAAAGTACTCAGGTTTTGGCGGGAATTTGAACTATATAAGTGGTTGATATCTTATGTGAAAGAAATTGTTGTTCGTTTCAGAAAAGTCAAAAGCTGGATTATGTTAAAAGTATAAAGTGTTTAAAGTATTGTTTAAAGGTGTTAAAAAACGGAAATAAAAAGTAAAAATGTTAACGTTGAAAGGTTGTGTTTTCTCTCAGTGTGATAAAGTAAAATGTGTTTGTTCGCCACAGGAGGTCACTTGTTCGAAGAGGAAGTGCAATGGTTACTATAACTACTAGGGGAATTTACTGGTTGCTAAAGAGCCACCGGTCTACGTTATTCGGAAAGTCATAATACGGTTTGAATAAAGTTGGATCAATTGGGTTTTAACACCTCACGTGACTTTATTCAAGTTGGACAAGTCGGCCGACTGGGACAGGCGTTGGTACAAAGGCCCATTGATGCCATCATCTTATTATAGATCCTCATTTCAGTATACAAGCCATTAATAATATCCAGGTGTGTAAAATCGGTACTTTACCAAGGGAGGAGGGAGCGACGGATGTATAAAAAAGTATTTATAACTTGGAAATACACTGAACAGAAGACGTCTCTGAGATTCACATTACTTAATCACCGTATGGGAAAATAACAACATTCATTTGAAGTTTTTAAAACAAGAAATGCTTTATTCATAAACTTAATTTCTAGCGTGCACACACATAACCAAGCACTGTGTCAAGATAGTTCACGGCATTTATGTCACCTTTAGGAAATAAAGTTATTATAACATGTATATATTTTGTCCCACCGCCAGAAAGTGGAGCTGTTTCTATGAAGACCGACGGTCCCTGAAGGTTGAAAATAAAAGAAGACATACCTGTCACATCATTAAAACAAGTTGCTTTGAGCCTCAAGGGCAGACAACTCGTTTGCGACTTGTAATATAAACAAGTCTTAGTTATTCACCTTACACAACTACAACAACAGGTAGCAAATATACTGACCAGCAAAACAAACGCAACACCACTAAACTATATTTGATGCATTTTAAAAGGAATTCTCCTGTAACAGAGCCATAGAAGAAATTATAAATGTTTTAAATGACTTATCAAATGTCAGACAGTAGGGAAATTAAACTTTACTACTTAGTACACACGTTTCAATGAGAAGAAATACGCTGACACTTTTCTGTAAAAGAAGTTGAAAATTGTTGCGTTCTTTTGCCTTTGATAATAGTTTGCAAATGAGTGTACACTGAATCAGTTCAAGATTTCAACATTTAAAGGTGGTGTACACTAAATTACCAAATATGAGTAAAAAACACGACCTGTGTGGTCCGTGAAAGTAAAGAGCGCGTTTTCAAACAACGAGTTGTCTGTTACTTCCAGGTGTCTTATTAGACTTATTCAGACTGAGGGGTCTATTACTTCCACGTGTCTCACTTCCAGACTGAGGGGTCTGTAACTTCCACGTGTCTCAATTCCAGACTGAGCGGTCTGTTACTTCCACGTGTCTCACTTCCAGACTAAGGGGTATGTTACTTCCAAGAGTCTCACTTTCAGTCTGAGAGGTCTATTAATTACACGTGTCTCATTTCCAGACTGAGTGTCTGTTACTTACACGTGTCTCACTTCCAGAATGAGGGGTATGTTACATACACGTGTCTCACTTCCAGACTGAGGGGTCTGTTACTTCCACGTGTCTCACTTCCAGGGGTTTGTTTCTTCAATGTATGAGTAACTATAACAGAGATGACACCCGTCTCCTAGTAGTTTGTGTTACTTATCCGCATACTTAGTAGTTACAAAACTGTGTTTGGCATACGAGAACAACACCTGACTCTATACATGTACTCATCGGTAATTGACTTGTAAACCGTCAGGGAATTTTCACAGATGCTCGGGGTATTGACTCGCCACCCTAACTTATTTAGCCCGTTGCAATAATTCAACAAACAAATTGAATAATTATGTCGTATTAAATTAAAAGCATTGAAAATAGATATATATGCGTTTCTCTCATTTCGATGGAACTTACAAGACAGGTAAAAGAATCGAAAGGAGCCCTGGGAACGTTGTCAAAATACTCCGCAACAAATGTTACTGGAGTCTTTTTATAGTTTATTAAGTAGAAATGACGAAGGTATTTTCGAATCTATACCGAGTTAATTTTATTTTACAAAATCTATGATATTTGTCGAACTTATTTCATTCGTTGAAGTTTCACGAAATGCAGTTTTGCTAAAACAGTTTAAACTTTATCGGTTACAAATATGAGCTTTCTAGTGAAGTGACTAAAGTGTTAAACTTTGACAAATTTTTTTAGACAATGTTATTTGACAAAGATCCTTGACCGTGTCTATGGGTCATTTCAATAATAAATTTCAAAGTCAAAGTTTCCTAAGTACAGTAAGATTTTATTCTTAGTCAGCGTTTTACACCTACACCGTCATAATACTGCTCAAATTTCCAGTTTGTAATCAAAGTGGAACCACCCTGCCACCCCCACAGTCCTTTGAGATGGGCGTTAACTATATAATAGGACGTGACTAGGACTTTTGTTGTTAAATGGTGTAAATATAAATATTGATGATTGTTATCGTCACATGGCGATTTATTACATGTTGTAATGGGCGTTTTTATATATGGTACTTTTTGTAGATTACATTAATGTTTGTTTTTACCAACCACTTTAATATTTGTTTATACTTTTATTGAAATGTAATTTATACTGAGTGCAGAAAAGAAAATAATTTACTATAATGTTGTAGGCATCTATGGAACGCCTAAACTGTCTTATATGTAGAATGACTGATGTGCCTGGTTAAATGGCGTTCTGTTGAGTCCGAGATACAATATACTAGGTGGAAATCCCAATGTGCCCAGTGCTGTGTGCTGATTATATTTTTTTCAGTCAAGTCAATGTGTTGTTGGGTGTTTTAGTCGTTATTTTCAATTCTTAAAATAAACAGGCATGTAGTGACAATTTATGTTCAGTTACAATGATGTGTTGTTGGGTAGTGCAGTTATTATGTTCAGTTATAATAATATGCTGTTTGGTGCTCTACTCTTTATGTTCAACTATGAAAATAAACAGTTGAGTGGTAACATCATTATGTTTAGATGAGGCAGTGTATTATTTTGTATTTGTTTATTATTTTCAGTTGCAATGATATGCTGTTGTGTGTTATATTCATTATATCCAGTCGTGAAAAACAACTGTTAATTGGTGCTATCATTATGTTAAGATAAATGAATATGCTGTTTGTGTACTGTACCCATTATGTTCAGTCGTGAACACAAACTGTTGTCTGATACCGTCGTTATGTCCAGTTAAGATGATATACTGTTCGGTGCAAAGGTCATTATGTTCCGTTAAAATGATATGCAATTCGGTGCTTAAATCATTATCCGCAGTTAAAATAGTATTCTACTTGGTAGTACCGTCATTATTTTCAGTTGATATAGTATGTTGTTGGGTGTCACTGTCATTTTGTGCAGTTTAGAAAAAGAGATGTTGAGTTGTCATTATATTTTGTTAAGATAACACGCTGTAAGTAATGATACTTTTATGCTTGGTCATTAAGTTGCTTTTGACATTAGTCGTTAGGGCAGAATGCGTGTGTATTTAAGCGTGCGTGACAGACGTGCGGGTCCTGCCATCTTTGTTCTCGGTAAGAGTTTTGATCCGAAGATACCCGAATGAACCTAACATAACTGTAACACTACAGAGCATGTCAAACACACCAAGACCGTTTAGATGTCTAAATATAACAATGTCAGTAGCACCATACAGCATGTTTTATTAACTGAACATAAAACTTACAGTCGACAACACTCGCACATACTATCTTAAATGATGTTATCAAAATCATATCACACTAAACACGTTGGTTTAAACCAAGGATTGTCTACCGGAACATTTTAAAAATAGCAGGACCTTACAACATATTATTTAAACTGAACGCTGATGTCATAGATCACAGCCTTTCATGACGAACATAATGTCAGTAGCACCATACGGCAATTACTGAACACGATGGCAGTATTACTCAGCGACACTTTATCTTAAGGCGGAACAAAATCATATCACACTAAAAGTTGTCAGGATTGAACATATTATTTTAACTGCCAACAACATAATGCTTGTACACTGAACATAGTGATATACACCTCATCTGACAGCTATCGCAAGGAAATGAGTGTCAGTACCCTACTGAACGCTTTTTTATAAGGCGGAACATAATCTACAACAGTTTAATAACATATTACACACAACTTTAACTGAACATAATAAATGTAACATTCAACAATTCACCTCATCTTAACTAAAGGATAATCTTGTTATCACTTGCCTGTATATCATTTCTACGGCACCAAATGGACAAATAACAGACCTACAGCACCCCACAACACATTATTTTGACTGAAGAAAACATTACCAGCACACAACATAACACTTCAATAACATGGCACATTGGAATTACCACTCTAGCACTCAACAGAAAGACAGCTGAGCAAGCATATCAATATTTTTTCACACACGATAGTTTAGGCGTTCCATATTTTTTTCTTAATAAGCTTCACATTACTATCAGCTACAACAGCTAATTCAAAGGGGTTTATAGGGTTTATTTTGCTCATTTTTGTACTTAAATGTAAAAACTAGTTGAACATTTTCTTCTATTTATTGGTTTTGTTACGCCTTTCGGCTCTGAACGCCAGTTTGTAAATAAAATTCTGTTATATGTGTTAGTAGTTACACAAGATCATCAGTCATTTTCCAGAGTCCTTGCACACCGATATATTTTTAACTGCAAACACTGTCACTGATGATAAATGAACGCTGTGTCATAAATTGTAACAAAAAAAGCACTGTTTGGCAAGTGCAAATGACAGAATGAAAAGTATAACTTTAAATATAAAGATCGCTGTGTAATTCTAATTTTGTTTCAGAAAACGGCTTTTGGCTGGTCAATGTTACAAAATTCACGGGCAATTCTCGGCGGGTAGTCTTACCAATACCTTACACTTGCTCAATAATGCATGTTTTGAAATTCGTAACAATATATATTAATTTATAATTTCACGAGGGAACGGAGTATAGCAGCAGCAGCAGCAGCAGTAGTTACTGTTTATGATAAGCGGGCGCCTAATTCAGTCGACCACTGCTATAAGTTGTCGTCTGCTCTTTCTCATAAGCTTTGTGTAAAATAGTTATACCGTGTGTGTTTCCTTCATATATTGTGCCCAGAACTTTCTGAGAAAGCAAACGCAACTTGCTCTATATGTTCTGTCAAACCTATGTTAAAGACCATCCCGAGTCAGTACCCACATTTGAAAAATGATCGGCAAGGAGAACACAGTACCATGTTAATCTTGAGTGGAAACACAAGTGCATATGGAGACTGTCATACTTTCTTCCAGTGGTCTTTGTTCACAGGTTCGGCAGTATTAATTCTTTTTATTTTTTTCAGTTGGTTGTATCATAAAAGTGTGGTTTTCTTCTCTAAAAAAATCTTTAATCGACCTACATTTCATTAGCTTTACAGTACACTTGAAATGGCGCTACTTAAGATGTTTGTGCAGGCGTCAGGCGTTGTATAACATGATATAAAGGGCATACAATACTTTAATATATGGTTTATGATTAAGCACAAAATTTGTAATTTATGATTCATTTTCAAAGTAATTTTTTATCAAAGCATCTCATTGAGAAGTGCGGAAGCCCAATAGTGCCACTTTGTTTTTTTTAAATGGATTTTTTCAACATAATTGTTTTGAAAATTCAAGATACTAAGTTGAATATTCAAGATACTAAGTTGAAAATTCAAGATATTAAGTTGAATATTCAAGATACTAAGTTGAAAATTCAAGATACTAAGTTGAAAATTCAACTTACTGTGTGGACCCCTGTGGTCACAAATTTCATATTCAAATTCAATTGTATTTAAGGTATTGAGGTTGTAATGAGTACTTTCTGTTTAATAGCCATTTGGAACACTTTGGATTTGAAATTACTGTAACCTCTGGTGCATTGAGGGTTTGAGTCCTGCTATATAACGATCTTTATGTGAGAAAGTTTGCAGCTTCGTACGGAGGATAGGATCTAATATTACTTCTACTCAGGAACGATGGTTAGATAACATACCAATCTGTAAAAAATTAAATGACCAAAATACGGTTGAAACGGGCGGTAATCTCACACAACATCATCCACAAAGAATCAAGGGACCTTGAACAGGCCTCCAGCGGGTAAAGTGTTTATGATACATGATTGAGACAAGTACACTAAGTGAACAGTATGGCATATTACAAGGCTCTAAAGATTATTTATAATAATAGTTGATTGTAGGACTCTACGGACTATACTTTTCACGTTTCTTTGCATGATCTATGCACTAGAAACGATAAATAAACAGTGAATAAAAGCATGAATGATTATAAATATTTAACAAGGAAGTCATGGATATTTACTTTTCATTTTATCGCTCTACCTTTCAATGGTTAACAATAAAAACAATAAAAAGGGAATTTCATTCATTTTGTTCTGTTAAACAAGGACCAATGAGAGAAGAACGTATTTGATAAGGAAGATACAAGTAGGCACATTTAGACAACAAAACACACGACTGCAAAATTAATGAAATAATAAAAGTGGTATCATACTTCTGAAAAGAGCTGGATGTGGGAAGAACCACGGAATCACGTACCGCGGTATACTCAAGGTCAAAATTCTTTATACAAATACATACAAGTTCAGAATTAGTAAATTTAATCTAGTTTGTGAGTTTAGAATTGTTTCCTGTCGTGGAGACTTCATATATAATATATAAAATTAAGAGTAAAACATAAATTTCTGAAGTAATAGAATAATTTGATTTACTTTATTTTTGGACTATTTTGTATGGTGAAGGAATTACTCCATTGACGTTACAGGGCGCGTTCTTAAACCAGTGAAGCAGCATAGAAATTATTGAAACCAACCACCTTCCACAATATTGCAGTACGTCGTACGGATACATTACTTTACCGTACTGGGTTAAGGTCTGAGCCTTTTAACCCTGAAGGGGTGTCTCCGGCCCACCCTAGCATTTCTCCCATAATGCTGTTTAACTTGAATTTATTGTCTAAAAGAAATGTTTTCGGTAGGAGGTGCCACACTAATCGCCAAAGGATTTTAATTTTGCGCGCCAAATGATGGGTAGAGCTGCGGCTAATTTAGTCCGACGGACGTACGGATACATACATGTACGAATAATGTTTATTTGGGATACAATATTAGGATACATATACATACATAGGTGCATTTTTAATAATTTTAGTATACATTAATATGGTAGTCTTTAGGTAGATAGAAATACGTTAAAGGTATACCATTGCACGCGTTTCGCCATAAACTACCCATACACTGGTCGTTTCATTGAAGTATTAAAATTACTCTTTTTAGAACGTACCTTTGTAAAAAATGTCGTCACATAATTAAGATTTAATAAACAATTGCGCGAAACATAATTTCAAACATAGTAGTTTAGTCAGATATCAGCAATGCCTTGGACCTTTTTCGCAGCTTCATATCAAGAAAGGCCGCATTAGGTCCATAATAACATAGCAATGTTTCCACATTTGCCAGTATGCCACAAAATGCATTTATCTGCTCAAGTTCTTTTGAAAAGAAACACATTATAATGACATTTCAGTGTGGGATCGAAAGATAGGTTGCGGTTAACCACAGACTGATAATTGAGATATTGCGGTTAACCACACTTCCCCGCGACCACGTCTAGTTTAATCCGGTACTTGTATACACCGTAAGTATAAAACAAGCCTATATAAACGAACTTAATGCATTTTTGGCATAGAAAAATGTATCATTTGAGGAACTTTCTACATTTATACATTATTTACATTATTAACAATATTTCGAAATATTGCATCTATCCTTTTCTTATTTTTCTGCAGCGAAAGTTAATTCAAGTTAAATAGAAAATAAACGGCGTTGGGCCGAATAAGATACCCGAGAGATTGACAGAGTCCTTTTCAATAATAAGGTATTCAACTGTATACACCTAAACCGTGAGCAGCAGTCTCTTCTAAGAAGAGGGTCGTATACAATTTAGATTCCCCGTGCTTCCATTCGTAACATTTAATTGGTCCAAAAAGTAGGTCAAAAGCCAGCTTAAAAGTAATCGCCGATGATTCCCTGAGAGATGAATTTGTCTCCAAATGATCCCTGAAAACAGACTCTGGACGGACAATAGAACCGGTAAAATGTTGAATGCTTCCGCGCAAAACACAAAGCTTCATGTCATTACTAGTTCAAGCTTTACTAGTAAAGAAGGTTGGTGGTTCTATCTAAGGTCTCGCTGGACACATTTAGTGACTTTCTGGTGTTATCTGGTGATGTCAAACTTTACTTGAAATACCTGATTGCTGTATACCTGCTATAATCGCTATTATCCTTAAATATAAAAATTGTAGTTCATTGCTTATCTAGTAATACATTCCTACTCCTACCAACTTGCATGTAGTAATGACGTCACTTGTCCGTTTCCCTTATTAAGATTCTGGTCGCTCTGGACGCTTGTAGGTTGCTTTGCAGGTGTTGCTAGCCTCCGTTCTGACATTAGAGTGGCATCCTGATTTTCTCTTGCACGGACAGCTGAAAAACAATAAACGACGGTTTATATTGCTCATACTTAAACATCTGAGGATTTAGAAGACTAGCACGATGCATTGCGACTTGTTCTAGCGATTCTTTCAGGTTCTTTTCATTCACTCAAATTGATATCACGGATCGCCATGGCAACAGTCTGCACCTCAGAATAGTACCGATGGAGATGGCAGATTACAGAAAGAATTCGTCAAATGTAGCCGCTCACTTCACAAGTTTATGCTGACTCTTTTACGTAATAGACATTTTTCAAATTTCTATAATCCATAGAACACGTGATACCAGTTAACTCATGCTTTTATATGAAAATCTTTCCTCTTTAAAATTGTTTGAATGCAGTAGGTAACTATCTCTTTACAAAACGAAAGGGTGTAAATTATATATACCTTGTATATGTATGTTGGCGAAAGCTCTGCAAATGCCCAACGCCACACCGAGAAGAAAACAAATTCCGAGTATGAGAAAAATCCACCATCTTTTTTTTAGAAACGATCTTCCGTCGAACGGTTCTTCTTTATCCCATACAGGTATATCTTCACGTGCTTTAGAAACCCATACAGCCCTCCAGTCAGTTGTTGTTACTTTAATTGATTCTGAAACATATTTTGCACCAATGGTTACTAATACTATGGTTACCAAAATGTTTTACTGCATGTCCACGTGTATTTTCAAGATTGTACTGTTGTTAATGTTCTATACCAAATGACCTTCAAGTTCTTAAAAGTGTATCTAGCAGTACATTGATAGTTCTATTCCACGTTGGTACAGAAAGTTACGCTACAGTATGATTTCTGCAGTCGTCTGCTCTTTCAGGCTCTTTTCCTACGAAGCTTTTATAACCAACAGCAATGTAACCAGTCTACCTGTTACCTGTTTTTCTTCTATCTTTGCTTGTTCACTAGTACGCGGACTTCTGAAGTCTTAACAACTGAAAATACTCTATCACCATGGAGATTAAGACAATCTAGTACAAACCAAAAAACACGTTACTGAAAAAGTACAAGAGATACCTTGGTATCGCCGTGTGTAAATTTTCAGTTGTAGAAAGGTTTTCTTATTGATAACGCCATCATTATATTCAATTTCTGCAGTAACCGATCCCAGTGTTGTACAAAGGGGTGACTTACTTGGCATGTCTTCACATGTATATATCTAAAACGAAACATATCAACGACATAAAGTTATACTTGTTGTGTATGTTTAAATTAATTGTAAAGTAGAGGGAATTTTGTAATACCTAACATATGACTTATGTTAAAAAGGAATACGCCCATTAAGTATTGTTTTGAAACCGCCCTGGTGCATTGATAGACTAGTGCGTTCGCCTCAGGATCGGGGATCCCGGGTTCAATCACCACCAGTGCTAAGTTAAGCAATGCACATATTATTCTCTCTCTGTCTCTTTTCGAGGTCGACTCCCGAGAGCGAATAATACATGTTATGATAATTTGTTATGCAGTCAAGAGTAAATAAAAAAGTATAAATTAGTCTTGCACTAGTGTTTAGTAAATAATAGATAAGTGTTGTACTACATGTAAAATCGCTTATGTCGTCTGCTTTCGGGGTACCTGATCCCTCTAGTAATTTGACCATTCTTCCTGTTAGCACTTCCCTCAATAGATGAGGAATTCAGTCTCGGACTTGAAATCACTCGTCCCCTCGACAACTGAGGGTATGGGTTCGAGTGCGGGAGGACGGAAGTCTTATCCTGGTCCATCAAAGGAATGACGGTTAGCTTGGGTTAACTACACGCATGCGAGTACTCGAAAAAAAACTCTGTTGAAATGGATCTTCACATTTAAAAAAAAACAAACTTTCGACTGACTTAAAAACAAAGACATTTGAAAACATCAATAACTGTATTTCTTACCTTTGAAATAGCTGTAGATCCAACGTAATATCTGAAATATATTCCACAGGCAATAGAATTGTAGTAACTGTTTGTTGTAGCGCTGATACAGATTTGTCTGCCTGTAATGTTAGTACTGTAAATGGTAAAAACACACTTCTTATTATATGTAAGAAGTCTGTTGACAACCTCCCCTTTCCCTAAGTAAGCGCCATAATAATCTAAATGAAGTGGTCCACCATCATCTAGACTGTAGTTACCGCCACATGCTGAATCTGTCACCTGTAGTCTAGTCTCTGAAAAAAAGGTCACATAACATTTTCCAATTTTTTACATGTCTTATGGTACAATAAGGTATTTTCAAATTAAAGTCAAATAGTATACGTCAGAAAATAGGATTTACATATAATGATGATATTTCCGTGATTTACTACACGGACCAAAATGTCTTCTAGTATCGCATGTTAGTAACAGTGAATACTCGTGTACAAGAAAACGTTTACATGCACATTCCTCACAATATTAAACTAAATCATTTCAAAGTTAATTTGCGTCTATGCCTATAGAAAATACCTGCTTTAATTAGATATAATGGTGCTATTGAAATCCAGGTAAAAAGAACGAAAACAAGCGCCTCCATATTCCAATCACTGTGTACAAACAGTAACAAGGTTATAAGTTATGAACTCTGTACGTCAGTTGTACATATTTTGGGAATGCAGTGACAGGGACGTAGCGTGTAGGCTTCTACTTTCAAACAGAAAATAAAGATATAGATATACTTAAAGCTATAATACTGTTCAAAATGACCAGAAAATGAAGTTCTTAACACATGAAAAAATGTTTAGAAAATTAAAAGAAAATAAGTTATGCTCAACCATTTCTTTCAGTAGTAGGCCAACATGCAAACATATATGTATCATATCAAAGGTTTAAAAAAAAGATTTTGTCAATTTTCAACTATATGTTCAATACGAATAAAACATTTATGTTATTTTTAATGATACTAAACCATTGTTCTAACGCATTACCGATGTAACGTCGTTTCTGATTGGTGACGTCATTTAAATTTGCGACTATTAAATAACGTATATATAGTCGCAAAATTCAAACGGCCTTTAATTATCGCATTTAGACGCACTGTGCGTTAGAAAAGGGATAACTGTTTAGTGATTTTGATATTTGCGACCGTATATACGGTTTTAATGGTCGCAAACAGTTTTAACAGCTCCGGCTAACGCCGTCGCCGTTAAAAATATTTGCGACCATTAAAAACCGTATATACAGTCGCAAATATCAAAATTACAAAACAGTTATTCCTATAGTGAATGTATTACATTAAATTGCGATTATCATATTGAATGGTATTATAAGTAGTATTCTGCTACTCTTTTGCTCATAAGAATTTTAGATATTGACGAGTATTGAATGCGTGACATTGTCAAACAGAAACAGTTCTCAGGATTTAAAAATATATGTGACTACTCTTAATTTTGTGAAGATGACGGGAAATATCCGGTCCATCACTGTACTAGTAAAACATATCAAATTGTACCGTTTCATGCGCCCATTATCTTTTTGAACTATATAAACATGCAAGTGTTTACCTTCCTTGTTGTAAAGGTTATATTCTAGATTACATACTTGAAATGAACGTGTACGGGTTTGGTCAAAAAATGCAAATGTCTGTACTCAATGAACTATATGAGTTGTCCAATGTTAGCCTAGTACAAATTAGCTAATCGTTTAACAGAAAGGACATGTCATGAAAATGATAAGAAAGACACATGAAAGATTTAAAACTAAGGATAAAACAAACAAACACTAAATACTACATAAATTGATATAATTTATAGTTTTGAAATAAAGAAATCAATGATAAGGACCTACAAAAAACCTGAAGCATTAGCCAATGTATTTATGTACAAGATCACATTTGCATGGGTAGTGTATCACTTTCAGATCTTACCATCTCTATATTCCATACATCAGTCGTGTATATTTGATGTACATGAATTTGCTTTTAAAATATTGAAAAAAGAAAACCACTGAAACTTTATGATCATGTTTTCTGCAGAGCTAGGTTAGCGACATAGGACCATCATAGCTTTCTGTTCCGGCTTTGAACTTGTGTTTACTAGTTTATAAGTTCTTGTTAAAAAATGCTAATTACATTAGAAAAACATGTAGTTAGTATTAGAATCATACTCATCTAAAAAATGTTTTAAGTAAAATGTCTGCTATAGGTTTTCTATAGATCTTTTATATTCATTTACAAGCCTCCATGATTGCAATATTGGTAAAAAAAATAATATGAAGAACCGGTACATGCATGTATTACCTAACTTTATATGAAATAAAATCTTACGTAACAAGTCAAGAGGTACAAGGTGTAATATCTAGAAGGAAAATAAATGCATAGTGACAGGTCTTAGTTGTAACGGAACTCTCTAATCAAATTATTACACCACTTTTAAGGTTAGCACAGTAGGGTATTTATTAGGACACGTGTTTTATCATTCACAACTTGCTGACCAGGGCTCTACCCACTGAAACTAAATGATGTGATATCAATTAATTATAAATGAGTACTTATAATAGTCACTGAAGTGCAAACACAAGAGAACGGGAATGGACTGTATCGCTCAAAAGAAGACAAAGCTGTTGTCAAATGTTGTCGACTAATTTAAGGATCTTTTTGTAAAAGCTTAAGCACTGGTTGAAAGCACCTACCTACATGTACTGACACTCGCTGTAAAGATAGAATACCAAGAAAAGTTCGTATTAAAATCCGTTTTCTAACATCAAGTTTATATTCATACACTGCTTACTTAACTGAAGGCGGGCGTATTTTATTTAAGCAAATCTTCTGTAAGGTTCTCTAGGGTTGTATTCCGGTGATGTCCCTAACATTACGGGAAGCGGACTGTCCAAGGGGGTAATTTCGCCTTCAGCCTATTGCTTTGTTATGTGCTTGTTCTGTGCCTCATTCTTCTCTACATAAGTCTACATGTTGGTGTGTGTTGTGTTTTAGGGACTGCTTTACTTATTTAACAAATAAGGATATAACTCAAGAAAAAACGCTGTTTTTGATTTGCCCCTAATACGTAGAGGATATTTGTGTTTTGAGTGGATTGGGAAAGATGTGAAAATTGTTTCACTTTTCGTTGAGATATATTCAATATCCACTCGAACAAACACGTTTCTTTTTATGTTATACTATTACAAATGTTTCATTAAAGTACATTAATAATTTATGTACATGTACCATTGAAAAAAGTAGTTTCGACAGATTGTGACTAATATCAGATGTATATCACTATACTCTGACTTTCGCTGATAGAACACACATTTTCATTGTTTCGTATAATACATGTTTAAGAATAGGTGTCCTCAAAATAAGAGATGGAAAATAATGCCCGACAATACTATTTATGTATTACACGTAGTACACGGAAACTCCATGCCACGAGATCGTGCCTCGCCGAACGCGCACCATGTATGTACATTTTGGAAGCAGTTATTGTCCAAATAGTTATCAAAGCATTGAAAGTACTGGTGGGACGGTTGTGTTGGCATATGTATATTAAGTTCAGACACAAAGTACTGAAATGCTCAACTTCAAATGAAATACTGAAATGTTCAACTCCAAGTGAGATACTCCAAGACGAGAAAAATAATATGAAATAAGGCACTGCCTAGAATGGGGATTTATCAACGAGTGTGTTTTCGTCACACTGCAGTTTCGTCTAACTGAATGTTTCGTTTAAGCAAGATTAATGAAAGTTGAACTAAAATCGTAGCCTGTAGAGTTGGCAGTATCAGGTCACTGCAACCTTGACTTTTGACCCCAAAAGAATAGGGACCATTTTAATGATGCAGACAACTTTCTGTCAGAGGAAGTTGGATGAAAATATTGACCTGTAGAATGTTATCTTGGAAACTCCCTTGACCTTTGACCCACTGACTCCAATACGTAAGGGATTACCTCAGGTTGCAGGGGACCTTCTGAGCAAGTTTCATGAAATTCAAATGAAAATTTTGACCAGTAGACTGTTATCAAGGGAAAGTTTACGGACATATTTGAACCAGTGTCTCCCTATGATAAAGTTCGAGGACATCAAATATTTTAAGTTCTCCAACTGTTTGCCAGACTACTTTTACAATGTTTATATTGGTCACAGCATTTTTTTTAAGAGACATTAAACAATGATTTAAAAAGCTACTTTTCCTCTTTTTATTTCTGAATATTCACATTTCTGCAGATCGTATATCAATCAATTTGTTAAAAATTAAATAAAATCAAATTTTATTTCATGTTGGTATATCAATACAATAGACATAAGCAATGCATAGCTATTGACCGATTAAACAATCAATATGAATTAAACATGTTAATTTCAGCAAAAGAAAACAACAAAAAACCAAGTAAACAAGAAAATGCAGTTGATGAAATTCCAAGTTGGTCTTGGGTCACCACAGTCCAGTATTAAGATGTGGCTGAACTTCACTATTCATTTCAGGATGAGAGTCATGGAAGAACGTTTGATTAAGATCAAAGCTTTATTGTCATTTTTTACAGATTCAATTTATTCATTTATTTATTTCAACTAATTAAGAGTTTATAAATATGTACACTTTCTTAAAACTAAATTGTCATAAAATCTATGAAATGTTGTTCAAACTCAATTTTATTTGAGTAGCATCTTTGAAAGGTTGTTCACTATCCATTCTATCCAAGTAAAGAATCGATAATAAGAATCGAAGTTCCATATATGTGTACTTTATTTACTTCAATAAAAATAAGTCAGTTGTTCGGATACGCACTCGTAATTTAATTACTACACAGCGGAACTAACTATATTTCACTGAATGATAAAATACAGAGAGACAGTTATCATTTCTTAATTATATACGATTATCATGTACTTTTTGCACAATTTTATAAAATACAAAATCTAGTTGTTTTCAATATCATTTAGGATGTCATGAAAAAAAGAACACCACTGCCGGGATTCGAACCGCGGTTCTCTGGATTACCTGTCCAGTGTGCTAACCCCTGCACCAGGCTTCACGTCAAATCTTACATGACAAATTACTTTACTGTATATACTTGACGTTTGCACCTGAATGGCTCCTTTTACTCTTCACGTCTCACAGATAGAAATGCCGAACAGCTAACAATTTACCTGTTTACTAGTTATTTCAGTTAAGGAAATGTAAAATTGAAAGTTGATTATAAGCGTCAAACAAAAACATGTACCGAAGACAGCTTTGGTGGTTCCCGATAGGTTGCCCTTCATGAACGTGTCAAGTATACTGTATGCAGAGCTCTACATGTAAGTGTCCGCGTGGATTAAGTCGGGATTCAGACCTATTTTTCTTGGCATCTAGTTTCTAAGAACAACACCATCTTGGTAATCAACCAGTTGGTCCTGAAAAAATGAGTCAGAATTAAGAAAATTTGAATGCTAGATCATGAGATCTAAACAAAACAAATGCTTAGCGTAAAGTTGGTGTTACACACCACCTTACATTAATTCATTCTGCTAGAAAACATATCATACACTGACTGATGCAGAAGCTTAGGAATTCTGATCATGCACCAACCATTGCAAATGTGTTCAAAGCATTTCACTAAAATTTACAAAATCAGAGTCATATTGATAAACACCCACCTACCATGAATCTCTCAATTATGGCACCAAGTGTATGTAGTTGTTCAGGTGATAAAAGCTCGATCTAGGTCTACTGTTATTTTTTTTTTCCAATTTTATCAAATAAATCGCTAAATAAACAGACAACAGGAAGTACGTCAGTGCGGTCATTATTCACGTGCGATGACGTATATGAGCACTTGCTTTATCTGTAAGACAGTTTTAAACGCCGGCGCTTCGCGCCGCTATATAACTGTAAAACACTCTTTTAACTACCTTACCTTTACGTTATCACTGATTTGTTACTCGTGTTCTAAAGAAAAAAAAAGAGGAAAACAGTTGGTTATCGATTCTGAGTAATTTCGGATGTACTGTTACACCGGTATTTCGAGAATAAAAACCCGTCTGCTCAAAACACATAAAGCGGAACCGGATCTCGTGAAAAAAGCTTTCCTAGTGAATGCAGAATAGACTCACAGGCGTTACCGTCTCGGGCATAAATCCCCTATAAACTCATTAAAAACATTGTGTCGCTATTCATCCTACAATTTTTTTAATTCATTTTAATTATTCATTTACACGATTTTCAAAAAGTGATATTTTCATGTGATAGAAACAGAAAACATTTACTTTAGGCTCCGTACTTATATGCAGCAGATTCAGCACTAGACTTGCATTCAGTTCTTACCTTAAATTTACTATTTCATTTTATGATTATCTGTCCATTCATTTCTTGCTTAATTAACTCCCTGTGCTGCCAACATGTAAGATGATCGAGCCCTGTTAGAAAAAAGGCTGAAAGTATCTTGGTTTCACTTAAATATATAAAAACTGCTACACGTATTCATTATTTGGTTATGACTGTGGCAATATTCATTTTCTAGGAGTTTAAATCAGTGATTTATATTTTTCTTAAACTTATCAGGGCCACTTTGACAAAGAAAATCAGTTTCACAAAAAGTCCCCATTGAAGGCGTTTTTTCTTTCTCAAACAATAGCTTTTCATTTGATTCATATTTTGTTACAATCAATCTCATCATAATATTACACTCAGGTATGTGCACTGGGCCCGTCTGTGATAAGAATAGATAAGAAAATAGCAGAAAACTCTAAAAAGGAAATGTTAAATATGTTCTGGACATTCTGAACTATACCTGAACTTTTCTTTTCTAAATACGGAAGTGCTAGAAATTTGTAATGAAACACCACTTCAATAGCAAATAACATTAGTGGATAAGCTGTAGAAAGCATTAATCCTCTGTCCTCTATGTTTATTAGCATAATTGTTTAATCATAATTCTACTTTAATTTTAACCATAATATCCCTCTGTCGCACTATTTTATCAAAAGGAAGTGATATATAACCAAGGTTATAGTGATAGTAAAGGCAGTATACATCTTCCTTGATTTCATTCATAGATTTTTGTACCTAGCCATTACTTACTCTTGGTCTTCCTCGTGGCACCCTAGATGGTCTGTAGGACTAGCTGTTGCACATTCTCTCAGCTTTTGGCCGAGGACACTCATATACAGTTTGATTTCTTCACAACGCGTATTTGTCTTGAAAATTAAAATATATTTAATGTATGATTGCAACATCAAGTGTCAATATGTCTGATTTGATAACGCATTAATTGTACTTTCAAATAATAAAACAGTCTCGTTCACATTTTGACATTTTGCGAACAGGAAAATCTGAAGTAAAATACAGAAAAAACCTCTAAAATTGAATTGCTAAACATTTTCTTGACGTTCTGAACTATACCTGAAAATTCTTTTCTTAGTACGGAAGTACTAGATACTTTTTAATGAAACACCACATCAATAGTAATACTTAAATGACAAAGTAGCATTTAATCCAGGAAGCTAAATCATTTTTGTATACACACACAGTTAACCGGAAGTGTATTTCAAAACTAATCTGTCCTTTATTTAGGCTAGTTTACTCATGGTCTTCCTCGTGGCACCCTAGATGGTCTGTAGTACTAGGTGTTGCACCTTCTCTCAGCTTTTGGCCGAGGACACTCATATACAGTTTGATTTCTTCACAACGCGTATTTGTCTTGAAAATTAAAATATATTTAATGTATGATTGCAACATCAAGTGTCAATATGTCTGATTTGATAACGCATTAATTGTACTTTCAAATTATAAAATAGTCTCGTTCACATTTTGACATTTTGCGAACAGGAAAATCTGAAGTAAAATACAGAAAAAACCTCTAAAATTGAATTGTTAAACATTTTCTTGACAAAGTAGCATGTAATCCAGGAAGTAAATCATTTTTGTATAAACACACAGTTAACTGGAAATGGATATCAAAACTACTGCGTACTACGATTGAAATGTACTCGTGTGCATGTCACTAAAACAAACGAACTTCGGTATGAGTCATAAATACTGAAAACTGTATTTGACTGATGGAAACTGTGGCACAAATTGTTTACTTCCAAATTAGAAATAAGCCGTTGCTGGGAATGTTCACCTACAGGACCTGCCTAAATATGTGTCAGGAATTGCTTTAACAAAAAAGTAAATTTTCTTTAAGTTTGTTGAAGGAAAAATTACTTGAATTTTAGTGTTTAATGTATAATGCTGTTTTTGGAGAATATCCACTTCGGTTGTACTTATTTGTGTGTGTTAAGACATCGTTTTTGGAGAGAGATTGAAATGGAAACTCAAGAGAAAAACTAATGCAAATTATTTTTACAATTCTTGTGATCTCGTGAAAATCATTGTGATTTGTTTATCAAGTTATGTCATAAATGTTTGGACTCTTAAGAAAATTATAAACAAGAATATTATGTAGGTTGGGTGCTGCTTGTACGCAGGGGTGTGGAATTCCTTTTTTCGTCTTGTCCGACACGGGACTTTTTGCCGGCGGACAATTGGATTTTTTTGTTCCGGTTGTCCGCAGACAATCAGAAATATTTAGGGAAAAAAACGAAATAAATAATGTACGACAGCGCTTCGGAAAACCAAATTTAGCCTATATTCTCGCTCGTATATTGGGGAATTACTACTCCGAGGAAGACTGGCTATATTGGTATATTATCTTTTCTTTTCACTTTGAATAGCTTTAATAGGCTTTTCCAGGTAACTTGTGAACGCTGCTCTTTTTTTCAAAAGCTTTACATGACGAAATTATCAAAAAAGAATTTACTTATGATGTTTTACTCGTACTTTCAGCTAGTTTAAAGATAAAGGCTTTACTCTATGAATAATAACATACTCCATTTCACGCGGTTTGGGAAATTCTCTGCTGATTGCAAATCGAATTTTTGGTACGTGGCATTCCCTGTTTGATATTATTTTTGTTTTTATGCTCACAATTGTTTTTGGTACGTGGCATTCCCTGTTTGATATTATTTTTGTTTTTAGAATTTCGTCAATTCTCTATTCAGAACTACCAAATCGCACCGTTTTCTTGAATAGAAGAAATTTATTCCGAGAACCAAAAAACCTTTATTGAACGCTTCAGAAGTGCTTCAAGGAATTAATTCCTAATTCAGGCTTACCAAATTGCACCCGTCTTTTGGCTTCCAAAAAGCTTCGTTCTACGGCATTTCTTAATTTGTATTTGGTGTATGTCATTATACTAGTAGTTAGATCACCCTTCAAAATGGTGATATTGAATTATGGTGAAAAAGGAAGATTCAAAGTAGATGTTTTGAACATGTAAGAAATTAGTTACACCGTTGACTGATATAAATGTAAATACAAGAACATACCACAGTATTAAGTTGAATTTTCAATTTTTGACTTTGGAAATTCAGAAAAGAATGTTACAGATTTCCTATATATCTTTATTCAGGGGAAATGAAACTGTTACGCATTTTCATATGTTCTGTTAATAATTATTGAACTGTTTAAAATCCGTGTCACATGTATTTCATAAACTTATAAAGGGCTCTTTGAACGGTAATACATTTGTTTCCCTTTAAAAGAAAGTGTCATTGTCAGTAAAGTTGAAATAACTGAGTACCGCCATTTCAAATGTTTGGAAAGTATAACGAAGTGCGGCGTACAGATGAAAATAGTCTAGTTTACAGACATGGCTCCGTAAGAACTAGGGGTGTCTCTGGAATTGGGACGCTTTCTGTATCTTGCACTGTCCCCCGAAACCTAAAATAACTAACCTCTTATGGGGGCGTTGGTCATGTAGGAAACCGGTGCCAACGATAAAACCCTAATATACGATACGATACATGGTTCCGTTAAATTTTGAACTTTGCGTCGCGATATAAACTTAAAGCCTCAAATAACGCAGTTTGATTGCATTTTCCACGTACATTCTGTTGACCCAGTTACTTATATTGAGGTTAGTAGATGAAAGGTCAAGGTCACCGTGACATTGAGAAGTGCAGTTATTTCGATGTCCAAAGTTTGTACATTTACGGCGCGGGGATATGAGGTCGACAAAATTTTATTTGTTAACGTTTTATATATGCAAGAGAGTCAAATATTATTGTCTAGCTTGGGAGTGTATTAGCGGGAATAGGGTCAGACTGCCTTTAAAAGAAGAAACAAAATGATCCCGTCCACTACATGTACCTCGAAGTTACTTGTATATGTAATTTTCGAGGAGAGAAAGATTGCAATCGCACTTTGGGTCAGGCTAGCGTCATAGTGGAAGGAACGGTTACATGTTGACGCTCGCGTCCGTTTTACAGATGTGACGTCATAATTGTATATATGCGTTTATTCTGAAGCAGGCTTTACGGCCGAAACATGTCAATAAAGTGCGTTGATTTTCTTTTTCCATTTATACTAAAATCTTAAGAAGGGATGATATTTTATGAAACTGTTTTGGTAGCTTATTGTGAGAGAATGGTTATGTTTTGTACTACTTTGGTCAAGGTCACTGTCACTAAAAATAAAAACAAATGACAAAGTCTTACCACATTTGATGTAAATTAATCGAATATGAAAGCTGTATGAAAATCTACCTTGATATTGCATTTGGGAATGCTGGTCTGTATCACAGTTACAAAGAGATACACGTTGTAGATATTATGTTTGTGTTGGAATGGAAAAGAAAACTTAATCAGTCAATTTATTGACGTTTTTAGTTTGCGCTTCACTCTAAAAGTTTTTAAAAAGTGTCGTTTTTCTCCATAACTTCACCTTGTCGAGATGGGGAAGGTCAATATTACACGAAGTGATAAAGGTCTTAAGACTTCAGCTTTTGAAAACTTTGAAGAATTTTCACAAAATATTTGCTTAATTATGTTTTAAAGAGAACGACTGAGGTCAATGTTACACTTGATGGTCAGATGTCATTGGACTGTATCTTCTTTGCCTAACAGTATTTTTATGATAGTGGTTGCATAAAAATAATGAATACTAATCACCTTCAAAAAGCTGTAGGTCGACGCCGGACGGGTATGTATACGAATAATGCTTATTTGGGATAAAAATATTTGTTTTTATTTTTTTAGCTCTGATGACCATTTTGTGTAGCGGAGCGAAATTCTTTTCACAATTTTGATAGAGGACTATTCAAGGAACGATCCTTTGATGTGAGGTTGAAGTTTTACCTGTGGTTAATGAGGAAATCCCGTTTTTCTATTTTTAGATCAGGTGGCTATTTTTGTAGCAGAGCGGACCGTTGAATCAGTTTTGGTTGTCAGAGGACCGACCATTCATGCAAATACAGCAAGCAAGGAATAATACAATTTCAAGTTCAGTGAAAACATGGGGCTCACCTTTTCGATTCACATTAATATCAATCTAGAGATGCAAGTACAGTGTCCAAAGAATGAAGGTAAAACCTATCAATCTCATTTAGATTTCTCTATTGACCGTTTGTCACAATTGCAGCAAAATATAATATATTACCATAATTTTAAACTTTATTCGTGAATAAGTTTCCAGTATTTCTTGTGCTTTGAGAAGGTAGATAGGAATCTAAAGTCTGTTCCGTTCCACTTTGGACTCCCAACTTTGACCTGAACTGAAAATAAATCAACGGTTTTAAGACAAATTTTACTTGATGTCCTGTGCCTATCGATCATGAAGCGAATAAGCTACCATGTGATTCCCAAATGCACTAACGCAATGTATCGTGGAACAATATGCTTGCGATTATTTGCAGGAGTACATAATTCAATCATAACAAAAATTCATAATTCATGTCGTAACTTCCTGGCCCCTTTGTTCTGTTTCATGTATATTAAATGACGAAAAAGTGTGGAAAATGTGTACTGTATCCTATGATTTAAGTCCGTTGAACTCTCGATAAGGATTTGTTCAGGTCGGCATAGAATCTATATAAATTTATTAATAACATAAATGCACCGTAAAACTTGTCTCTTAATTTTGAGTACGTCCCTGATCAAATCAGCTATGGGCACCGCCATCTTGGAAATCAGCGCGACGTGCGGTGTGCGTTACTTTGCATTTCGCCTTATGGAGAAAAGTATTACAAGAAAGTGAGTTTCTACATTTTAGTATGAAACTAGACCTATCACTAAATATGATTAATACCCCAGTAAGACCACTTTATCAACTGAAGAAGTTAATAGTAACAGAATACCTAACAAAAAAACTAAAATAGATATATGGTTCTTTGCAATAACTCTGTAATAATTCAAGATAGAGATATGGTTCTTGTACACTGCATTTCCTCTCATTGTGCTTGACCTGAAGTTGTTTTGATTTCCAACCAGTAGTTTTCAAGTTATACTCCGGACAAGGAAAAGTAACAAAGGGCAGTAACTCTGTAATTAGTCGAGATAGAGTAATGGTTCATGTGCACTGCACTTCCTCTCAAAAGGCTTGACCACTTCATGAAGTTCTGTTGAATTCCAACCTGTAGTTTTCAACTTATGCTCCGGACAAGGAAAACGCAACGGACTGATCGACCGGCTGATCGCCCGACCGACCGAACGTCCGACCGACCGTCCGCCCGCCCACCGGCCCGCCCGACCGACCGACCGACCGACCAACCAACCACGTTCGGGAGTATAAAAAGGTCCCCGGAAATATTAAAGTTCCAGATATAGACGGTTAGATACCGATGGTCCCAAATTAGGTGAAACATACTTTAAAACTTATTCTTTACCAGGAACAATGGTTAAACAAACTGTCCGCCTGTAAAAACGACAGAAATACGGTTGAAACGGGCGTTAATTACATCTCACAACAATACCAACTACTTTGAATATTATACATAGCATTCCCTTTTTTCAGATCAGTATCTCGGTTATCGCCACTATCAGTCTTATTTTATCATTACAGGCATTAATTTCAACTATCTAGTTGTATTCAATAAGAAAGAGATGGCATAATGATCAAAAGTAAAAAAAACTTGCATGGACATCGGCATGCAAACGTTCGTTTCTTTTTCGTTCAGCTCCATTTGACTATAATATATCAACCTACGTCTGTATATTATGACTGCAACTAGTGAAGTGCAAGACAATACAATTTTGTTTTGATAGTTATCAAGTTTAAAATTAATTCAATCATTTTGACAGTTTAGGTATTCTTGCATACCCCCCGGGGAAAGTATTGGCGGATCCCAGCACGAGGAGGGAAGAGATCAGCCTATACATTCCCTAGGGAAAGCACATCTCGGGCTTACTTGACAGCACCCGAACTACTTTTGTGTATTCAATTCGTACCTGGAACACTTTATTTCCGAGATACGTTTCACGGCGGTTTACATGTGAAAGATTATAATGTTTTTCGTAAATGTAAACTAAGGTCTCATAAGAAAGCACACACTTCAATATTTTTCAAGTTAATGTAACAGGAATTTCATTTTTAGGAATGGTTCGAATTTTCAGGGTACGCAATAACGGTTCAAATTACGAAAATTGTTGGTAACGAATATCCATGTAGTTTTGAAGCGATAGTTGATTGCGAAAAGAAATGGTGCTTTTTATGGTTTCACAAGCAAGAGCATCAAATTTTAGAAATGTATAGCAACAGAATATATTCACATTTCAAAGAACATACCTGTAATCGTACTTTTTCAAAACAAAAAATGGCGGTAAATGACGTCACAGTTTCTCTTGATAAATGACGTCACTGTGTAAACAAAACAAGTTAATTAAGTCAATGTCGATGGTATAGTCGCATTAATCAAGTAAACTGGACGTGCGTAAGGAGAATTTCTGTTTAGGATTTAATTGATATTTTTTTGATTCACAACGTAAATAAAGTATAGTTTTGGGTGCGATCAAGCACTATGTTTTTAGCTCTAGATACATAAACAGTGGTAAATTCACGTGTGAACCTACCAAATTTCCTACGCAAAGGGGTTCCATGCGGGGAATTATATTAATCAACATGAGGTTTTGATTTACCGCTCATAGTAGGGCCTATTTAAAGCGGTTTCCTCATAGAATCTGCAATAAAATCAAATAAAGTATGCAAGAAAAAGGATCTTACATGGCCTACTATGGAGGACTGGGTTGTTCCGACCCTCAGGAAAGCGGGGAGGGAAGTCGGAACCTCGCTTCGCTCGGTTCCTCCTATCCCCCCGCTTTCCCTCTGGTCGGAACAACCCAGTCCTCCACAGCAGGCCATGTAAGATCCTCATAATCAAAGGATATGTTAGCAATCATTAGTTCAAATACTTTATCTAGTTAGGATAAACTATCTTTACTATATAAAGGGGAAGTAACTGCTGAGTGAGTATGTTAAACTCCAGGAAGCTGTTACTTCCACTAGTGCGTAGTATTCAGCATATCACAAATAATGAATTATTTGTTTTAAATCATCAAATTTATGTACATTAATGTTTCATAAAGACAGGTTTAACAAAGAATGCAAAGACAAATTACAGTTCATTCGTTGGCATAATAATTTGATGATCTGAACAAACTTTAGTCTAAATGATATTTACATGCGACAACCAAGGATCATATAGTGTAACTTTCGAGCAGTGATGTCGATCCTTAATGATTTAAATTTTTGCACTCCGTATTGAAGGTTTACTCACACTCTGAAATATCTTTCCTTTTTTATGTGATAGTCTTATTTATGTTAATGATTACACGTGGTAGGTGTGTGAGTTTTTGTTTCCAAGTGTAAAATTCTGATGAATTTAATAATTAATGTTATTATGCATTTCATTTAAGAGTGCTGTAAGAACAGCAGATTAATGAAAGAAAACAAAGAGTTCAAGAAGAAAGTTATGTGCCGTCACTGTGGAAAGAAACCACGAGCAGTTCTCTTCCTCAAGTGCCAACATCTTGTGTTGTGTGAAACATGTCACATGTATTATAGACAATGTCCAGTTTGTCGTCAAGTGATAAAAGCTTTCTATGACGTTCTTTGGGCACCTCAATATATGTAGATGTTGTGGGTTTAGCGGGAGAGGAATGATCATATCAAGTTCTTTGAACCGTTTGCAGAATGTAACACACGATAGCTTTGTGTATTATGTAATTCGTTGTTATTGATTTCGTGTTCTTGAACATTTTTGGAGTTAATATAAGTTGGAGTGAAAACAAAAGTGACATCAATCATGGTACTACTTCTGGACAAAGTAATACAAAATAATATTGACCTTCTGTTACAGTCATGTTGCAGTGTGTTTATTCATTTGTTTGTTCTTTTGTTTTTTTGTCTTCTTTTTACGCTAAATCTGTTTTCATCATTTTATGAAATTTCTTTCTTACAACACTGTAAATTTCTTTTGCGCGTTTCTAAAATCTGTGTAGATCCAGTATTTTTCAACTTGCAACGCGTTTAGACAAAACTATTAAAATATTCAGATACATACAATTTGAAAAGTGCGAACATTCTCATGTACATTTTTTCCGTATCATTAATGTCTACACACATGTAATTCATTACATCTTTATTTTTCAACAAAAAGCTGTAAGAACTCATCTAACTTCGTTTCATCCCATTGAATATATTGTTGTTTTTCTATTTAAAACAACTCTTTGAAGACTAAATACTAAGAAAACCAGGGAAATGCTGCAGAGAGGATCTACAATTTAATTAAGATAGTAGGACAATTTATGAATTAACTAAATATGTAATAATATGATAAGTGCATTCAAGACAGGACTATGTATCAACTAAATTATTTTCGGTTCAATTTCAATTTAATTTTAGTTCTTAAGTGTATTCTTCATGTGATTGGACATCTACTGGAAAGTACCGGAAACGTCATTTGGACGTCTGGTTTGAATGACGTCATTATGACGTCGATTGTAAATAACGTTATTTCCTGACGTTTTGTTTTGTTTATCATTTCTAAGCTTGTCATAAAGATGGTCAACATGTAAATTGTTAAAGTGCAGACAAATTTCTTGAAAAACAACGTCATCGTCATATAGTTTCCGGCGTTCATTACGCTGGGTATACTTTTTGACGTTAATCCAGGTAACAGATTTTGATAATTTTCACTGAGTGGCCAGTGAGTTTTCGGGATATAATTCACCGTTATATTTTGATATACCACCGAAAAAAAACATAAAATAAAAATACCGAGTTCTGAATTAACAGAATATTCGTTAAGATTTAAAACTTCATAATGCAAGCTGTTGCAAAATGTTCAAAAATTGCTTCTATCTAATAAGTTTTACAGTGTTCGATCCGTGATGGGCATGAAATGAACTCGTTTTTATAGTCGTTTTGCGGTCGACGGAAATAATATTATTTTACTAATTTGCAACAAAAGTAGACCGCAACCTTTATGTTTACACCTAATTTGTTTCTATAGTACTACCTTTGATTATGCATATTGTATCGAATGCTTATTTTTTATTTGTCTTGAAATATCTAAGTAATTATGACAATAAATTAATTCGCAGGTTATAAGATTATATGGCATGAAATACTCGTCTACACTTTTTGTTTTGCGAAACTAAGACCACAGGAAAACTTCTACCAGTGCAAAAATCCATGTCCATATTTAGACCCGATCTACACGTTAATATTGCTAGGTGGATTTTATCAAAACCGTATATTCTACACCTTCAATCGCTATGTTTAAAGAATTAAAATGGCTAACAGTAGAAGATCGACACAAATTTCATATTGCTGTAATGTCTTTACACCCAAGTAAATCAAAGTGTATGCTTATCTCAACAAAATACAAAATAATGAATGCCCAAGAATTGCATTTGTCGATAGAAAATATTTCTCTTGAAAATGTTAAAGTGCACAAAGTTCTTGGTGTTTTAATTGACAATACTTTGTCATGGAAAAATCAAATATCCAAGGTATGCAGTAAACTAAATTCTAAAATAGCACTGTTAAAACGAATACTTTTTTACTTGTCTGATGATATGAAGAAGATGTATTATAATGCATACATATTGCCATGTTTTGACTACTGTTGTACAGTTTGGGGCAAGGGGATAAGTTCAAAATCAGATGTTAACAAAATTCTAAAGATTCAAAAAAGGGCTGCGATGATTATCTTAAATAAGCCGGTTTTAACGTGTTCCTTGGATATGTTTCGTGAATTAAACTGGCTTACGTTTGAACACAGATGTGCATATCATATGGGTTTGCTTATTTTTAAATGTAAAAAGCAGCTCTTACCGATTTATATGTCAGAATTAATAACATTTTCAAGTAATAGTACTTACAGACTCCGTTCTTCAGAACGAAATGAACTCATTCAATTGGAACCACGTACAAATTATTTAAAAGATACATTTAGTTACAGCAGCAATGAAGTGTGAAAAAAGATACCCACTGAAATAAGAAACTGTACAACAGTCATATCTTTTAAACGGAACTATAAGAAATTCCTATTACAACTTCAAAATCCAAATTAAACTGATATTACTGTAATTTTGCGGCCGCATATATAATGAATGCTGATGTTTAAAAACTTTTTACTATTGTGTTTAACTGTTTAACTGAAACATGTGTGACTGATTAGGAATTTTTCCACTGTATAAATGCATCCATCATTAGTTAAAAGATGAGTGTTTGTCGGGTTCATTTATGTCATTTATGTTTTGCTTATTATTTAACAGATGAAATGAAACTGTTATACTACAACGCATATATATTACCTATCATGGAATACTGTTGCAATGTCTGGGGACTTTGTCAAAAATCTGATACCAATAAAATTTCATCTCTACAAAAGCGCGCTGTAAAATTAATCAATAAAACAAAAGCAGGTGACTTTCAGGTTCTATTAAGAGACTCAAATATCTTATCCTTTGAAAATAGATGTAAATACCATATTGCATTACTGGTGTTCAAATGCAAAAAAGGCAATTGTCCTACTTATATCACTGATTTATAAAATTTTGTTAATAATGACCACTATGGTCTCCGTTCATCCACTCACAAAGATCTCCATATTGCTAAACCTAACACAAACTATTTGAAACAGGCGTTCAGTTATAAAGCTGCACAGATTTGGAACTCTCTTCCCGCACATATTAAACTTCTCCAAAACATTTGCACATTCAGGAACACTTTGAAGGAGTTTATCATGCAGACATAAATCAAGTTACCATGTATATGTACAATGAAATATAATGCTGCATTTATAAATTGTATTATATTATATTGTTTAAAAAACAATAATAGTTAAGACGTTTAAATATCTTAGTTATATATTGTGCATTATAACGGTTGAGCTGTTAATATAGGAAATGTCAATCATTTGGTGTTATTTTATACAATGGACATTATAAATATATGTATCATGCTTGATGAAGAGGCAATTATTCGGGATATGCTTCTCTTAGATATTTTGATTTTTGTATATGCATGATTAAAAGATATATAGATAAGACTACATGTCATAAGTTGATGCGTGTTTGTCGAAACTAATGGATATGTTTATATGTTGGTATGCATGCATGTTAAATACTTTGAGAAACTGTGAACTTTTGTGTGTGTGAGAATATGAAAGATATTTTTAAAGTTAAAAATGAAGGCCATACTGGAAATAAGCAGTATGAAACTTTTTGTACACTTAGTATGTAACCTTCACAAAATAAAGTTATTGTTGTTGTTGTTGTTGTTGTTTCATAATGCCATTTTTATTTCAGGATTGTTTCTTTTTTCTTTTCTTTTTTGAAGGCCACATTGAAAATAAGTTAATGTTTCGCATGTCTTAATGTGTTAACCTTCAGTAAATAAAGATATTATTATTATTATTATTATTATTATTATTATTATTACATACAAAGCTCCTAACAGAATTGCACCTGAATACATATACCAATTTATTACTGTTTCTGATAACAAAATATACAATTTACGATCCAACTCAAAGAGAAATTTAACACACGCAAGACCAAAAACAGAATACCTTAAACAAACGTTTAAAATCGTTTCCATGCTGACATGGAATTCCATACCAGAAACCACAAGAAATTCAGTCTCTGTAAATGCTTTTAAGTACCATTACAAACTATTTTTAATGAGTAATTACAGCACATTATAATACACAGGTGTTGCTCTTTATTTTATTGCCGATAGGCCTATTAAGTCGGTTATGCATTTGTATGATTAATATTGCTACTTTGTTATATATAGAAGGCCTCATTGTAAATATGTAATGTACATTTTGCTTTTAATTTTGTATTTGCATTATGAGTTTTACCTTCTGAAAATAAAGACATTATTATTATTATTATTATTATTATTATTATTATAATCTGTTTGAACTATTTCCCTTTCTTATCATAATGGTCTATATTCTAGAATACTTGAAATGTTTTAAACCCTTTAAAGGTCACTGCGAAAAAAGGTGGATATACGGATGTGTACGGGACGTATGTGCCTTATATATGGACGATCTCGTATGTGGAACATCTGTTATACGGAAAATCCATATATGCATCATAAATACAGGTTTTTTTAAGGAAGTCGTTTTTCGAATTTTTTCCGATATACAGGTTTGTATTGTGTCCGTATTTTTGAAATATACAGTATTTCGGAGATTATTTGTATAAAGATTTCCCTTTGTTTTAATATGTCGAACATAATTTAATATTTAATATCTAGGACAAATGGTTAATTTAGCAAAGCTAACACCGGGGCCGTTACCAAAGCCGTCTTGATCTTACAGAAAGCATCTTTATGTTCTGAACCCTAGTGATACTTTTTTCTAACCAGTTAGCCATATGTGCCAAATCTGGTATAAATGGCTAATCCAAGAAACTGTTCAACTTCCTTTGTGTTCCTCGGAATTGACCAGTTTTGCACACGCATTTTATCGTCTTTCATTTTTATTTTTAATCGCGAAATCAATGGGTTATTGTCTGTGAAAACTGTGAAAAGTACAATAAAGTGAACAGCCGCATATGAAAAGGAATAGCAAAAATGAACAAACAAACGGAACAACATTCTTATTTTCCATGAGAAAAGCGTTAATTCAAAAGGTGACCGTACCGTTTACAATTGTGAGCGTTTTTCCGACCGTACCGGTGACTATTTACGGAAAAGTGATACCGGTGCGTGTTGACCGTACCGATATGATGTTGAAAGAAGAAGCACAAGAATAAATTGACCAGCGGCAAATCAAAGCTGTTAATTTAGCATTAATCCGGTAGGAGTATATGCAACAAGAATAATAACCCTTTTCACGCATGTAAATGTCAAAGATACACTTCTAAGCGTGATTGGACTGAAGTTACGGAGACTAAAACTGGCACATACCTTGTTTGGTCGTTTTCTTCCGCAATTTTGGTTGGATGCACCGGTCTACGAAAAAACCGTACCGGTGCGCGTTCATGACAGTGAGTCCGTCCGTCACATTTGTCACTTATATATACTGCTGCCACGTCAACTCCAAATGACCTGGCGATAATTTCCCGACGCGTAAAAGCGAAGGGTAATCATAATTTGTTTCCGTGGCATCAGTGGTCGATTCCGTTTGGGGCAATCGTTCAAGTTCAAAAGTCGTGTAAGTCTGTCAATGTTGTCCGATGAAAATCTGTACCATTTTCGCAATCATGTCTTTGTCGTCAAAGTTAGTCAGTTGTCGGTCAATGCGTTGAAACTGCCGTTGTTGTCGGTGACTAGTGTCAAAATTGTCTAGTAAATCGCTTACCCTGGTCAAAGAGGTGGGTGTCGGTTAGTTTAAACGAGGTTTACATCTAGTCAAAATGACCGGCGATTTTTAAACAACTGTTACAGCGGATTTTTCAGTTTTTGTTGACTTGGTGTAAAATCAGTACTTTACCAAGGGAGGAGGGAGCGACGGATGTATAAAAAAGTATTTAAAACTTGGAAATACACTGAACAGAAGACGCCTCTGAGATACACAATGTCATAACTTAATCACCGTATGGGAAAATAACAACATTCATTTGAAGTTTTTAAAACAAGATATGTTTTATTCATAAACTTAATTTCTAGCGTGCACACACATAACCAAGCACTGTGTCAAGATAGTTCACGGCATTTATGTCACCTTTAGAAAATAAAGTTATTATAACATGTATTTATTTTTTCCCGTCGCCAGAAAGTGGAGCTGTGTGTATGAAGCCGACACAATTTTAACGGTCCCTGAAGGTTGAAAATAAAAGAAGACATAACTAAATAATCACATCATATAAACAAGTTGCTTCGAGCCTCAAGGGCAGACAACTCGTATGCAACTTGTAATATAAACAAGTCTTAGTTATTCACCTTACACAAGCAAATACATAACAAGTAGCAAATATACTCACCAGCAAAACAAACGCAACACCACTAAGCTATATCCGATGCATTTTAAAGGAATTCTCCTGCAACAGAGCTATAGAAGAAATTATAAATGTTTTAAATGACTTATCAAATGACAGACAGTAGGGAAATTAAATGACGTGGTCCGTGAAAGTAAAGAGCGCGTTTTCAAACAACGAGGTGTCTGTTACTTCAGGACTGAGAGGTCTGTTACTTCCACGTGTCTCACTTCCAGACTGAGGGGTATGTTACTTACACGTGACTCACGTCCAGGGGTCTGTTACTTCCACGTGTCTCACTTCCAGACTGAGGGGTCTGTTACTTCCACGTGTCTCACTTCCAGACTGAGGGGTATGTTACTTATACGTGTCTCACTTCCAGGCTTAGGGGTCTGTTACTTCCACGTGTCTCACTTCCAGACTGATGGGCATGTTACTTACACGTGTCTCACTTCCAGACTAAGGGGTATGTTACTTACACGTGTCTCACTTCCAGGGGTCAGTTACTTCCACGTGTCTCTCTTCCAGACTGAGGGGTATGTTACTAACACGTGTCTCACTTCCAGGGTCTTTTACTTCCACGTTTCTCACTTCCAGACTGAGGGGTGTTACTTACACGTGTCTCACTTCCAGGGGTATGTTACTACCAAGTGTCTCACTTCCAGACTAAGGGGTCTGTTACTTACACGTGTCTCACTTCTAGATTGAGGGGTATGTTACTTCCACGTGTCTGACTTTCAGACTAAGGGGTCTGTTACTTCCACGTGTCTCATTATCAGACTGAGGGGTCTGTTACTTCCACGTGTCTCACTTCCAGAGGTTTGTTTCTTCAATGTTTGAGTAACTATAACAGAGATGGCACCCGTCTCCTAGTAGTTGGTGTTACTTATCTACATACTTAGTAGTTACAAAACTGTGTTTGGTATACGAGAACAACGCCTGACTCTATACAGGTACTCATGGGTTATTGACTTGTAAACCGTCAGGGAATTTTACTCCAGTTTCCGGTGTGAGTGCTGACGATCGTCCTTAAGAACCGAGATTTAAGTAAACTCTCGGAGTATCTTATGTTTGTTAAGTATACTATTCAGATATGCATTGATTGCTATCAAACAGTAAACATGATTTTAATCAAACTGACATGTTGTAAATAGAAATGTATTTGCATGAATTAATGTAATCTTATTCAAATGAAAATTACATACAAAGTCAAAGATATAGTGCTTAGTGCCTAACTTATTTAGCCCTTTGCAATAGGTCAACAAACAAATAGAGTATGTTAAATGAAATTAAAAGCATTGAAAATAGATATATATGCGTTTCTCTCATTTCGTTGGAATTTACAAGACATGTAAAAGAATCGAAAGGAGCCCTGGGAACGTTGTCAAAATACACCGCAACAAATGTTACTGGAGTCTTTTTATAGTTTAATATTAAGTAGAAATGACGAAGGTATTTTCGAATCTACACCGAGTTAATAATAATAATTTATTTTACAAAATTTATGATATTTGTCGAACTCATTTCGTTCGTTGAAGTTTAACCAAATGCAGTTTTGCTAAAACAGTTTAAACTTTATCGGTTACAAATATGAGCCTTATAGAGTAGTGACTAAAGTGTTAAACTTTGACAAAGATTTCTTACACAATGTTATTTGACAAAGATCCTTGACCGTGTCTATGGGTCATTTCAGTAATACATTTCAAAGTCAAAGTTCCCTAAGTACAGTAAGATTTTATTCTTAGTCAGCGTTTTACACCTACACCGTCATAATACTGCTCAAATTTCCAGTTTGTAATCAAAGTGGAACCACCCTGCCACCCCCACAGTCCTTTGAGATGGGCGTTAACTATAGGACGTGACTAGGACTTTTGTTGTTAAATGGTGTAAATATAAATATTGATGATGGCGATTTATTACATGTTGTAATGGGCGTTTTATATATAGTGCTTTATGTAGATTACATTAATGTTTGTTTTTACCAACCACTTTAATATTTGTTTATACTTTTATTGAAATGTAATTTATACGGAGTGCAGAAAAGAACATAATTTACTATGATGTTGTAGGCATATATGGGACGCCTAAACTGTCTTATGTTTAGAATGACTGATGTGCCTGGTTAAATGGCGTTCTGATGAGTCCGAGATACAATATACTAGGTGGAAATCCCAATGTACCCAGTGCTGTGTGGTGATTATATTTTTTTCAGTCAAGTCAATGTGTTGTTGGGTGTTTTAGTCGTAATTTTCAGTTCTTAAAATAAACAGGCATGTGGTGACAAAATTATGTTCAGTTACAATGATGTGTTGTGGGATAGTGCAGTTATTATGTTCAGTTCTAATAATATGCTGTTTGGTGCTCTACTCATTATGTTCAACTATGAAAATAAACAGTTGAGTGGTAACATCATTATGTTTAAATGAGGAAGTGAATTAAACAGTTTAGTGGTAACATCATTATGTTTAGATGAGGCAGTGTATTATTGAGTGATACGTTTATTATTTTCAGTTGCAATGATATGCTGTTGGGTGTTTATTCATTATATCCAGTCGTGAAAAACAACTGTTAATTGGTGCTATCATTATGTTAAGATAAATGAATATGCTGTTTGTGTACTGTACCCATTATGTTCAGTCGTGAACACAAACTGTTGTCTAATACCGTCGTTATGTCCAGTTAAGATGATATACTGTTCGGTGCAAAGGTCATTATGTTCAGTTAAAATGATATGCTATTCGGTGCTTAAATCATTATCCGCAGTTAAAATAGTATTCTACTTGGTAGTACCGTCATTATTTTCAGTTCATATAGTATGTTGTTGGGTGTCACTGTCATTTTGTGCAGTTTAGAAAAAGAGATGTTGAGTTGTCATTATATTTTGTTAAGATAACACGCTGTAAGTAATAATACTTTTATGCTTGGTCATTAAGATGTGTTAGTTGCTTTTGACATTAGTCGTTAGGGCAGAATGCGTGTGTATTTAAGCGTGCGTGACAGACGTGCGTGTCCTGCCATCTTTGTTCTCGGTAAGAGTTTTGATCCGAAGATACCCGAATGAACCTAACATAGTTGTATAACCACAGAGCAAAAACACCAAGAGCGTTAAGTAGACTAAACATAACAATGTCATCACAGAACAGCATGTTTTATTAACCAAGCATAATAGCATTACTGCCGAACAACACACTATCGCAACTGAGTAAAACGATGTTATCACTCAGCAGTTCATTTTTACGACTGAACACGATGGCTTAACCACCCAAGAGCATATTACTCTACCTGAACATAAAAATAGCATGACTTTACAACACATTATTATAACTGAACGCTGATGTCAACACTCACTAGTCCGTTTACATGACTGAACATAATGTCAGTAGCACCATACAGCAGATTTTTAACTGAACACGATGACAGTGCTACTCCGCGACACAATATCTTAACTGAACAAAATCAAATCACACTAAATAGTTCGTTTTCAGGATTGACCAACATGTTTACAGCACCCAACAACATATTATTTTAATTGAACATAGTGATAGAACACCTCAATCAGACACTATCGCAACAGAACATAGTGTCAGTATTACTCAACACTTTATTTTCAAGGCGGAACATAATCACAAGAGTTTAATAACATATTACCAGTATTTTAACTGAACATAATGCTTGTACTATTCAACAATTCACTATCTCAGCTAAAGGAAATGACGGTACCACCAAACTGTATATAATGTCTACAGCACCAAATAACAAATAACACAGACCATAATAACAGTAACACCCCACAACACATTATTTTAACTGAGCATAATCTTGTTATCACTTGCCTGTTTATTTTACGGACTGAACATAACGACTACAGCACCCAACAATGTATCTAGCACTCAACAGAAAGACAGCTGAGCAAGCATATCAGTATTTCTTCACACAAGATAGTTTAGGCGTTCCATATTTTTTTCTTAATAAGCTTCACATTACTATCAGCTACAACGGCTAATTCAAAGGGGTTTATAGGGTTTATTTTGCTCATTTTTGTACCTAAATGTAGAACTAGTAAAACTAGTTGAACATTTTCATCTGAAATTTATTGATTTTGTTACGCCTTTGGGCGATGAACTGCTGTCTCTCAACGCCAGTTTGTAAATAAAATTCTGTTATATGTATCGTCAGTCATTTTCAAGAGTTGTTGCAAACAGATATATTTTTAACTGCAAACACTGTCATAAATGAACGCTGTGTCATGAATTGTAACAAAAATAAGCACTGTTTGGCAAGTGCAAATGAATGAATGAAGAGAATAACTTTAAGTATAAAGATCGCTGTGTAATTCTAATTTTGTTTCTGAAAACGGCTTTTGGCTGGTCAATGTTACAAAATTCACGGGCAATTCTCGGTGGATAATCTTACCAATACCTTACACTTGCTCAATAATGCATGTTTTTAAATTCGTAACAATATATATTAATTTGTAATTTCACGAGTAAGGGAGTGTAGCAGCAGCAGCGGCAGCAGTAGTTACTGTTTATGATAAGCGGGCGCCTAATTCAGTCGACCACTGCTTTAAGTTGTCGTCTGCTCTTTCTCATATAGTTATGCCGTGTGTGTTTCTTTCATATATTGTGCCCAGAACTTTCTGAGAAAGCAAACGCAACTTGCTCTATATGTTCTGTCAAACCTATGTTAAAGACCATCCCGAGTCAGTACCCACATTTGAATAATGATCGGCAAGGATAACACAGTACCATGTTAATTTTGAGTAGAAACACAAGAGCATGGAGATTGTCATACTTTCTTCCAGCCAGTGGTCTTTGTTCACAGGTTTTGCTGTATTTATAGTTTTTAAAAAAAAATTCAGTTGTTTATATAATAAAAGTGTGTTTTTCTTCTCTAAAAAATCTTTATCGACCTACATTTCATTAGTTTTACAGTAAATTTCAAATGGCGCTATAAGATGTTTGTGCGGGCGTTAGGCGTTGTATAATATGATATAAAGTGCATACAATACTTTCATATATGGTTTATGATTCAGCACAAAATATGTTATTTATGATTCATTTTCAAAAGAATGTTTATCAAAGTATCTCAATAAGAAGGGTGGACTAGAAACTAATCTGATTCAACGGACGCCCGTCTCCGTGATTGGCATGTTAAACTAATTAGTATATTGCTTATTTCCTGTTGTTTTCGTTTTTATGCCCCCGAAGGGTGGCATATTAAAATCGCACCGTCTGTCCGTCTGTCCGTCTGACCGTCCGTCCGTCTGTCCGTCCGTCCGTGCGTCCCCACTTACAAATTCGTGTCCGGACTGTAACTTTGTCATGCATTGAAGGATTTTAAAATAACTTGGCACACATGTCTAGCACATCAAGACGACGTGTCGCGTGCAAGACCCACATCCCTACCTCAAAGGTGAAGGTCACACTTGGAGTATGAAGGTTATGGAATCCTCTATATATGCACACATTCGTGTCCGGACTGTAACTTTGTCATGCATTGAAGGATTTTAAAATAACTAGGCACACATGTCTAGCACATCAAGACGACGTGTCGCGTGCAAGACCCACGTCCCTAGCTCAAAGGTCAAGGTCATACTTAGAGTTTGAAGGTAATGGATTCCTCTATATATGCATATATGCACACATTCGTGTCCGGACTGTAACTTTGTCATGCATTGAAGGATTTTAAAATAGTATGGCACAAATGTCTAGCACATCAAGACGACGTGTCGCGTGCAAGACCCAGGGCCCTAGCTCAAAGGTCAAGGTCACACTTAGAGTTTGAAGGTAATGGATTCCTCTATATATGCATATATGCACACATTCGTGTCCGGACTGTAACTTTGTCATGCCTTGAAGGATTTTAAAATAACTTGGCACAAATGTCTAGCACATCAAGACGACGTGTCGCGTGCAAGACCCACGTCCCTAGCTCAAAGGTCAAGGTCACACTTAGAGTTTGAAGGTAATGGATTCCTCTATATATGCATATATGCACACATTCGTGTCCGGACTGTAACTTTGTCATGCCTTGAAGGATTTTAAAATAGTATGGCACAAATGTCTAGCACATCAAGACGACGTGTCGCGTGCAAGACCCACATCCCTACCACAAAGGTCAAGGTCACACTTAGAGTTTATAGGTAATGGAATCCTGTATATATGCATACATTTGTGTCCGGACTATAACTTTATTATGCTTTGAAGGATTTTAAAATAACTTGGCACAAATGTCTAGCACATCAAGCGGATGTGTCGCGTGCAAGACCCAAGTCCCTACCTCAAAGGTCAAGGTCACACTTAGTGTTTAAAGTAATGGAATACTGTATGCATGATTACTCTGTCATGCATGGAAGGATTTTAAAATTACATAGCACATTTATTGAGCACATGGAGAGGACACAGACTGTGAGGCACCTCTTTCGGGGGCATTCGTCACTTGTGAGGGACAGCTCTTGTTTTTTATAAATTTGTTTCCTCTCTAACAGTGAAAATATGTTTTTATCACAAAAAAGCGTTTACTTCAATATTTTACATGTGATTTCTTAGGCATATTTAGCAATGTTTTATACCTTGAATACGATCTATCTTTTGAAGTAGCGTACGTAGCGTTTTGGGGAGATTATTTTAAACAGATTACCTTGAATACATCTTATTTGCAAAAAAACTAATTCTCACTTAAGAGAATAATGTGAAAGTTGAAAAGTTTCAACAAAATTAAATGTTTTGTTTAAGAAAGTTATAAAGTACAGTATGTCTCTTTGACTAAAATGAATAGTTTGTTTGTGGAAGAGAAATATTGTACAAATTTCTCAGACTGTAGTAAAATTTACCTACTTGAGTAATTTTTTACATAACTCTACACTCTCAATTTGAAACAGAAAATGCATACATTTATGGTACTACATTGACAATGTACTAACCACACTATATATTTAATAAGCGTAGATGCTATAGAAAAGCATAAGTAAAAGTTATAATTTTCTTCATCTTTATCTTCTTTTTTTCAAATATAGAGGATAATTGTTGGTTTCGGTGTAAGATCACGTTATAATTTCACCGAGTGGGCACCAAAAGTGATATTTTCACGAGTGGCGCAGCCACGAGTGAAAATAACTACTTTTGGTGTTCACGAGTGAAATTAACGTGAAATTACACCGATACCAACAATTTTTCTGTTTATTTTATGGTTAAAACTCTATTTTTATTGAGTTTTTTTATAAAAACATCGAAAATCGCGGGAAACGTCATCAGAAAACATAGAACAAATGACGTCATTTAAACGACGTCATCGTCGCATGGTCTCCAGCATTAATAACGCTCGGTATACTTTTTGACGTAAATCCGGGCTAAAGATTGCAAAAACAGTGAAAAATAAAAATGGTAATCCACTGTTTCAAAACTGTGGATTATCACTTTTATTTCACTGAGAAAACTCTATAATTCACTGGAAAACATAAAATAAAAGAAGTTCTTTACTCTGTTAACCATGTGTTCCATCATTTATCAATTTTTACCTACTGTAATAGTAGCTATACGGAAGCTGATTATGAAAAGCACCATCAAGTCTATCATTGGCTAAGACATTTACTGTGAATACACAGGTCTGTCTGGACCACTGTGATCACAAATCTCACATTCCTGTTCAATTGTCTTTAAGGTATTGGGGTTGAAATGAGTACTTTCTGTTTAATGGCCAATTGGAATACTTTGGATTTTAAATCACTGTAATCGGTTCGAGTCCTGCTAACACCCATGTCTCTTTATGTGAGAAAGTTTGCAGTTTCTTACGGAGGATAGGAGTCTAGTATTGCTTCTACTCAGGAACGATGGTTGGATAACCTACCCATCTGTAAAAATTAAACGGGCGGTAACGGTAACCTCATACAACATCATCCACAAAGATCCAAGGGACCTGGTAAGGGACTTTAGATCATAAGCAAACATCAAAAAAAAATATTTTTTTTAAAAATTTTTTTTTCTTTTTGGTTTTTTTTTTTTTCTTCAAATATGACTCAAATTTTTTTCGTATTGTGTACTCGTTGACCTTTGACTGATTAAATACAAAACAGGCCACCAGAGGGTAAAGTGTTTATGATACATGACTGATACAAGTAAGTGAACAGTATGGAATCATACAAGGCTCTAAATATTATTTATCATGATAGTTGATTGTAGGACTCTACAGACTATAGTTTTCACGTTTCTTTGCATTATCTATGCACTAGAACGATAAATAAACTTTGAATAAAATCATGAATGAATATAAATATTTAACAAGGAAGTCATGGATGTATACTTTTCATTTTATCGCTCTATCGAAAGATGGTTAACAATAAAAACAATAAAAAGGGAATTTTATTCATTTTGTTCTGTTAAACAAGGACCAATGAGAGAAGAACGTATTTAATAAGGAAGAAACATGTAGGCATTAAGGTACTTTTAGACAACAAAACACACGCCTGCAAAATTAATGAAATATCAAAAGTGGTATCATACTTCTGAAAAGAGCTGGATGTGGGAAGAGCCACGGAATCACGTACCAGTATACTTTACGTCAAAATCCTTTATACATGTACAAATACATACACGTTCAGAATCAGTAATATTAATCCAGTCTGTGAGTTTAGAATTGTTTCCTGTCGTAGAGACTTCATATATAATAATATAAAATTAAGATTAAAACATACATTTCTGAAATAATAGAATAATTTGATTTACTTGAAGATTTTTGGACTATTTTCTATGGCATTTACGGCCCACCCTAGGATTTCTCTTATAATGCTGTTTAACTTGAATTGATTGTCTAAAAGGAAGTTGTTTGGTAGGAGGTGCCACCCTCCTAATTGCCAAAGGATTTTAATTTTGTGTGCCAAAGGAAGGGTAGAGCTGTTGCTAATTCTGCCCGACGGACGTACGGATACATAAGAATAATGTTGATTTGGGATAAAATATTAGGATACATGTACGTACATAGGTGCCTATTTAATAATTTAAGTATACATTGATATGGTAGTCTTTCGGTAGATAAAAATACGTTAAGGTATACCATAGCACGCGTTTCGCCATAAACTACCCATCCACTGGTCGTTTCATTGAAGTATTTAAATTACTCTTTTTTGAACGTACATTTGTAAAAATGCCGTCACAGAATTAAGATTAACGGGGGGAGAAAAAATTTTTTTTTTATAAAAAAAAAAAAAAAAAATTTTTTTTTTTTTTTTTTTTTTTTTTTTTTTTTTTTTTTTTTTTTTTTTTTTTTTTTTTTTTGGGGGGGGGGGGGGGGGGTGGTGGGTGGTTTTTTTTTTTTTTTTTTTTTTTTTTTTTTTTTTTTTTTTTTTTTTTTTTTTTTTTTTTTGTTTTTTTTTTTTTTTTTTATATTTTTTTTTTTTTTTTTTTTTTTTTTTTTTTTTTTTTTTTTTTTTTTTTTTTTTTTTTTTTTTTTTTTTTTTTTTTTTTTTTTTTTTTTTTTTTTTTTTTTTTTTTTTTTTTTTTTTTTTTTATATATTTTTTTTTTTTTTTTTTTTTTTACAAAAAAAAAAAGGGAGGCATTTATTTTTTTTTAAATAAACATTTGCGCGAAAGATAATTTCAAACACAGTACCTAAGTCAGAAATCAGGAATGCCTTGTACTTTTTCGTAGCTTCATATCCATTTACATTACATAGCTGTCAGTATGCTAGAAAATGCATTTATCTGCTCATTGACAAGTTCTTTTGAAAAAAAACCATTACAATGGTGTTTCAGTGTGGGTTCAAAAGATAGGTTGCGGTTAACCGCAGACTGATTATTGAGATATTGCGGTTAACCACACTCCCCCGCGACCACGTCTAGTTTAATCGGTACTTGTATATATATTAAAGGTACACCTAAGTATAAAACAAGCCTATATAAACGAACTTAATGCATTTTTGTCATAGAAAATTGTATCATTTGAGGAACTTTCTACCTTGATACATTATTTACATTATAAACAATATTTCGAAATATTGCATCTGTCCTTTTCTTATATTCTGCAGCGGAAGTTAATTCAAGTTAAATAGAAATGCATTACAAACAAACATACAAATAAATAAGAAATATCTTAAAAAAGATAAACAGCGAAGGGCCGAATAAGATACCCGAGAGATTGATAGTCTTTTTTCAAAAAAGCTTCTTAGAAGAGGGTCGTATAAAATTCGATTCCCCGTGCTTCCATTCATAACATTTAATTGATCAAAAAAGTAGGTCAAAGCCAGCTTATTCAGCTAACGCCGAACAAAAGAAAGTAGAAAATGTCTTTTAACAGTATTCGCCGATGATTCCCCGAGAGATAAGTTTGTCTCCAAATGATCCCTGAAAACAGACTCTGGACGGACAATAATACCGGTTACACCTTGAGTGCTTCCGCCCAAAACACATAGCTTCATGTTAATACTAGTGTAAGCGTTACTAGCGCCATCCGACCATGCAGAGAAGGTCGGTGGTTCTATCCAGGTCTCGCCGGAATTGACCCCTGGCATAGACATATTAAGTGACTTTCTGGTGTTATCTGGTGATGTCAAACTTTGCTTGAAATACCCGTTTTCTGTATACCTGCTATAGTCGTTATTATCCTTAAATATACAATTGAAGTTCATTGCTTATCTAGTAAAACATTCCTACTCCTACCAACTTGCATGTAGTAATGACGTCACTTGTCCGTTTCCCTTATTATTGGACGCTTGTTTAATATTCAAGACGTGTTCATCATAGGAAGATTCTGGTCACTCTGGACGCTTGAAGGTTGCTTTGCAGGTGTTGCTAGCCTCCGTTCTGACATTAGAGTTGCATCCTGATTTTCTCTTGCACGGACAGCTGAAAAACAATAAACGACGGTTTACATTGCTCATACTTAAACATCTGAGGATTAAGAAGACTAGCACGATGCATTGCGACTTGTTCTAGCGATTCTTTCAGGTTCTTCTCATTCACGCAATCACGGATCGCCATGGCAACAGTCTGCACCTCAGAATAGTACCGATGAAGATGGCAGATTACAAAAAGAGTTCGTCAAATGTAGCCGCTCACTTCACAAGTTTATGCTGACTCTTTTACGTAATAGACATTTTTCAAATTTCTATAATCCATAGAACACGTGATACCAGTTAACTCATGCTTTTATATGAAAATCTTTCCTCTTTAAAATTGTTTGAACGCAGTAGGTAACTATCTCTTTACAAAACGAAAGGGTGTAAATTATGTATACCTTGTATATGTATGTTGGCGAAAGCTCTGCAAATGCCCAACGCCACACCGAGAAGAAAACCAATTCCGAGTATGAGAAAAATCCACCATCTTTTTTTTAGAAACGATCTTCCGTCGAACGGTTCTTCTTTATCCCATACAGGTATATCTTCACGTGCTTTAGAAACCCATACAGCCCTCCAGTCAGTTGTTGTTACTTTAATTGATTCTGAAACATATTTCGCACCAATGGTTACCAAAATGTTCTACTGCATGTCCACGTGTATTTTCAAGATTGTACTGTTCTTAATGTTCTATACCAAATGACCTTTTCTTAAAAGTGTATCTAGCAGTACATTGATAGTTCTATTCCACGTTGGTACAGAAAGTTACGTTACAGAATGATTTCTGCAGTCGTCTGCTCTTTCAGGCTCTTTTCCTACCAAGCTTTTATAACCAACAGCAATGTAACCAGTCTGTCTACCTGTTACCTGTTTTTCTTCTTTCTTTGCTTGTTCACTAGTACGCGGACTTCTGAAGTCTTAACAACTGAAAACACTCTATCACCATGGAGATTAAGACACTCTAGTACAAACCAAAAAAAAAACATGTTACTGAAAAAGTACAAGAGATACCTTGGTATCGCCGTGTGTAAATTTTCAGTTGTAGAAAGGTTTTCTTATTGATAACGCCATCATTATATTCAATTTCTGCAGTAACCGATCCCAGTGTTGTACAAAGGGGTGACTTACTTGGCATGTCTTCACATGTATATATCTAAAACAAAACATATCAACGACATAAAGTTATATGTTTAAATTAATTGTAAAGTAGAGGGAATTTTGTAATACCTAACATACGACTTATGTTAAAAAGGAGTACGCCCATTAAGTATTGTTTTGAAACCGCCCTGGTGCATTGATAGACTAGTGCGTTCGCCTCAGGGTTCAATCAACACCAGTGCTAAGTTAGGCAATGCACATATTATTCTCTCTCTGTCTCTTTTTGAGGTCGACTCAATATGGGGCGAGTCCCGAGAGCGAATAATACATGTTATGATAATTTGTTACGCAATCAAGAGTAAATAAAAAAAGTATAAATTAGTCTTGCACTAGTGTTTAGTAAATAAGAGATAAGGTTGTACTACATGTAAATTCGCTTATGTCGTCTGCTTTCGGGGTACCTGATCCCTCTAGTAATTTGACCATTCTTCCTGTTAGCACTTCCCTCAGTAGATGAGGAATTCAGTCTCGGACTTGAAATCAGTCGTCCCCTCGACAACTGAGGGTATGGGTTCGAGTGCGGGAGGACGGAAGTCTTATCCTGGTCCATCCCAGGAATGACGGTTATCTTGGGTTAACTACACGCATGCGAGTACTCAAAAGAAACTCTGTTGAAATGGATCTTCACATTTAAAAAAAACAAAACTTTTGACTGACTTAAAAACAAAGACATTTGAAAACATCAATAACTGTATTTCTTACCTTTGAAATAGCTGTAAATCCAACGTAATATCTGAAATATATTCCACAGGCAATAGAGTTGTAGTAACTGTTTGTTGTAGCGCTGATACAGATTTGTCTGCCTGTAATGTTAGTACTGTAAATGGTAAAAACACACTTCTTATTATATGTAAGAAGTCTGTTGACAACCTCCCCTTTTCCCAAGTAAGCGCCATAATAGTCTAAATGAAGTGGTCCAGCATCATCCAGGCTGTAGTTACCGCCACATGCTGACTCTGTCACCTGTAGTCTAGTCTCTGAAAAAAAGGTCACATAACATTTTCCAAATTTTTACATGTTTTATGGTACAATCAGATATTTTCAAATTTAAGTCAAATAGTATACGTCAGAAAATAGGATTTACATATAATGATGATATTTCCGTGATTTACCACACGGACCAAAATGTCTTCTAGTATCGCATGTTAGCAACAGTGAATACTCGTGTACAAGAAAACGTTTACATGCACATTCCTCACAATATTAAACTAAATCATTTCAAATTTAATTTGCGTCTATGCCTATAGAAAATACCTGCTTTAACTAGATTATGTGGTGCTATTGAAATCCAGGTAAAAAGAACGAAAACAAGCGCCTCCATATTCCAATCACTGTGTACAAACAGTAACAAGGTTATAGGTTATGAACTCTTAACGTTTAGCCAGGATTTACCTGTACGTCAGTTGTACATTATTTTGGGAAAATAAGTTATGCTCAACCATTTCTTTCAGTAGCAGGCCTACATGCAAACATATATGTATCTTAATTACCAAATTTAATGATCCGGCGGGTTTAAAAAAGATTTTGTCAATTTTCAACTATATATGTTCGCAATGCTTGTTTTTAATGACACTAAACCATTGGTGAATGTATTACATTAAATTGCGATTATCATATTGAAGAGTATTAATATAAGTATTATTCTGCTACTCCTTTGCTCATAAGAATTTTAGATCTTGACGAGTATTGAATGCGTGACATTGTCAAAAACTGAAACAGTTCTCAGGATTTAAAAATATGCGTGACTACTTCTTTTTATTTTGTGAAATTAAATGAAGACGACGGGAAATATTCGGTCCATCACTGTACTGGTACAAACATATCAAATTGTACCGTTACATGCGCCCATTATCTTTTTGAACTATATAAACATGCAAGTGTTTACCTTCCTTGTTGTAAAGGTTATATTCTAGATTACATACTTGAAATGAATGTCTGTACTCAATAAACTATATGAGTTGTCCAATGTTACCCGAGTACAAATTAGCTGATCGTTTAACAGGAAGGGCATGTCATGAAAATGATAAGAAAGACACATGAAAGATTTAAAACTAAGGATAAAACAAACAAACAAAAATACCATAAAAAATGATACAAGTTATAGTTTTGAAATAAAGAAATCAATGATAAGGACCTACAAAAAACCTGAAGCATTAGCCAATGTACTTATGTACAAGATCACATTTGCATGGAAATTGTATCACTTTCAAATCTTAAAATGTCTATATCCTATACATTAATCGTGTATATTTAATGTACATGAATTTGCTTTTTAAATATTGAAATAAGAAAGCCACTGAAACTTTATGATCATGTTTTCTGCAGAGCTAGGTGAGCGACATAGGACCATCATAGCTTTCTGTTCAGGCTTTGAACTTGTGTTTACTAGTATATCAGTTCTTGTTGAAAACGCTAATTACATTATAAAAAACATGTAGTTAGTATTATAGTCATACTCATCTAAAAAAAATGATTTAAGTATAAACAAAATGGCTGCTATAGGTTTTCTATAGATCTTCCATATTCATTTACAAACCTCCATGACAACTGAATATTGGTAAGATTTTTATATGAAGAACCGGTACATGAATGTATTACCTAACTTTGAACAAAATAAAATCTTACGTAACAAGTCAAGCGGTACATTTAATATATAGAAGGAAAATAAATGCATAGTGACAGGTCTTAGTTGTAACGGAACTCTCTAATCAAATTATCATACCACTTTTAATGATAGCACAGTACGGTATTTATTAGGACACGTGTTTTATCATTCACAACTTGCTGACCTGGGCTCTACCCACTGAAACTAAATGATGTGTTCTCAAAATAGATTAATGGTAACATGCAATAGAAAATGAAGGAAAGCCAAAACAAAAATTAAGTAAGTATTTATAACAGTCACTTAAAGTGACATTATGCGCATATTACTGCACAAAGTGTATTTTTGGTGACAGTTTTATAAAAGCAATTTTTGGTTGCTGTGCATTTAAATGTGTTAAATTAATGATTATGCCGCATTAGTATTTGAAGTTGGTGTTTTAGATATAAAAAATGTGACTGATAAAATGATAGTTGAATGTGTCGGTGTTGATGTTGGTAGAGATTTTGGCAGTGGAAGGGAAGCAACTCCTGCACGCAGTTGTTCTTTTCTTAAATTGACTCTCCCAGTCAAATAAGAAAATCAATATTTTGAAAGTTATTTTTTCATACTGGTAGCGGGAAGAGTTTGGTGTATTGGGTTAAAAGTTATTATTTCCTCTACACTTTTGTACACACACCATTTTCAGCTGGATTTGTACTTGAAAAAAATGCGCATAATGTCACTTTAAGTGCAAACACAAGAGAACTGGAATGGACTGTATTGCTCAAAAGAGGACACAGCTGTTGTCAAATCTTGTCGACTTATTTTAGGATTTTTTGTAAAAGCTTAAGCACTATAAAGTTTAAGATTGTGCTATATTGCATGAAATTGATGTTAAAAAATGACAGAAGCACGAATCATGCGTTGATACAATTAATTTACACGCCCTTTCATTTTTATACTTTATATCTTATTTTCGTTAGTTTCCGCTACTAGAAGAGTTTTCGCTGCCAGCAGTCCAGCAGCTCAGCAGACCAGCAGACCAGCAACTCAGCAGACCAGCAGACCAGCAGCCCAGCAGCCAAAACTAATTAAGCTGCAACAGGAGCACGATATATGCGTTGATACAATTAATATACACGTCCTTTTATTTTGATACTTTTCATTAGTTTTCGCTGCTAAAAAAGTTTTCGCTGCCAGCAGTCAAGCAGTTCAGCAGCTCAGCAGACCAGCAGACCAGCAGCTCAGCAGACCAGCAGTTCAGCAGTCGAAACTTCAAAGTTTAAGATTGTGCTATAAATAATTTCATGAAATGGATGTTAAAAAATGACAGAAGCACGAATTATGCGTAGATACAATTAATTTACACGCCCTTTCATTTTGATACTTTATATCTTATTTTAAAGTTTTAAAGGCATCATTTCGATAAGTTTGTATTTAAATATCTATTATAAAGTGCAATACGGTATGCAAGAAATAGTTTCTATTATGAGATATTTGGTTCAGATGGAAAGATCAGATAGAAATATCAGTTACCTCGTGTAATTGTTTCGCGAGAACTCGGCAGAGCCTCGTTCCCGACAAAACCGTTACCCTCAGTGAAGAAAATTTCGATGTGAACCGCATGCTCATAGAAGAAACTAATAATATATGTACTTAGTACATTTAAAAATGCAACACTTACATTTTGTGTTGTAGGTGTTAAACGCTCTTTACAGCCGTCTTTTTGGTCATTTTAACAGGTGGACACTTTACTAAATAACTGTTCCTGGAAAGAACCAGTTCTAGACTATTCTTTTTTTAAATTATTATTAAACTTTATGCATTCGCATTAATAAAGAACTGATTTTCAGATGTAAACTGTACGAGGAAAAAGCCCTGGCTGGTATTTTGTTAGAAATATTGATGGTGTCTATTAAAGAAAATGGGGAATAATAATTTGTGACTTTTTTTATTCCAAAGTATTGTTTTCGTCTCAAATAACATGTTCCGATAGCTTAAGTCATTCAAAATTTGTCAGAAAAAAATGGCTTCAATTTTATAAATTTCAAGCTTCAATTTTAATTTTGAAACTTTCTTGTGATTATTAATATAACAGTCAGTTTTCTGATCATTATTGCTGTGAACCGTATTATAAAGTTAATATATGTCGTTATGGAAAAAACATATATATAGTAATATTGAAATTTCTCCATTTATACATGTTTAGAATCTAGTAGTACAGTTTTGTTAAAGCACTGTTCGCTACCATATCTTTATTGTTAGGGCCCCAATGGGCTCTTTAGCCTAAAGAAAGTTTAAGCTTTAAACTTGTTATTAAGATAACATTACAGTACACATGTTAATAAGTATGTATTAAGCTTGGATTTAGTAACAAACTAGCATTTTGACAGAGCTATAGTCTGTTTCTACTTAACATATGGAAAATATTGTTCTTTCGTACTTCATAAAGAAATATACAATGTAAAATGTTCACATTATATTTGCTTCCCATATTTATGTCGCTTTTTTGACGAAGATTGAGACATATAAAACGCTGTGTCTGTCCGTCTGAATTTTTTTTACGTAAGTTTTAATTTGACTATTTCTGCAGATATCTTCATTAAACATTAAAATTGTATTGGTAATGCCAACAGGGTCGTAGTGCAGCAAAATTGCCTATGTTAAAGTCATATTTAACAGATTTATGCCTCTTTTTATACTTAGTTTTTGTTCAGAAAACTTAACATTGGTAATAACTACGCCATTTCTCACGATTTGTTCATATTCTTTCTTATTGTCTTGCCTTTTACAAAGCGAAAACTCTGCTGGCAGCAAGAACTCTTCTAGCAGTGAAAACTAAGAAAAATACGATATAAAGTATCAAAAGTAAAAGGGCGTGTAAAATAATTGTATCTACGCATATTTAGTGCTTCTGTTGCATTTAAAAACCCAATTTTATGAAATTGAACAGAATCTTTAAGTTTGAAGTTTCGGCTGCTGAACTGCTGAGCTGCTGGTCTGATGAGCTGCTGGGCTGCTTAGCTGCTGGACTGCTGGCAGCAAAAAGTCTGCTAGCAGCGAAAACTCTTCTAGTAGCGAAAACTTATGAATATATATCAAAATGAAAGGACGTGTAAAATAATTGTATCTACGCATATATCGTGCTCCTGTTGCAGCTGGATAAGTTTTGGCTGCTGGTCTGCTGGTCTGCTGAGCTGCTGGTCTGCTGACAGCGAAAAGTCTGCTACCAGCGAAAACTTTTCTAGCAACAAAAACAAATGAAAATAAGATATAAAGAATCAAAATAAAAGGGCGTGTAAAATAATTGTATCTACGCATTATATCGTGCTCCTGTTGCAGCTAAATAAGTTTTGACTGCTGGGCTGCTGGTCTGTTGGTCTGCTGAGTTGCTGGTCTGCTGAGCTGATGAGTTGCTGGTCTGCTGAGCTGCTGGTCTGCTGAGCTGCTGGCGCTGGATTGCTGGCAGCGAAAAGCGTGCTTGCAGCAAAACTTTTCTAGTAGCGGAAACTAACGGAAATAAGATAAAAACAGTATCAAAATGAAAGGGCGTGTAAATTAATTGTATGCATAATTCGTGCTTCTGTCATTTCTTAACATCAATTTCATGCAGTATAGCATAATCTTAAACTTTGAAGTTTCGGCTGCTGAGCTGCTGAGCTGCTGGTCTGCTAAGTTGCTGAGCTGCTGGTCTAATGAGCTGCTGGTCTGCTGAGCTGCTGGGCTGCTAGCAGCGAAAAGTCTGCTTGCAGCGAAAACTCTTCAAGTAACGGAAACTAATGAATACCGGTATAAGATATAAAATATCAAAATGAAAGGGCGTGTATATTAATTGTATCTACGCATAATTAATGCTTCTGTCGTATTTTAAACATCCATTTCATTCAATATAGCAAAATCTTAAACTCTGAAGTTTCGGCTGCTGAACTGCTGGTCTGCTGAACTGCTGGTCTGCTGAGCTGCTGGTCTGCTGAGCTGCTGGTCTGCTAAGCTGCTTGTCTGCTGAGTTGCTGGGCTGCTGACAGCGAAAAGTCTGCTTGCAGCGAAAACTCTTCTAGTAACGGAAACTAATGCATATAAGATATAAAATATCAATATGAAAGGGCGTGTATATTGACTGAATCTACGCATAATTCGTGCTTCTGTCGTATTTTAAACATCTATTTCATTCAATATTGCACAATCTTAAACTTTAAAGTTTTGGCTGCTGAACTGCTGGTCTGCTGAGCTGCTTGTTTGCTGAGCTGCTAGTCTGCTGAGCTGCAGAGCTGCTAAGCTGCTGGTCTGCTGCGCTGCTGGACTGCTGGCAGCGAAAAGTCTGCTTGCAGCGAAATCTGTTCTAGTAACGGAAACTAATGCATATAAGATATAAATTATCAAAATGAAATGGCGTGTATTAATTGTTTCTACGCAAAATTCGTGCTTCTGTCGTATTTAAAAAAAATAAACATTTCATTCAATATAGCAAAATCTTAAACTTTGAAGTTTCGGCTGCTGAACTGCTGGTCTGCTGAGCTGCTGGTCTGCTGGTCTGCTTAGCTGCTGGTCTGCTGAGCTGCTGGTCTGCTGAGTTGCTGGGCTGCTGGCGGCGAAAAGTCTGCTTGCAGTGAAAACTCTTCTAGTAACGGAAACTAATGAATTATATAAGATATAAAATATCAAAATGAAAGGGCGTGTATATTAATTGTATCTATACGCATAATTCGTGCTTCTGTCGTATTTTAAAGATTCATTTCATTTAATTTAGCACAATCTTAAACGCTGCCACGCTGCCAGTCTGCCAAGTTCACGCTGCTAGGCTGCCAGTCTGCCAAGTTCACGCTGCTACGCTGCCAGTCTGCCAAGTTCACGAAAATCACTCGAAAAAAAAACAAATTTCTTTTTATGGTGTGCTAGTAAAATATTTAATCAAGGTACATTATGTACACGTACCGTTGAACAAAGTAGTTTCGACAGCCTGTGACTGATATCAGATGTTTATCATTACACAAAATCATGCCCGACGATACTATTTATGTGTTACACGTAATACACGGAAACCCCATGCCACGAGATCGTGCAACGCCGAACGCGCACCATGTATGTACACATCATGGTCTGTATTACAATCTAGGACTTATCCTGATATATGAGCAAACTGCACTTAACAACATGTTGATAACAAATTCGTATATAGTCCTGAATTATGATACTTTTTGAACTTATAGTTACTTTACTTTTATTTTTACAATACTGGTTCTCGTTTAACTCTTATAGTAAGTGTGAAATATTTTGACTGAAAAATCTTTGCATAAATTCGAAAACTAGTTGCTACAAACCCGTTTCTGAGTCGATGTGATAAAAGAAGAGTTTTACGGCCCTAACGCAGTATTCGTGAAAGCTATGGAATAGATATCGCAACAAGCCTTTAACTGAAGCTGTCCAAAACAATAGAAATAAACTTCATTGGTAAATGGATTTGTATCTCTAGAATTTGTACTGATTAGAAGATTTGGAAGCAGTTTTTGTCCCAATAGTTATCAAAGCATTGAAAGTACTGGTGGGACGGTTGTGTTGGCATATGAGTATATTAAGTTCAGACACAAAGTACTGAAATGCTCAACTCCAAGTGAAATACTGAAATGATCAACTCCAAGTAAGATACTCCAAGACGAGAAAATATAAACTCATTAATTTGTGAAATTTGGTTCATTTACCAAGTGTGACTTCCAGACACGGAACTGCTCAGTCCAATACCACAAAATGAAAGACCAATGTCAAAGAAATGAAAACTGATTTGCAATTCTCTCAAACGTGGGTTTCAAAATTTACTAAATATCTAGAGTTTAGAGAAACTACTATCAGTCATAATTTGATTTCCCACGGCCACATTGTGTACTCAAACACCAGATGAGCGTGCGAACTCAAAAAAGTAAACGCTTAAAAGTCTTCGAAATTTATAAGATAGAAATTTACATGTGCTGATGTTTATTTCGAATCGGCAGTGGTTATTGCAAACTGAACTTGATTTCAGTTCGGATAATGAAACTGTACGGACAGGAACGTGTCCAAATGTCATGTTTTTGGAGTCTAGTTTCGTGTCTTACTCACCAGCAAGCAAACACTATTATAGCTCGGTGGACGTGCTTTTATGTCTTTAGAATAAAAATAATTTGATTTTTTGTGACCTGTAAGAAAAAAGCATCCCACTGCCCGTCGCACGCGCAAATTTCCCTAGACCGAAGTGTACTTACATTTAGGCACACAGGTTGTCGGTATTTTTCTTAACATATTTAGTTTCTTAAAGCAAAATTAAAATATGCTACAGTAGCCTAAACGCAGCCTTACAAATCCAATTTGAGTAATTGTTCCTTCCAAGGAAGGGACACTTAAAGTTGTACAGACACACTTGACTGAACAAGCAGCAGTAGGGCAATTTTGCGTTTCCGTTATAATCCAATAATTTATGTTTGGGAAATAAACTATTTTTGGCTCCTCTATGTTCGGTTTTTTTTTATCTTTCGTTAACGGTCATTTCTTTATTAGCACGGACTTTTCGTGACTTCTTAAATTTGTCGCACACCTGTACTCGTAAAAAATTACCGACACCTTGCCGAAAATACAGCACGTATAAGGCAATTTTCTGGCGCAATGATGTAAAAAAAAAAAAAAAAAAAATTTTGGGGGGTTTTTTTTTTTTTTTTTTTTTATTTATTTGTGTGTGTTTTTTTATAAATTAAAAAAAAAGGATTTTTTTTTTTTTTTTTTGGGTTTGGTTTTTTTTTTTTTTTTTTTTTTTTTTTTTTTTTTATATTTATGAAGTAATACTTTGTTTATATTTTCCGTTTGTTTTTACATAAATTAAGCGTTGTGATAATTGAAAATGTGATGGGGAACCAACTAACAACCAATAGCCGTTCTTTTCCGTACAAGGGCGCGCATTAGTAATTATTGGCATGATTCACAAATTTATAGTTAATATTAAGTGCAAAAGTCATATTTCGTTTATCTTGTGCCTTTCTTATGTGGGTAACTTGGCACTGGGTCAAGCTATAGGGACCCTGACTATTTGTCGGTCGCACTTCGAAGGCAAACCGTGATTTTAGCAGGTTACAGGCATTTAATAAGTTGCTGTACAGCCTATTGTCGTCCTTAAGGTTTATTGCACCGGGTAGCATATACACAATATGCTATTGCACGTTGGACTTGCAGAAATCGCAGCCGACAATGCGTTTGCTTTTGCAATTATGAGTTTGACAAATAGCTGAAAATATGTTAATTTACATATGTTTGCATAGCGTTTAGTATTTATAATTTTCATCATGCTAATATTGTTGCTGGAAGGGGGGGGGGGTTTTTTTTTTTTTTTTTTTTTTTTTTTTATAAATATTTAAAAAAAAAAGTTTTTTTTTTTTTAGGGGGGGTTTTTTTGGGTGGGTAAAAAAAAAAAAAAAAAGGAAAAAAATTTTAAAAAAAAAAAAGGGGGGTTTTATATATTAAATGTATAAAATAAGGGTATTTTGGACGCGACCTTACCATGTGACCACTATAAAAGCAGATCTAAGGCTCGGTAGCATTTAATAGCTGTCAGCATTTTATTTTGGTTGGACGTAGCAGAAATCGCCCGACAAGCGTGCTTTTGCATTATAGTTTGAAAATGCTAAAATATTTTTTTTTTTTTTTTTTTTTTTTTGGGGAAAAATTTTTATTTTTTTTTTTTGGGTTTTTTGGGGGGAAATTTTCATTTGACCATAAAAAAACAGATTTAGGGTGACGTAGCAACAGGTGCCTTGAGTATTAAATATTGTAGATACTAATGCCTGAATTTGCTTAGACTGTCGTAGTTTGTACTTCAATAATATATATAGACAGATGTGCCCTAGAAGGAACTTTTGGAATGCTATAACTTGTGTACTTACAATAAATTAGGGGGGAAAATGATATAAAAAGTTCTACAAAATGCAGTCCGAAACAGTAGCTATTGTCTCAAATCACTTCCATGTAAAGCTGGCACGATGGTCTAACAAATTCAAATCAGAATACTCTTTGGCAGTAATCATTTGAAAGTTTGTCATCTTTTATGACTGGCCATATTTTATCACATCTGCTACGAGTGATAATGCCAAGTCGAGAGAAAGACATTGACCAAATACCGCCAATCTTTAAAAGAGATAACTTTAGATCTAGGTAAACAGCGTTACCTTTGGAAAAAATACCTGAGAACACGCTATCGCAGATACGCAACGATAGTCTTTGTGGTTCCTTCAAGTAAAATTGTGTTGAACACTTATGTGACAAGTTTTATGTCGGTAGCTCATTGCATTTATGCGACCATGCCAAACCTGGGTTTGAATATAGGACTTTAAATATTAGGACCCAGGCCAAACAGTTTCATAGGCAAACTGTCTTGTTGACTTCTTCAAAAGCATCGATACACTACTTTTGCAAAGAATTTACTGTAGATATTACTTAGCTTAGAACTATTTCTTTCGGCGGAGTTGCCTGTGATTTTAGGAACGTAGTAACTCCATAATTTGTGTATACGTTGTCTGTGCGTTTGTTGGCTAAGGAACGCTTGTCGTTTGACAACCTTAAATATATTTTAACGCAGCTTACATTCGAAACATTAAATGCCTTATACTTAGACTTTAACAATTCAAGCGTTGTTTTTTGTTCTCATTAAGTCTTCCTGTGTGTATATAGCTAGACTAGACGTTTTGTTTTATATTATACATATTTAGTCTGCAGCGGTGTCACAGATAGTGGATGGCTTTCAGGACAAGAAGTGTTACGGACTATTGGTTCACTAAAGCAGTTAATATTTTATTCAAACCAAATTGGCAAAATATTTTTAATTGCCAATAGGATAAACAGAGGGACTGTTTGAAAAGAAACATTCCTGCTTACGAAATACACGTTAAACCCTCTGCATACAAGGAAGAATGTAAAATATACAGGCGTGACTTTAAAGATGAATTTTCATGTCAGCTTGACTATCTTCTCTTCCGTATTCAATATGCATGGCTACTTTAATGATGTCTTTTTTACAAATGCACGCACGACTTTGAATTACGATATGCTAGAACGTGAATGCAAAATGTTAATCAAGGCGAACCGCCTTTAATGATTTAAAAACATTCGAATTTATTTATGGCGACCTCAAAGACTCCTGCACATGCGGACCTTTAATCAATCAAAGGTGTGCCTTTAATCTGAGACGTTGAATGCAAGTACAAAATGTTACTGCTATTTGACACGTATGTGCGTAGGTTGTGATCAATATGCCTCTCAAACATGTATACAGCTTCCCACACCATTGGTCAACATTCCGTTTATTGACTTGTACTAAACAATTAATGCACAGCTGTCACAAATAGAGAGAGAAAACTTCTACGAGATTATTTAGGTATTGTTAAAGAAATTAAGGAACGACTTGTATCTTAAAATATCGTACAAAACACAAAACCTACACATGTTGACTAAGGTATCTGTTACTTGACTTCATAGTAATTTTATTCTCTCATATTTGATGTGACATTAGCCAAACAAAAATAGTCAAACACTTTTTTTCTAAACAATATAACGCTGTACTCTTAACATGGCAGCATGGTTTGGAAACGCAATTCAAATTTGTATGTGTTTGGGATACACTCAGCTGCCAAGACTACTTTAAAATAAAGAAAGACGTTCAGAAAATACTAAACTTTCCAACATGAAGATCATTAGCATCAGGAAGTATAAGATATCGTGTCTTTATCAAAATTAATAGGATGTAGTTACTATTTGTAGAAAGGTGAAACGCACTAATTTGCTTGCTATAAATAGCCGACCTCTCCATAAATGGCTAAACGTGATCAGTTTCAAGTTTTAATTACAACTAGATCATTTTAGAATCGCATCCGCTTCCTCTTTACATTTTTGTTATGCAGTGATGAATGAAATAGCTTTCGTATTCTGGTAACACAGTCACATAAAATATTAAACTTTATCTATATTTGGCATTTTTATTGCAAAAATATCTTAAAGTATTCACGGTGTATATGCCAGGAATGTCTATCAGTATTCATATTGTAGTACTGATGTTACGTGAACATTATGTATAACTGCACTTCGTAATAAGGAACCTCGAAACTAAATTGAAAACAAATATGAAGAGATTGGTGCAAGAAGTTTGTTCAAGACCTTTTATTTTAAATGAAATACAATAAATCTGTACCTCAATATAAACTTTAATCAAAGAGATAAATTGTATAACCTATTACGATCGAGACATACACATGCATCCGGACTCGATATAAAAAAATAAAAATATTTGTGAACATCAAATGCAGGACTAGTGGTAAAAGAGTTATACTTGTGTAACTTTAAGCCTTTAAAATATGATGTCGACAGTGCTTATAACGTGATTAAAACTTTTTCTATTTTTTCAGATGTCAAAAAATAACTACATTTTATACATGAATATACTTGAAACTGTGCTGTAGTCGATCCTCCAACAAATATGTTCCTACAGTCTTTGTAACCATCACTTGGGCAGTATAAACACAGCAACTGTTTAGGAGATCTTTCTTACACATGCTTTCTGAATGATCATTTTGAATAATGACTACAATGTTACTGATTAACAAAAGCCCTAACATGCTCCCTCAGCTTTGATAAGCGTCATTAGAGATATGACAGAACAGAAACATATAGTTGAGTATAGACAATGTTTGTTTACCAATATTACAAGCAAACGTATCTGTTGGTAAAGATGGGACATATATTTTGGTACACCCTTTATATGAAATATCATTTAGTGACTAGTTTCATTTTGCAATCTTCTTCACAACCGTTTGTTATGTTTTATATGCTTAAAAAGGCCTTTCTAAAAATGTTTAAGTTAACATTTTTTCATAACATGATAAAAACGTTTGATATTTTGCGAATACATTGTAATACTTTAGTTTAGACCCGGCCAAAGTGTCATTTAGACTAAATATATATAATTTTTTTCATTGGGGTCATCAAAACATACATTAAAGTCATATCTGATGATGTGAAAAACGAATCTGTCCTTTGCACTGTCATTTTGATTCCATGTCGGTCAATTTTATTTAATTTCGAAAAAGATAGTAACTGTTGTCAGCATTGGTAGTCATATGTATGTATGTGTATGTCTCGACCTTTTTCAACTAAATCCAGATGCAGAATTCGACACAGAACTTTCAGTTTTAGATTCAGGCACCATGTGATCAGAATTTGTCGACATACTATGTTCTGTGCACTCTACAGATTTTTTGTCATGCTGGAATGATGTAGGACTCAAACGAGCCGTCTCTTGTAGCATTCTGAAAACATCATAAAGTATATTACAAAAACAATTAAAAGCATATCTAGGAAGTTTATACATTTCCAATACATTAAGTGTATTACAAGTTCGTAAAGTGTAGTAAATCCCTTGCATTTATATGTAGCATAATTTTATTGAAATAGTGTTGCTTGATTAAAGAAATATTTTGTTTTTAAGTTTTATTTGGCGATCAAAGTGTCTTACCCTTTCAATTCCAGCAGTGATTGCGTGTTTGAGCTCAGCAATGTGTCAAGCTCTGATCTTTCTGTCTCAAGTTGTGTCACCCTGTAAACAAATATAAATAGAACCTGACACAAAACTATGGCATCTTCTTTGTATTTACTCAACATCTAGGTTTATTTATTCTTTCTCATAGTATTGAAGCAATATGCAAAAAGGCTAATTCTAATAATATTTATTTAGTTAAATACAGAATTTCTAGTTTCAATGTCTTTTACTAGGTCCAAGTGTTATCATAAAAACACAAAAAGCATTGATGAAATTTGCTTGAAGGCGTGCTAAGAAATCTACCTGCAACGTTATATATAGCTTATATGTAATTATAATGAAATTCATTTTTCCTGAAACTAATATTCAAGCAGAATGGAAGGTAGTTATAATATCAATGAATACTTTGACTTGTGCAGATCAAATTAAGATGCCACTGTTTAGACACTTACTCTGCAAGTAAACGTCTCATAAGAACGGATTTTTCGTGTTCCTCCGACGCTGCGCTGGTGTTGTTTGTATCTTCACTTACTTCTCGGCGAGCCATTTTAGAAATGTTGCTTGGGTTCCTTAAAATTTCTTTGATATTTGTTTTTAGCATGTCTGAAACAACATGGTACTGTTCGTCTATCTGTACAAAGGAAAATGATTCCCATAAAATGGCATATTAATGTTGAATCTTCCAATTTTACACAGTATCAAATATACAATTAAAATGTTTACATTTTTTATTCCGCTTTTATACCCAAGACAAGCTGCAGAGAGAACTAAAGCAGGACACTTTGTTTTGATTTCCCCCCTAAACTGCAAAAAAGATTATATCAAACTTACTTTGTTCAATTTTTCATTGATTTGACCTTGGCATTCCATAACACAACTTATGTTCGTTTCGACCTTTCCGGTCCTTGTGAGATGCTTCAACAACACACTGAAACATAACAAGTATCAATCACATTTAGAATTAGCTATATTCTACATACTTACAAATAAAAGGTTACATACGTTTTGTCTATATATCATTGTATCATGCATACATTCAAGACTCATAAAAAATATAGAAATAGGCATTTAAGTAGCATAACTCAGTGTTACATTTAAGTTACAAACTAAGTTCGCTTTTAACGTAGATGTCTAAGTACAATTACTCGATTTTAGTACACATTTAAGTAGCAGTTAGTCTTTGAAAAGGAATTTACATTACAAATCTACTTTGATTTTGAAATATATACATGTATATACTATAAGTTATTGTAATGGCATATTTTAGTTGCTTATATAAATTTACTAAGCATACATTAGTTGTTTATTGACAGCATCAAGGACGATTTGCAAGTTGTGGACACAGTGGCTCTGGTACAAGGATAGGATATTGACACACAGGTCTTCAAGCTTTTGTCTGGAATAATAGAGAAGGTAGAATTTTCATAATAGCTTTAAAATACGCAATCTGACTATCGTGATTGAAAATGTGCAGGTTGAGAAGATAAGTTTTAGATGCAATCAAACAGTACTTCCGTTATAATTCTGTACTTGCAATAAACAAGTTAACATAAAGCTATTTCTATATTTCGTAAGAATGACGATAAACTGGAAACAACTGGAAATATCATTTATACCAATGAATTAAAAATGCTGTGTTAGCATAAATGTTAAAGAACGAGCGTGTCTATTTCTTGAACTTGATGTCACTATTGCTAAATCATTGTCTAAAGCTTCTTCCTGCATTGCGATTGGTTTAATTAATCCTTAACGCTTAACAATATAAGGTCATATCTATCGCATCATATTTAATGCATGCATCGATTGCTTTTCACAGGTTTACGTCAACCGTATTTTACAATCAGTATCTCCATTCATAATACCTCTATTAACGCAGTGTATGACGCAAGTATTACATAGTATTTTATTCGTAAAGGAAGTATAGTGATAAAATTCAGGCCAAGGGCGGACGATTCATTCAGGGTTTACGTAGACAGGACCGTGTTGCGTAATTGCATTGATATAATTTTGGCAGTCATAAAATAAAAACAAGTAAATCTATGCTATCTATCTATCTGCCAGTTATGTGAGACTGCTAGTAGAGAAAAGAAATATAAGATAGGTTTTAAAGAAATGCAATAAACAGTACTGCAATTTAAAGAAATGCAATAAACAGTACTGCAATGTATATTGAAAAAATAGGTTTGGTTAAAAGATGAAAACAAGGCTAGTGTACTGACTAGGGCGAGGCATGGTCAATGCAGGCAACGGCTGCACTGAACTGCTCTGGTGTTGTCAGGGGGAAGGCTGTTCCAGTGGTATATTCTCCTGGGGGAAAAGGAAAACTTGTAGTAGTCAATGTTTGCTGGAATTGACCTTACGCCAGGTTTTTGATTGACAGATAATAATCTCTTAACAGACCAATCAAACAGCTAGCTGCTACAACACGTGGCGAATATGGTTACTAGCCACCATTTTGTCCAATTAATCCGTTGACGGACATGCAATTTCATGTATTTTCTATGTAAGGAAGAGTACTTCTTAGAAATATATCTTTTTTATCGTGACAGTCATATATTTTGTTACCGGGTTTAGTTTCTAAATTTTAAGAGTTTTGTCACGGACCAATTTTATTTTAGGTCCGTAGTGTTGTGACTCTTCATACATTTTAGAGTGATTTAATAAAATGTTTTGTAAAGTGTGTCTTATCAAAACGTGTCATCATGTTTGTGTGTGTGCGAATATATATTAGAAATGTTTAGTGCACAATAATAGTATAAGCCACGCTGGATCATATGACTACGGCTGGTAGCGAGGGTAAATGACTCCAATTAGTCAGTCAGTCCGATGAATCTGTTTCAATTTAGATAAATAAATGATTTTTCTAGCTGGACATACAATTGTTTAAAAACATCTGTCAGAAGTCGTATCAAAATGATATAAATATATATGCTTAGAAATGCTCTGCATATTATCGGTTTTGTTTTACTTATAGAAGTGTCACATTGCCTAAAACATAAGACCCCATAGCATGACCCAGCTCACAGAACCGCTTGCAAAAATTAAGTCTTCCACGAAATATAAAAATAGAAACCATGGTCACACAGTTACTTTTATTGATGACACATGTTTATAAAAATGCTTATTGATATCTTATCTTTAAGAGATTTTCAATTCACACTTTTATAGATTTACTTTTTGAAATCATCAAAATGATCATAGTACAGTTAAATATTATCGAATAAAGAAATAAAACTAATGATTTCAGACTTAGTTCACTAGAGATCTGTTTGAGCGTTTCCTGTGTTTGTCGGACTTCGCAGGAGTAGTGCCCCTTGATTTCGGTGGGCGTGGCTACATCTCTTCTGGCGTAAGGTCAATTAACCTGTAGCATAATGGATGGCTATATCTAGATTGACGCGAGGGCGGGGTTAAGTAATCTTCTTTAGGGATAGCAACCTAATCGTTTATTATTTTGTACATAGGAGAAAGCCTCCTTCCGATATGTCTGAGATCGAGTCGACGCAGGTTTAAGGACTTTAACATGCAACATGTATAATATTATATATATATAGAATATATGAAAATGATGGGAAAATGAACACAGTTCCAGAAGTTTCTGTGAGTTAGACATGAACAAAATCAAGCGTCTTTGCTTTCCACAATTTAAAGTAAAAAGTAATCCACAAACACCATCAAACACAGAACCCACCATAACCCAGACCCATACAGAAAGAATTCATCTGCCACCTATGAGAGTACTTGTCATATAAGGCACACACTGCGCCTAGATATTAACTATTTAAAGGCTTTTAAAATCTAAAAATGAATTATATGCTTTTGACTCTATTTATTTATTGGATGCAGTAATAAATCGTGTTACCTTTCAACCTTATGGATGAATATTTCGTGTTGATGCAATTCCCCGTATTTCTTGTGCTTTGAGAAAGTACTTGACACAGTCTGTATACCTTGTCTGATATGCTCAACTCTTGATATACTGAAACATACAATATAGTTTTATATTTATACATAGCGTTCCCTTTTTCTTAGCTCAGGTTCTACGTCAACGCAATTGTGAAAGCCTAAATCTGTCCTCGCATTTATTCACAATCATTTATTATATTTGAACAATATGCATATATAAGATTGGTCAAGATAAGTTTTGAACATCGATCATTTCTTTGCTTCCGAACAGGCTGCAACATACTCTTAAAATACGCTTAGCTTCATGGACAACATTAGATAATGCGTACAGTTAATTCTACGTCAGTATATTATGATGCAAACATGCTTAATGTAATACAATTTGAATAATTTTGTTTTGATAATAACAAGCTTTAATTTAATACAGCCATACCAAAACCGTACTAAAATCAGCTGGACCTCGTTAGCTTTTATAACAAATATAATATGAATAAATGTTTAATACAACACGTCTTACAAGGGATTTGATATATCTTAGCATTCTTTGGTAAAAGGAGCATATAATTATACTTCTAATGTATTTGTAGTATAATCCAAGATTTTAAAATAGTATCCCTTGAGAGGCTACTGATGGCCTTGACACAAGAGGCGTTATTTAGGTATTTAGGTGAGGAGCTATCGTTTCAGCGGCCAAGATTGATTTTACTATTCTCCGTGGAATGTGTACCGTTTTTTCTAGCTGACACTGGTGAAAAACAACATGTAGTGGCACTAAGCTTTTTAATGACAGTTAACTTTAACTCTGAATATTTTGTTCTGAATATGATTGACACTTTAATCGAATATCTTGCTGATTCCATAGAACTTCAAGCAGTTTAAATTGGAAAGTGCTCGTGGGCAATAAACAGTTGCCGCCCAGAAACTATTGATAATATTTGTATAGAAAAGCTCAAGTTGTATTTAGATATTCATCAGCGTACTTGACTTTTCATGATTAAGATATCATAGTTTATTTGTCACTTACTTTTCGTTTGCGATGAACTGATAAAGTTTTAAAGCAAGTGACGGAATATTTATATATATTCACTATTGTATAAAGTTAGACCTTCAAATTATTACGACAACAATTAACTTCTACCGTAAATAGTATCTGATCTCAGAACTGGCTACATTTGATAGCTTGTTTTGTTCTTCTAGTTAAGTTTAATTTTGACTATTAATAGTAGATATAAAATAGTTTTTGGTGTAAAAGTTTGTTTCCCAGTGTTCAATACTTTTGGCAATGGTAACATATTTTGGAGTTTTGTTCAGTTTATGTCAATGAAGTACCATATCAAAAAAATATCTTTAGGATAGAACCATCTGCGAATCAAATTATATATTTACGCAAGGTTGTACAGTGTTGGTTAACCGAATGTTTATTCCTTTGAAATAAGTTTCCCTTGCAAATACATCATACTTTACATGAACCAGGAACACATCTACATATTGCTTGATACTCGAATCACAGCGGTTTTCCTTATTTACCTTAATAAGCCCTCTTAAGAGCTTTTAAGCACTTCCTGTTTACATATTGTAGATATAAGCGTAGCGGGTGTTTATAACATTAATTTAAACAGAAGACTTTTTTCAAGCAATTTGTGTATAATGTCTTAGTTATGTACCATTTTGACTTGCTTAAAAGCAAGACTATCTGTGCATTTCGCGCAACGAAACTTTCTTTCAGCACGGTATAAATCGTATATTGTCTTATTTGCAACTGCAGAAACATAACAATTTCAAACCGCTTTACCAAACTTCACTTAATTCATTTGAAAGATACATCATCAATAGCTTTGCACTTACACTTGAAATTTCATTAAAGATATTCGAACCGTGCAGAACTTTTGTCCTTGAGAATATAGAAATACAATTTATTTTACTTTTTGAATTTTTACATCGTAATATTCAAGGACATTTGCGTTCCATGAAAGCGCAAAGCTCACTACTCACACACAAACTCTGAAGCAAACAGACAGTTATTAAGTACCTTCACTCAAATACACAAACAAAAGCTTAAAATCAAGCAGCAAATCACATGGTATACTAACAGTTCAAATTTATTAGAATAACAATTAGCTTTGACAAATGAAGTAAGGGGCATACAAAATAAAGGAGAAATAAACAAAACACAGGACTGGCAACGCAGAATACACCATTGATTAAGTAAAACGCTGGCATCAGGTTAAGCTTCCGTTCTCGCATGCATATTTCTATACCCACCAATGATCTTCTGCATGGCATCCTAAATGATCAGTTGGACTCGATGTCGAAGCTTCTCTTAACCTTTGTCCCAACACACTCGTGTATACTTTGATCTCTTCACAACGTGTCCTTGTCTTCAAATAAACATTACTTAAACATAAACAAGTTTCATTTGACGATCTGTCATCTGTCAAAGTACATATATCAATAAGAGCCACATGAAAATATGTCAGCTGTTTTGGTGAACCAATTAAATTAACTGAACAACACAGTTTATAATTTGTAATGACTATTAATCATTATGCGAAAATTAATTTATACAAGTTCAGGCAATGTCAAATATAAAAATGGTCATAACAAATTAAGCATACTACAAGTGTTAGGTTTTCGAGGATAAAATTCATCCCATTAATATGTTTTGCAATTCACATACTGTAACATAAGGAATACATATTCTAAAACTGATATTTTATGGGACTGTCTAAAATAATTATTGTTTACAAGCGTATAATTTTTAACTGTTTTGCTTTAATTTTCATTTACCTTGGTCAAAATTTCACTTATATGACCGTCTCCAGAACAAAACGACTGTGTAGCATGCTTAATTTCTTGATGATTTCCGGTTTCAGTGTTAAAAACATCTACAACTTTCATAAAGTTGTCGATGTTATCTTGACACACACGTATACAGTTGGCACACATGCATGTAATGCCAATTTGTTTGTCTATCTCTGGAACAACCCTTTCGATTGGCGATAAAACGTCCTGCACACACAACCTAAAAAAAAGAGAAAAGCTTATGTAAGTACAGGACGTAAAGGACACGCTCCCTGATCAGGTCATGAAAGTTGTTGTGAATGAATACATTCATTTATCCCACATGAACATTAAAAACATTTTGCTTAAAGGCTTGTGACTCATTTTGTTTACGTCCTACCTTGACGCATGAGTAGAAAGGAAAACTACCTTATTTACAAAATACAGCCCGTGACGTTGCAATTATGCAATGTTGTTTATAAACTGTAAATGCACTGTTTGTAAACAAAATCTTAGTTTTATGTACGTCATGCAATCGTAGTTGACCATGTGTTTTGAACAAACGTGTGGATAACTTCCTTCTATGCATAAGACTTAGTGTTAAGTGCTTATATTACGTCATAACTTATCTTTTTTAAATTTCAAGGATAACTTTTTGTTTTCCTCAGTCAGTCAATACTATTTATTTTTCTTTGATTGCAGTAATGCAAGACTATTTATTTACATCGTTTACAGATTAAAGTCCATCAAATATATTATCTTTGCTCGTTCATCGTAATATGCAAGACTATTGGCCTAGCTTCACGCAATAAGTAAGACAGTCTATCTACAAGTTCGTTGTCAACTCTAATACAATGTGCAAAATTTTAAACACCAAGTTTAAACTAACCTTTATTTATCTTTATTTTAGTATAATAAATAAATCAAATACGGAACAAAGTTTAATTTACTAACATAGCAGCCTCAAATTACCATAACTAATTGGAGGCTACCATTTCTCTGGTCTAACCTCAAGTGAAGCTTTGATTCTAGAAGCAAACTCTGGCAATGTATTACATCTTCGGCCTTCCATTTTATAAAATGTGCAATAGCAGCACATTGCTTAGCAACGGATGCATCGTTGCTTAGCGATGAGTTGAAAGAAAATGACGGGAATGGAGCTGAAAGAAAATAAAAGAATTTAAACCCAATTTACATTTAAGCTTTTTTTGTCAAACAGTTTTGAAGTACCTTTTAAGCAAAATACTGTACACCGAATCATATACTTAAGAGAAACTTACGCAAGCTTGCAAGTGGCAATCGATGACAATCGTATCCGTTCTTTTCAAATAGGAAGAGCTGAGAGTTTTGGACTGATTTCGGATATGTTTGGACTTGTTCACTCAGTTCTACGACGTCTCTGAGTTCGGTGTGACCTAACAACAGTAACTGTCTTTCAGCTGGTATATCTGTCTCTGATGCAATTTTCTCCTGTATATGGATGTAACTGTAATGGTATTAACATAAATAATCAGAGATTGTGAACGTTTATAAATTATCCTTTTTTATAGAGCCTTTGCTTCTTAAACTGACTTTTGGCTTGGAGAGATTTGTTTATAATCATTCATCGTATTTGAAGCAATGAGTGCAATACTGATGACCATGCACTTTGTCAAACTTCTCCAAACATTTTAGGGTAAATAGCAGGCTATTTTAAGAATTCTTAAAAATTGCAAAAATCATAAATAAATTTTGGCTGTACCTGTCGGTTTTGCGAAGGTAGAGTGTCATCTGCCTTGCGTGTGTTGGAAAGAAAACCTTCAGCGTCTTCATGGCGATTACGTCTTTCACTGCGTCAAAAAATTGAGCGAATGTTAACACACGACGGCCGTCAATTTCAAACAACCCGGCTAATATAGGTTCTATTTGTTTTCTTAACCCTCTGAAAGTTAATAGCACATTTTTACACATTTAAACATGAAAGAAGATATTCAGAATTAAATACAAATATAAAGAAACAGTAGATATTTTACAGCTCAAGTAAAAATGATACTAAAATACTGAAGTATCTACCTTGACAAGTAGCATGTTTCTGGTAGTTGTTTAGACCTTTCTACAGGACCTCCTTGCTCTATTTGTATACCAGATATTTCACCTGACTTTCTTCCTGTAGTTATCTGAAACCTTAATGAAAGCAAAGTATGTGAACGAAATCATTTTGTGACAATAAGAGCTTTAATGTTGCCATAACAAAAATAGAATATGTTAAAGTTTTTTTAGTTATTTTTTTTTCATGACATCGACATCATTTTCTTTCCCTATATTTCTCCTTATGAAGACTTATATTAAAAGTGCCTTGTCAAACTGGAACTATTCTTTCATTAGGAATATATGTGCTTGTAGAGGAATAGATATAACGTAGTCATTATAGGCTGTATTATTTTGCTAATCGCATTTACCGAATGCCCTTTTATCATTCAAATTAACAACAGATAGTCACTGAGCAGAGGCTCAGGTTTTGGTCTTGGTTTGAACACCACCAAGGTTACAAAAATTATTTGCCTAAGATACCAGACCTGATGATTTTTCTACTGGATCAGGGTCGGGATGAACTCATAGGAGTGAGGTTTCCTTCTCAAAATTACGTTTGAAACTTACATCATATGGGAATCATTCCTGCCCCCAAATGCCTGGAAGGGCAGTTTACCCGTTGCTACGTGATATATGGTCACGGCAAGACTCCAGAGATCAACTGATGACGTAAACTGACTTTGACCCGGCTGACGTAACACTGCCCTTTGAAACATGTCCGGATGCTAAATATAGATTTATAATTTGAATTAATTCCAAAATACACAATTAATGCATTGTTCATATAATCATTTAACAAATACAATATTGTATAATTCTTATCTAAATATAAAAAAAAATATGATAAATTGATAAATAAAAAGTACGTTTACTGATAGCATAGAAAAAATAAAATGTAACGATCACATTTAGAAACATTTTAGGTGTCTGACTCTTATCTTACACGCACCTATAAATGTCGCTGCCACGTAAGATTCTGGGTATGACCGATCCTGTTATTTGGACAATTAGATAGAAACTACTTTTGAAAATTATCGTGCTGACGTCTTATTTCAAACATAGTAAGTACAATGTACATGTAATACATGTAGTATATTTATCGCAAATGACAAGAAAATAAGCTGCAGTAATTTTTATATCTTTGAAAATGGATAATTTCAGTTACAATGTATTCTTCAGTTCCATAAATGGACATAAATGTCTCTTCTTCATGTAGTTCTCTTGCTGCTCCAAAGTCGGTGAGAATATACACCGAGCTGAAATAAATATAATTATAGAGTGCTCATTGTAAAGGCAAACTAAGATGTTAATAAGAACAAATTAACTTAATAAGTTAATTCTCCATTCAGACGGACTAAACATTTGATGGGACAAAGAGCCAATATATTGGAGTATTCATTTCACAATTCTTTCTTTGCAACTTCCACGAGCTATGTTTTGGGGATGCACCATTTCAATACCTTGTGATTAAAAGTTGAAGAATTTTAACTGAAGCGAGTGCTCTTGCACACAAAGGAAATACTAGTGGCCAGCTTTATTTGTCATCCAAGAAACCGTTGTATGTATGCTTTTTCCAACATTCTAAAGTTCATAGATCGGCTATAAACCTGTTCTTAGTTTAAATCAGTTCATATAACTTCAATATTTCAGAAAGAACTCGCTTGGTGGATAAGATAGTAAAACAATACATATTCATTGGCTGAAAAAATAACCGTGTTTATCCGTACATGCTCTATGAAAAATAGAAAGTCCCCAGTCGTTTCGCTCCAGTCGATCTTTCTATTTTTCATAGAACAGTACGGCTAATACTAACGTATACATGACCACAAGAGATACATCTTACTGTCACAACTGTGTCCAAACTCTAGTCCGTGGGGTGCATGCTTACAAACAATACAAGTCGCCAATGTTTTTCTAGCTTATGTTTAAAATTTTGATCAAGCCGTTTACATTTTGATAGAGATCTAGGTGTAAGCCATTGTGTAATCAAAAGAATAGCAAATGTCTAGCTATGTTACAAATGTTCGATCATACTGTTAGAGATAAAATGACTGCTTTTGTTACATCGCATTTCACGTACGTAATGACCTTCTCTGCTCGATTGTCAAAATACATGTAGTACAAGTTTATACCCTTTGTGTTATTTGATAATTAGTCCCACATAATACTCTTTGTGTTACCTGATAATGTAACTTATTTAGAAATATAGCATATAAAAAGTCCCACCCACTTATAAACCATTAAAAGTGTAGTTGTAATATTATATAACATACAAAAAGAAATCATTGTGTCCTTGGTTGAAACATATGGGTTAGATATAATTAACTTCCTCTAGCTATGACGAACAAAGGAATGACTTTATCAACATGGGTTTGTACTCACACTAAAACGCCAACACCCTGAGTGCACGTAGTTCAGACGATAACTTGCTTTCTTGTAAAACTTCATAAACAAAAGCTTTTTATCTTAGGAATATCGGCAAAATTGTAAAACGTATCGGCAAGGTTTTAATTTATTTAAATAAATAAACATGGCATTTGTTGTACATTGGCATTAAAATCCTAATTGGTATTAAATCCCAATTACATTGTCATTACATCCCAATTACCTTCCATCCTCTTCAATCCCTTTCATTATATTCCCAGGTTTAATATCTCTGTGGATTATTCCCTTTTGTCTAAGATACTGCAGCCCACACGCTGGAATTTAAAAAAACGCCTTTGTTGTTGAAACGATGCCATTGTCATGTTATTGTCAACATACCAAATAAATATCATTAGCATGTCTAGCATTATTCATGTACAATAACGTAAATTATATAGCGTTTAACTTAAAAATGTAGTCAAACTATTTTGTCATGTTTCAAATTCCTACATGAATTATCATTTTGACTATGTCCATGTCATAGAAAATTACAAAGAATACAGATTATTATAGTTATTGGGGTAAGTCTCAGTATTTTAATATGCCCATTACTTGCATTTCGTAAACCACAAGAAACGTTAGATCTGCATACCATATTCTATGAACCAGGTGAAAGAACGTTAAAGAGTTATTATTAGGATCCTGACACATAAAAACTTTTATCACTTGTCAAGGAAAAAACGTTTCAAATATATACCGATGTGTCTAAACATTGCACTCACAGACATCTTTTAGAAATCTGAGAAATTCATTCTCTTGAAATCCGAATCCATTCTGTGGTTGATCCAATAATCCATATACACTCCCTCCCTGGCAGTATGGCATCACGATGACCTGCTTCCCACAGTCAATCTGAAAATGAAACGTTTCTATATACACTATCATAATAGTATGTCTTCAACTGGTTGCATTTAAGAAGAAACGTTTGATTTGTTCAAAATGTCTTCGTCTTAGTGCCGGGTCTCTATCTGTAGAACATTGGCACTTACTGGATGCAAATACATCTTCTGATGAGTCACTTACATCAGATGTGTTATTTGCTGAAATGTTCAAGTCACTGAGTGTTACGTATTACAACTGAACTGTTACTTATGTGTTGCCCAGACTAACATTACATAATCAAAAGTCATGGTCAATTTTTAGTTAAATCCCAAAAGTTCGCATTCGTGTACATATCAAACATTTTGATACAGTTTCTCAAACAAAGTAGATTAAGATAAATATATTTATACCGAAGCAAGAAGTATTGAGTTCTTCAAAAAAACTTAAAACTTTATGAGCTAACCTCTCTTTCATAACCTAGCAGTCGCATCACGTTTCTGTGATTGACCACCTTCAGTAGTTCTGTCTCCCGAAGCCTTGCCTGTGTTATCTGGCGAGATTCATGCTCCGAAAAAGACTTTAATGGCAACTTGGTTTCCCTTTGACTGGAAAAAACAAACCCCCATAATAATCATTAAAATTTTCATTCATGTTAAGTGAGACTGTACTTGGGGCGTACTTCAACCAGAAACTTCAACTTATATCTTGTGTTCTTGTTTTTCGAAACCTTTTTATATTTCCCACTCGTCTAGAGATGAACTGGTTAGAAACGAATTTAGAATCTATCCTCGATCATGTAATGAACATTGGTCTATTGTAACTAGGGGTTCCTTATCTGAACAACCATACAGCAGTCTTGGCAACTTAACCGTGGAGAAGTCCCAGGGTCGGCCGGAACAGATAAACCGGGGTACCAGTGTGTAAAATCCAACTTATATCTGTGTGTGGTAAAAAGTCTAACTGGTATAATGTAATGTTTTGAGCTAACATTCTCGATCATTAAGTGTGATATTGTTACATATTTAACGTACGATAAAGCTACTATATTATTTTCAGTACATCTACCCATTCAACACGCTCGAAGAGTACCCACAGAAGAAACAAACTAGCATTTGAAGTAGACATAACTTAGCAGCTTGTCTGATGTAACATGGATAAAAATGTAACAAGTGGAAATTTGTAATTGTATTGAAATTATATGTATGTATGGAAATTAAATAAAAAAAAACATTTGTTCACATCTATTTCTACTTACCCGATCTCTTCCAAGGAACACCGTAGCTGTTGCTCCTTTTCCAAGACAGTCTGCGATATTGTATACATAGTTCTGTGTATATCGCAATGGGCCACCTGTATGCCCTGGACTGCTATATGGCATCTGTAAAATGTACATTCCATTACAAGATGGATCAACATTGGCATTCAGACCTATTCTATTACATAAATCTCAACCACTTCCGTGGAGGTGTAGCTGCGGTTGCCAACTTGTTAAACTCTGAAGGACCACAGATTGAGCAAGTGTTGTTTCTTTTATTGACTGATGGGTCATGCATTTGTTTAGTCCATTAAATGTAAATAAAAAAACTATGTAAGATAAATTAAACAAAAACTAGTTGGAAGGACCGAATATACTTTTGTAATTAGGTCGTCATAAGTAAACTCCGAACTCGCCAGACTATTCGCCGTAGATCGGCAAAACTAACCACTAAACATTCTCATTTATCTAGTCAAATCGTCACTTCTCTTGTCCCACCCTTAGAGAGAAATTATCTAATTCACCACTAGAAAAATGGTAGCATCTTTTTTCCACAGTTTAAAACATCTAGGTGTACAATGTATGTTACCCCGTAAGGAATAATCGGGACCTTCAATATGATATTTTTTCAAGATATAGCAATGACAATAAGATGAATATGATGATTCAGCATATTTGCTTGTCGGAAAATTGGGCGTTTTTTTCTTCTCATGATTTGAATGAATGTCCAAATGTCTTATATACTAATTTATATATATACTAGTTGGGAATTCTGAAATGATTAAATCATTGTAAAAGAAATGCTGACATTGAAAAATTATATGAAAAAATCTAAAAAAATTTACATTCTTAATTTTTAACAATTCACTACAATAAATGAAAAACTAAAATGTTGAACTTACATGTTTTATAACGACACGATTATACTCCTATAATTACATAAAAACCTTTTACATTCCTGTTTAAGGTTTAAAAGATATATTTCACTTGTGCTCAAATGTTATGCATTTACTGTTGACCGCTTAACTACCACCGTATTTATATCGAGCTAGCGTATTACGCAATACTAGGTTGTCATGATGCATTGTATTGGTAATCAGTTGGATTTAAAACAATTTATTTTCAAAAGTCATTTTTGCTCTGCATAACTTAGCATATGGTTCAAATTTCATCACTGTAGCTTCGGAAACGTAGATGAGGCCAGTTACGACCCCAGGGTCATTATATGAAAAGTTGTGGCATGAGAACCACTACATAATGCTCCATACCAGATATCTTAGCTCTAAGCCTTGCAGTTATAGAGTAGAAGTTATGAAGTAGAAGTTTTCAAAACTTTTTCTATATGAGTCTATTTAAGATATTCCAACACTATTGAATACACAAAGAAGGATACCTTACAAAGTATATCACTCCAGATGTCCGAAACTATATTTTTGGCTGCTTAAATTCCCTCCCGAGTATTTTTCACACAACATCTATGAGTGTGCATGCGTTGAAACTGTTATGAATGAAGTAAGAGTACATGGTAGTGCAGTAAATAGTACACCTTCGAACATTTTGTTTTGGTTTAAATTAACTTGTTAGAATGGAAATATATTTTACTTTTTTCTGATATATTGACTATTTGTCGTTTAGATGCTTCGTAATTAATCACTCAGGCCTTCAGCCTTCGTGATTAGATTACTACGCAACTTAAATCGACATAGTGCTATACCAACTGGTATATCACTCAAAAGTAAAATCTATTTCCTAAATCATTCCCGGAGTGAGGCCGAGTTTGACCACAGATACATGATTTTAACAATATTGGTAGAAGACAACTAGGTTATGCTAATTATTAAATATCTAAAGTCTACATCTTACGGTTTAAGACAGTAGAGTGGTGGAACCTATGCTAACGGTATCCCTATGCTTATGGTATCTCCGAAAAACGGCTATTTATAGAAAAACAGATGAAGAAATATTTTCAGCGTACATTCAGCATTGACAGTCGATGAAATGTTTCTACAGCAAACGTAGTGATAGCCGCGCGTGCAGCTCTGTGACGACACAGCAGCCGATACAATTGTACTTGATCCATTTCGCTAGAAAATTTCTTAAATATAGACATCAAAATCACCCAGTTAAAGTTAGCATTTTTGATAAAACTTATTTCTTTTGTATAAAAATATATATTCTATGGAAACTGTTATATCTTGTTAGTTAATATTTAGGCTCTAAAAACTGTTTCCCACCTGTTGGTTGTCAAATATCACATACCGCCAGCATTGGTTCCCTTCGAGGTGAAATTTCAAGTTTTGACATGTGTCATGTCAATAGCTCCCAGAACGACATAGTCAAGTGATGAAGCTCATCAACGTCTTGTTTCGATTTAGCAGGGATAACATTATGTTTTCGCTGAGGCAAATCAAAATGGTTAGGATTTCCTGCTTTCTGAACTGCTGATATACATTCAAAATACCTCCAGCATAGGTTCCCCCACTCTACTGTTTTTAAGTTCCTTGTTAAAGTCAATATAAAACAAGTGATCACTAGGGCAGATTTTGAATTTTTTGCTATATCCTTATATAAAATATATGAACCCCTGGACAGGACCAATTTTCACCCAGGGTATGATTTGAAAAATATTAATAGACTGTGACACTCATCAAATATCTAAGCTCTTTGCCCTGAGATTTGGGAAAAGAATAATTTTTCAAAGATTTTGCTTTATGTTGCGACTCCTGCATGGAATGGAATTCTTTGAACAACTTTGGAAGAACTTCTATGTAAAGTTTCATAAACATTAGCCAGGCGGTTTCAGAGAAGATGAAAATTGAAGGAAATGGTGAACAGACGACGTACTACGGCCAGACGCCGGACGGTCAGAGGACCTAATAGTTCACCCTGGCACCTGGCACATCGGGCCAGATGAACTTAAAATCTGGAAAGATTATTAAGGTCTAAAATGAAATAAAGTTTGACTCATTTGACTTTATGTTTACTATGAACCCTTTGCAATGAAGGTAGATAAATTCTCCAAATGAGAACACATTAACGCTCGTACGAGTTACTCCTTTAGTCAATTCACATTTTCAGCAGTGAGTAAGTTGTTCTGATTACTGCTTATAATTGCTACTTTAACACAATATCTAATGAAGTTTTGCAAAGTATTTTATAGTATCTACTAAACGGACAGTTACTGGGTATTATTTTTATTTACAGTGTTTCAATTTTGTATAGAATCTAATGAAAGTTATTCATTATAATTATTTTAAACATATTTTAAACATATTTTATTTCCAACGATAGTGACAATATTAAGGAAAATACATTTATTGTCATATGGTGTATCTTGCTTAAATTTACAAAAGTTTCACCTTTTTACAAGTACGTATAGACCGCGGCCTATTGTCCTGGAATTATGGTATAGCTTACTAAGAGTTAATTGGCTGTTTTACAAGTATTAGATCTCTTCTTAGATAAGCTATTATCTTATTTTCTTGGCTCCTTTATAGCTACAACTCCTATTAAAAAAAATAATACAAAAATGTAGTAAGTTCCAACTCTTTGTTTGCGATTTAATTTCCCATTGTTTTGTCATTTAAATGGTTGAAATGTATTACTTAGTCATTCTGTCTATTCGAATAGCACATCTTTATCAGTCGGTTTACTCAATTGAGCTGTGATCATGTATGTATCTCGATACATAGTTTGTCATGCCAAGAAAAGATCACAATTCAAAGTCTTAAGTGAGCAAGTACATAGTCGTAAAATGTTGTGTAAAGTGTTTTATTTTCTTAAGAATGATAACGTGATATTTGGTGATACTAGATCTACTTTTGTCTCAGAATCACGTTTGAAATGACTCCCAAAGAAGCAGGATTTCAAGTTTTATGAGATTTTCACTGTTGTGGATAATATCCTTGCTGATAAAGCACTTGCTTAATTTCAGCAGCTTTCTTGGACTTCTTTGTAGGACTATACACCTCAGCTGGAAATAGTATCGAATTAAGTCGTTTTCCATATTTTTCTCAATAGTTTGTTACGGTTTGTGCGGTTAAATACGGATAGAGTGTGGAGATAATCTAAAATTAAATGTTTTCTATTAAACTGTATAAAGTAAACTATATGTTTACTCTATGTGTACCAAGTGTTTTTCTGAGAATTTGAATATGCCTTAAAGCATAGCAACAGAAGAAATGTACTGCTGACCTATATTTTGACACACACTGCACTTCTTGACATTTCTTCGAGAAATTTCTTCTTCCGGCATTGCGAAATATTTCAGGATTTACGGATAAAACAATTACGGGTACAATATTCAGATTATGTTTTTTATTAGAGTGTGCACTAAATGAACGAGGACTTTATGGAATGCGAAACAATTCTTACACCTTATTCCGTGAGGAGCTAAAAACAAGGACAGATGAGAATCGTTGATTTCGCAATTGTAACAATAGCACGCATGACGAAGACATATCAATACCCACGCGCACCAGCCTATCAAAAAGTAGGTAATATACATGTATATTACAAAGAAATTACAGAATACAATGTGAAGATACCTTTTCAACCTAATTCATCTTTTAAACTATTGTGAAATTCTGATTAGAACATAAGGTTTAAATGTTTAAAATATCATTCATGTTCATACAACTAAAATAGTCATGGGCAAACAACCTCGAACACAATACAAAGTTAACATTTTAAGTTTAGAATGTCTGTATAGCTTAGATTGGCCTATTGCTGGTTAATTAAAGATCCAAAAATAGCAATATTAAGATAAAAGTTAATTAACGCAAGGTACAAGTTGTTACTGATCATGATTATATGAACAATGCATGTGAATCCAATTACTGAAAGAGTAGTCACAGCAAGTTAGTACCTTGCACACGCTTAAATGGTACAAAGTCGACCATTTTATTCAATAGATACATATGTTTACGTAATAAGAACATGTTCTTGATCTTAGATGATTGGCCACATTAATGAACTGTTTCTTAACCTTTCTTTTCAAATTTCTAGTGTTTCGTCTTGCATCAACGCACGAATGTTAAAAACGTGCTTTTCGAGTGGCATTTCATCATTTAGGAAAAGATATTTCAATAAAACCCGCTATTTTCCAGATGCCTACTGATACATATAGTTAATCTCAAAAACAAGACATGCAGCACGTTAGATGTATGGAAATTTCCACTTGCATGTTTCATACATAGATCTGTTAGACTGCATGTTTAAATCTAATCATCAGACATAAACATAATTATGTATAAGAACCAGGGTGTTTTTCTGAAACTGGGACACATTCAGTAGCTTGCACTTTCTCTGAAAAAGTAACAAAATCTTATCTGGGGGCATTGGTCCAGTAACAACAATGAAACAATAAAACTCTGATTACGATTACAATGGGGATTTAAACGCCAAATAACTTTCATGTTTGATACAGGAACTCAGTCTTTGATAACTGGGGACCGGTTTCACAAAAGCAGAATGGACAATCCGGATATTCAGCTACCTACACGCCCGAACGATATGTTCCATGTACATGATGAATCTTTGTTGTAAGTATTAACAAAACCAAAATGTACACCTATTTTTGCATTTTGTGGAGAGTTTAAAACAGCTATCTTCTGGTGAATGAATTTGCTCCTAATGGTGAAAATATCAGTCATCAAAATTAAAGATTAAAAGTAAAGCTATGAATAAATATGCGGAAAATGATACATTTTGACACTTAAAGCTTTATTATCCTATGGAAATGATTGAAATAATCAAAGTTGCCAGTTTCCCTGATAGAATTACACGTAACCGACGGATGAAAATACATTTCACTTACTTTTTTGTGTTTTTGTTGCCAAATGTTGCGTTTTACGCGACCGAGACAAGTATTTGGAGATACCGCTGACGATCATCGATTACAAACAATGATACCTAGACATAAAAGCACGGATACCAACTTCGTAATTGCAAAGAACCTCGAACTCCCAGCAGCGGTTGCTTCCCCTTACAGTATACATTAGAGAGCGGAAATCGCCAAATCAAATCGCTGTGCACAAGGAGTTTGAAAGAACCTAACATTTCTTCCATGTTTTGGGCAGGGGAATGGAATGTTTACATTTTTGACGTGTAGAAGCAGGTAGCATAATCACGTCAATATTTGGCCTAGTCCCGTGTCCAATAATGCCCCGTCAAAGTATTTTTGACACACGAAAGTAATTTTGTTCCAGGTAAGTAAGTAGATATTAATTTGACATACATGTTTTGGCAGTGAAGACGGAATACAAAAAATGAAGGGTCGGGCAAGAAAGGTATACGAGTCGGGTTGTCGCAAACACAGTTTATTCAATTTTGTTTTGACCTTGATCTGTATACCTGGAATATAGACCGTCTTTGGCAGTGTTAAAACTTAACATAAACAGATTCCTTTTTTATTGTTATAGATATTTGGAAGTAAGAGCAGCAACCTATAAAGAATAGATTAAACGGCATATCAGCTGAACAGGACCTTAACATTTCCCCGGTATTTCTATATTGCTCCGTATTTCTTTATGTATAATGCATGTACAAGATGAACTATGTATACAAGTTTACTGTAATGTTTTGTCTTTTATCGTCGAGTGTTCGGTACAGTACAGTATAGTTTAAGGATTAGCAAATGCATACACTACTCTACATTCACCTGCTGTATTTCATAATAGACCTGACCAGCGCACTCGCACTCGCACACGTAAATGTAAACGTACAACGTACAACTGCCTAATTTCGGGGGTGATCTCAAACGATTCTAGTATCATATGAAATCTTGGTTACGTTCATAATTAAAAAGTCTTCATCATTATGTAATACCATTCACTATTATTCTTATAATAATCATTACTATTCGTGTACTGTAGAACTAATACAAGATTGAACATATATAACACCATCATAATCATCATTCGCTAGAATAAGAAATTATTAACCAGGTTTGTTCTTAAAACCTGGTAATTACAATGGCGTTGTCGTATGTCGGGCGGGCGGGTGGTTGTCAAACATTTGGTTTCCGCTCAATAACTTTAGTTAAGAGTGACCAATTGCAATGAATCTTTGTGCTATGTAGCTTGCGTAGAGAGGAAGTTTGCGATTGCATTTTGGGTCACTAAAATCAAAGTCAGTGTCACTGTTACTAAAATAGAAAATAAGATTCCAATCAATAACTCAGGCTATACTCGGAGTGACGAATTACAATGAAAATCAGTGTGTAGGTAGCTTATGTGGAGATTTGCATTGCATTTAGGTAACGAGATTCTAGGTCAAGGTCACTGTTATTGAAAATCGATTGTTATTAAATTGTTCTAAAGAAAATTATTCAATGTCAATTAATCAATTAGTCAATGTCATTGTTACTAAAAAAGATTTTTTTAAATTGTTCTGAAAAAAAAGAGAATATTCTGGATGGGGGAGGGGGGGTTCAAGGTCACTGTAATTTTATATATGTTTTTTTTCTTTAATATTAATAAAATATTTTCTTTGATGGGGCGGGGTGTCACTGTCAATGTATTTTTTAAATTCTCATATTTTTTAACGATTGAAAACCTGTGTTGGGGACGTTATTTGTTTTATTTTAATAATGGTACAACTGATGTTGATGGGACAATGACTCTCATGAAAACGACGATTTTGATGAAACTGATTATTGATTCATTTAATTGCAAGGATGAATCTCTTCAGATGATTATGATGATGATTATGATGATGGTGTATCTGTTTAATCTTGTATTAGTTCTACAGTACACGATAGTAATGATTATTATTAGTATAAAAGTGAATGGTATTACATAATGATGAAGACCTTTTGATAATGAACGTAACTAAGATTTCCTATGATACTAGAATCGTTTGAGATCACCCCCGAAATTAGGCAGTTGTACGTTGTACGTTTACATTTACGTGTGCGAGTGCGAGTGCGCTGGTCAGGTCTAATAGTGTTTACTTATTAAGTTTTGCTTAAGAAGTTAATGTAGTTCATACTTCTACGAAATGGAATGAAGTTCAATCTATTTCTAACATTTACCCTTATATTTGTGTTTGAATTCAGATATTTTTTGGGGGTTTTATAATTTAGTTTTGCAGCGATAGACATTGTCACATGAGCTGAATATTACCAAAATCTTCAAGGTTGATATCTTATAAATTTTGTCAAGAATTAATGCAAACCCATACATTTTTTAAAGGTATAATTAATATTTCTACAAATTAAAGGAAACAAATGCTGATGCTCATTTCGACTGAAACAAATAGCTATAGGTCATGAAAAGTAAGATTGTTTTAACCCGTCAGCAAAGTTGAACAGTTCTGACAGCTACCACCTGCAATGTAAAGCTTTAGTGCTTTTATGCACATATTTTATTATACCTGTCTTTAAGTATTTTTAAATATTGACAAATTATGTTGTGTCTGGAAGTTATCCCTAACAGATCATAGAAGAGGGTGGGACAATGAGGACATTATATATCCAATATTTGGCCCTGCCACGCCAAATATTCTCTCTTGTATGTGCTGTGACAATGGGGCCATCCCAAGCATAGCATATTTTAGATCTTAAACTACTTTGGAGAAAGATATCGAATTCCCTCAGGCAGGCAATAGTGTATTAACAATGCATCTTTTTACAATAGGCGACACCTTAGTTGTAAACTGCGTTTAAAATTGAAGAGATCTTTTACATTTAGCGACCATTTTCATTTTGTAGTCATTTTCTTTTGTTTAATTTAATATTGGTACATAAAACCTTTCCAAAGATGTATAGGTTTACCTGCTCTCTAAACGCAATGAATAACATATAAGTATTGGTAAAATAGGGTGTTCAGTCTAAATAAAAAGTAATTTCAAACCTCCGGTATTTATTTTCATACTCATATATCTACACACTCGTTATACCATTATATTACACTTGGTTCATTACACATCATCTCTCAATTTAAAAACAATCCATTTCTATGGTTAACTGATATGGCGATTGTGGTATCCCTTTGATCGACAAAACCGGCGAGAATGGTATCTATGCTATTCGTCAGCGGTAGCCTAAATTATCTTTTTTTTTTTTTTTTTTTTTTTTCAAAAAAGGGTTGTGGTTTGGATTTTTTTTTTGGATGTTGGTTTTACATTTGTTTGGTAAACAATTTTTATTTACAAAACAAGCTTAAAGTTTGAAGATAAATGTTCCAATCTTCGAAAATATACGAGAATGTGATAATAAACTACTTTTTTCATGTTGTTTCGTGAAACAGGAATAACTGTATAACTGTAAAATGTCCTTTTACAGTTATATAGGAAAAGGTATATTTTTACATTTTCCGATATACAGTATAAAATCCTCAGTAGATGGTGAATAAACATCTTTTTAGTTGCATGACCACAAACATTCGCCATGTACATAGAACAGGCGTTTTATGTATCATTCAGGCGTGTATGTAGCCGAAAACCCGGGATGTGAATACTCATAGCGTCGGTGTCAGGAGTGGAAACTCGTTTTTGCTGGTATAGAAATAAAATATACTCGAAATTAACAATTATTCCATCTTTTCTATTACTGTCGCTTACCTGGATGTGATTTTTACGCTGTTGTAAATCAAATTATTAAACAGACGAGATTGTGTGGAATATTTGCCTCACCAGACGATTTCTAAATGAAACTGAATCGATGAAAACCATCAAAATTTCCTCGGCAGAATAATTTTTAAAAGACAAATTCACCAAAACGTTGTTGGACTACATCATGTGTTATTTACAAACTCTCCTACTAATTGAAAAAAAATCTCCCAATCGGTGAACTAATTAAGGTTCAAGTTTCAAGTTTTATTTCTGATCAAGGCTTATTACAAGCATGTGATCATATAAACATGTACATTTGTTATATCCTAGCTACAATAAATATGTGATATTTTGAGGAACATATACACATTTCTGTATACTATAGATATAAACTTAGATTTCTGTGAGATATCTTTCTAAAGTACAAGACATTTAGGAGAATGAGTCAATATTTGAAGTGGGATAAACTAATTTTAAAAAAGGAGGCAAGTTTTACCAATTTAGTTTTGTTTCTGGTACTCATTTAATCTCTCATTTTAATAGAATTTGGATTTCTATAATAATACTTATATGAATACGATTTCCTAACATCAAGACCATTCAAATAAATAATGCTTTTAAGGCAAGACATAACAAAAAATGGGGGGGGGCGTGGCTCTAACAAGTTTCTGCCAAACTGTAACAACTGACAACTCAGTATATATACTACTTAGTTTGTATTAGTTTTTAATTAGGTGGTGAATTAGGACTGAAGTGATTATTCAGAATTCACATGTGTACAGTGTATAGTGAACCGTATAATGTACAAGTGAACAATGACAGTATGTGATACAGTGTAAATAATTCAAGGAATAGGAAACAATATTATAGAATAGGGAAAACATGATCGAAAAAGGCCAGAGAAACCATTGGTTTATTGTGTTATTGCAACACAACAAGGCCTTGAACAGTATGAACAGTTTACATTACCAAATAGTTACTTTGATGTATATCATTATGAGTAACAAACTTAAAAAACTAGACATTACTTGTACGACTTAAGAAAAGTGAACTTGCTTCATGAAACGGTGCATTCTTCTTGTCTTTGTTGGGGATTGTGTTAGTTAAGTAACAACCAATTAGCTCAGGCTAAATTTGTTTTCGAATGCAGAAGTTATTTTTAGTGTCATGTAAACGTGAAGTCAAAGTAAACGAACGTGAGCTCAAAGTAAACATTATCATCCGGTGAGATAAATACCAAATTGACGTAATTATAAATTGCAGAAGTAGTGGGTCAAGGCATACAATAGAAGTGTAACGAAATAAAACCTGTGTTTACAAGAGGAACATGGCACTTGTAAGACGCATCATAGTCGCCATCGAAACATTAATTTATACAGCATCATTCAAACATAAATACCATTCAGTGTGATGCAGCAACTTTCCTTATCTGTCAGCATCTATTCTACAAATACCGACTAACATGCGTCGGCACTGAGAAATTATATAATATTTATACTTTATACTCACTTATTGAACACTGGTCAGTTATACTTGTATTCTTATTTGCAGCCTAAATTGATGAATGTATTCCACGAGTGGAATGTCGCCTCTGATATTTACATAACATAATACAAAATAAACATAACATAATATTACATCACACCACATCACATAATAACATAGCATAACATAATAATATAGCATAACATAATAAAGTTTTTTTGGCATAAAATGTGCACATACTTATAGTCACACACATCTGAGAAGTGAAAAACACAATTTCACTACTAGTATTGAGACAGTTTTCAAAGACGAACATATAGTACATAGTTTGGACTGCCATATTCTCATTTCAGCGTTAGTTAATCAATTTACATACATGTTGTTATGTATAATTATAAATATGGTCTTATTACACAACATTCTATATATTGTCTCGTCTGGTGATTCTTAGTCGGTAGTCATGGTGAGTTGTAGATAGTTTTTAACACTTAGTAGGACAAAAATAATTTCACAATTTAGTTAGGGTTAGAGATTCACATTTCGCATTTACCCCATATGTTTTTACATAATTATGGGGTAAAATTATGTCACGTTTGCGCCCATTTTCACCTTTGTGACCATTTTCACATTAAGAGGTCCTACAATTGTAGCCTGGTGATTCTTAACACTTGTATTGCCTCACAAGTTTAGGAGTCAGCCTCAATCGGTAGAGCACAAGACTTGTAATCTCGGGGTAGCGGGTTCGATTCCCGGGGTTGACCAACTAAAATCACTACCAGTCTTTCGGATGAGACTAAAACCGTGGTCCCATGTATAGGTGCTGTACACCTAGCATGTATAAGAACCAGGGGTGTCTCTGGAATTCGGACGCTTTCTGTATCTTGCACTATCCTCCGAAACTTAAAATAACTAACCTCTTCTGGAGGCGTTGGTCATATTGAAAACCGGTACCAACGATAGAGCCCTAATATACGATACGATACAAGTTTAGGTTCTCTAAATGTACTTTACCGTGTCTAGTTCGGTGATAATGTATATCTTGCACGCGGCCTTTACTTATTTTGTGAAGTGTACTACGGAATGGCCTTGCACTTCTTTAGTGAAAAGCGACTTATTTGTTTCAGACAATTTAAAAACAATTTACTATAGTGTGTGAACATAAATAAATTAATTGGATTTTGCATGTTAACATGCGTCACACTAATATAAATCGAAAATCGATGAATCATTTGATATATTGAATCGTTGTCATTTGCATGTGTCACAAGGATACTTAAGTTATATTTGGTAATATAGATCATCACAGATCACTGAACTTCGTCTGCAGTTTCAGCTTATTGCAGTAGAACGATAAATGCCGAGAAGACCGTTTAAATCACGTCTCACTAACTGTTGTTAGACTATAACTAGTCATTGCATCACATCAATAATGCACACATATCAATATTGCATCAAATTCGAACCAATACATTTTATTACATGTTAATGCTGAGTAATGTGAACGTGACTTTGAAACATTATTAATAATAACTCACATATATCTTAAATCCGGGTTTATTACCATGTTTTATATACAGATTTTTTCCTTCTGAATCTTTTGCACAATTATTAAGATGCTCTTTACATTATTTGTTTTTTAATTATTTTTAATTAAATGTTACTGCTGTATAAGCTTGTGATAATATTTCACTCGGTCGTATTTGTAATAACTGTGCTTATTCAGTCTACATTTGTTATATTATCATTCAGCCTTTTATGTGACATTTTCTCTTATTCAACATACCCTTGTAACATTTTCACTTAATCATCTTTTATGTGACATTTACTCTTATTCCGCCTACCCTTGTAACATTTTCACTTTTCGTCCTTCCCTATCTATTTCTCTTATTCGCCCGAAACTTGTATTTATTTTCATATTTTCAGCCTACTCTGTAACACATTCACTTATTTAATTGTATCCTGTTACTTATTCGACGAAATTTGTACTCATACAACAGTCCGTACAATCAGAAGAAAATGGTAAATGAGTACCCAGAACATATCAGATTACTATTTTCATTCACAAAACAAAACCGACGGGATGCATCGTGCTTAAAAATATATAACTGTTAGTATAATCAGTAAATTGCTCGGAATTGCATATACATGTTTCTGACACATGTTTCCAGCACATATTTCTAACACATGTTTTTCCAAGGACACAAGATATTAATGATAAAGTACAAACACGATGAGCTTGGCCTCTCTGTTATTTATTATAGCAGTTTTTTTAATTTTGAAACATCTCGATAAATAGTTTGTCATGCGGAGAAAAGATCACATTACAGATTCTTAAGTGAGCAAGTGCACAGTTCTTAAAAGTTGTCTAAAGTGTTTTATTAAATTTCAGCAGTTTTCTTGGACATCACAGCTAGAAAAAATATCGAATTTGGTCGTTGTACCATATTTTTCCTCAAGATGCTGTTACGGTTTGTGCAGTTAAATGGGTACAACGTGTGGAGATAATTTAAAATCAAATGTTCGCATAGCAACAGAAGAAATGTACTGCTGACCTATATTTTGACACATACTGCACTTCTTGACATTTCTTCGAAATAGTTTCCGCCATTGTGAAATATTTAAGGATAAACGGATACAACAATTACGGATATATTATGTTTTTTATTAGAATGTGTACTATATGAACGAGGAATTTATAGAATGCGAAACAATTATTTCGCCTTATTCCATGAGTGGCTAAAAACAAGGACATATGAGAATCATGAAAATGATACATTCATTAATTTCGCAATGGTAACAATAGCACTAATGACGATAACATATCATCCCCAACACCTACCAGCCTCTCAAAAAGTAGTTAATATACATGTATATTACAAAGAAATTAAAGAATACAATGTGAAGATACTTTTTCAACCTAATTCATCTTTTAAACTATTGTGAAATTCTGATAAGAACATAAGGTTTAAATGTTTAAAACATCATTCATGTTCAAACAACTAAAATAGTCATTAGGGGCAATCGATCGACGCGGCTGAAAAAGAGTCTTAGACGCAAGACTACCGCTGCCGACCTCGAACATAATACAAAGTTAACATTTTAAGTTTAGAATGTCTGTATAGCTTGGATTGGCCCTTTGCTGGTTAATTAAAGATCCAAAAATAGCAATATTAAGCCTGGCTGAATTTTTAATTATCTTGTCAGTATTCATGCAAAAACAGCATCATGTCTCGATTCAAATTCCATTGGTTTACAAATGGTCCATTTGATGGTAAATTTAGCAGTTGTTCGGGTAAGAGTTAATACAACAAATAAAATAACCCTTTCCGCGCCTATAAATGTCAAAGATACACTTCTGTGCGTGATTGGTCTAAAGTTACAAATACTAAACTGGCACAGACCGAGTTTTCACCTTTTACCGAATGCAGCAATCCTTTGCAATTTAAAATGCTTGTCTTTTTCAGATAGGTATGCATATCATACGGCTGTGTTAGTATATAAGGCTATACATTTCCTTGCTCCAAACTATATATATAATTTAATGGCATTTTCCAGTAACAATAATTATAGCTTACGCTCTGTAACTAACAATAACCTATTGATACCAAAATTTCGTACCAATTATCTAAAAGCTAGTTTTACATTCTCCAGTGTACACATATGGAACAGTACACCAACAAATATAAGAACAGCTAAATCACTGTTATCGTTTAAAAAAAAATACAAACAATACTTGCTGGAGCAATACAAACTTAAGTCGGATGAATGAATATTTACTTTATATGATATGTCTTTAATTATGAGTGTTTGTCGTAGTATATATGTTTTTTCATTCAGCAATCATTTTATCAAAGATGTTAAATAGATTTGCCGTTACATAGTAGAACAATGTATATGAATGTGTGCATCAATATTTCTTATCATCGTTTTGTTAATGCTTGTTAATATAATTTCTTAAGAAGGCCACATTGAAATATTAGATATATGTATGTTTATGTGTGTCTAAATGTGTACCCTTCTTTAAATAAAGATATTATTATTATTATTATTATTATTATGAAGAAATGAACGCGACCTAATAATCCGATTGGCAGTATGACGTCACGGCGAAGCGGAATATTGTTGGACTACTTAAACATCATGAGATATTAACTATTAAAATCAAAGCACTGAACGTGCTGGTGGGACGGTTGTGCTGGCATGTGTACATTAAGTTTAGGCAATACTGAAATGTTCAACTCTAAGCGAAATACCGAAATTTTCACCCCAAGACTCAAAAGTCCAAGACTTGAAAGTGATCACTCATTTATTCTGTGCAAATCTGTTCAATTACTAAGTAAGTTTTAAATGCACAATTAAAGGAGACCTAACTGCTAAAATCCAAGACGTTAAAATGTGAACTAGAGATGGAGGTTAATGTCAAGGAAATCAAAACTGATTTACAGTTCTCGCAAACTTGTGTTTCAGATTGCAAATTTGTAAATGAACTTGCTATAATACACAGCTCAAATTGTAGTACTAAAGACCTATAGTCTTGTTTGAAGAAACTATTGTCAGTCGTAATTTTGATAATTTCTGTCAAATCAGCCGTGCAACCCATTGACACAGACGGTACGCAAACATTAAATGAGTATGCTAACTCATAAACAGTAAATTCTTATATTACTTCGGATAATTTTTTGTGTGTATCGCATGTCAACAAGAACATAGCATACTTGTTTCATACATTCTCGAGCATTCATTATATAATATCATGCTTGTTGAAAGCTCGGTAAACCACTGATGTATAAGCTTTGTTGCATACAACCACTACAGTAGTAGTATAACTTCCGTGATACAACTCTGAATTATATATTCAAGTCAACTCGCGAGTACTTTTAAAATTAGTTCACTATTTTTCTTGACTTTGTACAATCTTTAAAAGGCAAGAACAAACCAAAACAAAAAGTACAATAGACAAACACGAAGCACGCTAGTAATACACATAGCAATTGAACAGCAGTAAATGCGAGCATTTTAAGGTATGCTTATTTATATTACCCCGCTTAGAACTATTTCTTTCATCGGAGTTACCTGTGTTTTTAGGAACCTCGTAACGCCAAATCCGTCTGTATTTTTATTGTTCTGTTCAGCTCTATTCCCTCTGGAATGGCTGTCTTTCGACAACCGTCCGAAAAATCTCCCCATCGGTGAACTAAGGGAAAGGTTTGTCAACACACAAGGAATCATGGAGACTTAAGGAAGTTAATAGCCGGGCATGCATTACCAAATAGTTACAATCTATGCATATCTTATAAGAAACAAACATTAACTTGAAAAACAAGACTCATATATGCAAAAAAAAGTACAACTTTCGAATTAGATTTATTCTATTTAACTGACGTGAATTCTTTTGAATCTAAGACCATATGTTTGGCTTCTGTTTTTCAGACTTTAGTCACGAATTAAGAAAATGGAACTATCTACATGAAACGGTGCATCTTCTTTGCCGGAAGAAACAACCAATCAGCTCAGTCTACACGTGTTATCGAATGCGGAAGACAATGATATACTATCAAGTTATTTTGCAGTGTCATGTAAACGTGAAGACAAAGTAAAAGAACGTGAGCTCAAAGTAAACATAATCATTCCATTTATTTAACCGGTGAGATTTATAACCAAATTAACGTAATTACAATGCAAAAGTATAATAGGTCAAAGCATAGAGTAGAAGTTTTATGTAACGAAATAAAACCTGTATTTACAAGAGGAACATGGCACTTGTAAGACGCATCATAGTCGCCAATGAAAGTATCATTTATACAGCACCATTCAAATATAAATTCCAGAGACAGTGTAATTCAGCATTTTTTCTTATCCTACACGACTTACATGTATCTTTACAGGCCTCCGTCGGTACTGAGAAATCACATATATGTGTTTTATATACTCACATAATTATGAACACGGGGCCGTTTTTTGCAGCCTAAAATGATGAATATATTCCATGAGAGGAACTTTTTGTAATGTCGCCTCTGTTATTTATATACTTAAAATGCATACTTTGTATACAAGTACATGTATACATATTAATGTTACAAAGTGTACTAACAATAATATATATTATAATAATTTAATATAATTGTTGATGATAACCCTTAGTCATGTGTAGGATCCCCAAATGTGAAAATGGTCACATTTGTGTAATTGGTCACAAATGTGAAAATGATCACAAATCAAACTGGTCACAAATGTGAAAATGATCACAAATCAAACTGGTCACAAATGTGAAATGTTCATAAAAGTAAAAACTGTCACTCTAACCCTAACCCTCCCTACCCTAACTCAAATCAGAAATAATCTTAAGCCATCTGTAAAATCTTTCGAGAAAAAAACGGCTGTAAAGTTTTTACATAAAGGGTAAAAAAATTATTTCACATTTTAGTTAGGGTTAAAGCTTATCATTTGTCGAAAGTTTTTACATAGGGGTGAAATTATTTCACGTTTGCGACCATTTTCACATATAGGAGTCCTACAGTCGGCGCCTGGTTGTTTTTACACAGGTTAGGTCTTATTTTGTTTTTAGGTCCTCTAAATGTATTTATACAGAGCTTTTGTGTGCTGTGATAATGTAAGTCTTGCACGCGGCCTTCGCTTATTTTGTGAAGTTTACTACGGAATGAGGAAGTTATTTGTGAATGGCCTTGGACTTCTCTGTATTAAAAACACGACTTGTTTGATTCAGACAAATTAAAAGCAATTTACTTTAGTGTGTGAACATTCAAAAATCATTTGAGTTTTGCATGTAAAACCTCGGAGCACAACAAGTTGATTTATTAACGTATGGGACATGCGTCAGAGTAACGATGAATCATTTATTTGAGTCATATTTGGTGTCTGCACTTTTAACTTATTGCAGTAGAACGATAAATGCCGAGGAGAACGTTAAATTCATGTCTCTTTCACTGCTGTTGGACTATAACTAGTCATTAAATCATATCAAGATGAATGCATCAAATGCGCATCAATATGTTTTTATTAAATGCTAATGCTGAGTAATGTTAACGTGACTTTGAAATGTTATTGATAATAACTCAGAAATTCACATATAATATCTTGACTCCTGGTTTATTACCATGTCCTTTATTGAATATACAGACTTTTTCGTTCTGGATCCTTTGCAGAGTTTAAACGCACATTATTTGCTTTTAATTACTGATGTATAAGTTTGTGATATTTTCACACGGCCTTATCTGTAATAACTTTTACTTTTTCAGCCTACATGTGTTATGTTATCACTTATTCAGCCTTTTATGTGACATTTTCTCTTATTCAACCTAAAATTGTTTTTATTTTCATATTTCCAGCCTACTCTGTAACACATTTACTTATTTAATTCTACTCTGTTACTTATTCGACGTAAATATACAATAGTCCCCAAAATAAGAAGAAAATGTTAAATGAGTACCCAGAACAGATCAGATTACTATTTTCATTCACAAAACAAAGTCGACAAGATGCATCGTGCTTAAAACTGTATTAAATGCTTAAAAATATATAACTGTTTGTATAATCAGGAATTGCTTGGCATTGCATATATTCATGTTTCTGACACATGTTTCTAGCACATGTTTCTAACACATGTTTGTCCAAGGACACAAGATATTAATGATAAAGTACAAAAACGATGAGCTTGGCCTCTCTGTTATTTATTATAGCAGTTTTTTTCAAATTTTGAAACATTGTATAACATCGTGATACATGATCACATTGTGGAAGTAATAAACGTGATTTTACAGTAGTAAAGTAGTTAGTTGGGTAAATATTTGTCTGTCGAACTTTGTTTACGAAGTATAGCATTAGTCAGTGTCCTTGTATTCTTGCCCTGTAACAAGTCTGTACAGAAATTGCATGGAAGTACATTGTACTTTCGTCAACTGCTTCTTAGAACCGAAAACCTCTTAGTAGGGCCCCCGACACCTATGTTACACCGGATACAACTCCTTTCGAATACAGCTACCCGGGGAGCTGTATTCGGTGCGCATTAACGAATACAGTTCCAGAGTATTCGCTGAAAACAGCTCCCCTAATCAAAAGGGAGCTGTATTCGGGGTTCTTACACCTTTTTGCGAATAGAGCGCCCCAGTGACCCGATGCAACATAGACGCTATAGCAAGGGAGCTGTATTCGTGAATGTGTTCAGCTGTATCCGGTGTTACACGCCTAATACGTTTGAACTATCGCTTCATTATATAAGAAAAGGAAACATAATCCCTCAGGACCAGAATCATTTATGAACACAGTTGCACATTGTATGCAGTATTTTAAAGCATATAAACAGTCTCACCTTTTTTCTTTTTATTGTTCTTGCTCAAATTAAAACGTCTTGGGCGTCTATAGTCCACATATCAAAGTAAGTTTCCAAAGAAGCATACGTTCTGTGAGTCTGGTAAATGACCGGTGCTAAGCTTGAACATCTACGGGTCTGTTGTCTATGCTTGTTCTTGTTTCTTTGGGGATTTCAGTGTTCTTCTTTTTCTAGTTCTATTTCATATTATTATATGTGATCATCCCCCTTTCTTACACACTTTCAGTCTTCATGTTCATGTTCCAGTTCTTTCACTTGATCTAGTTCATGATCCTTTACTATGTTTCTAGGACAACTATAACAAAGTAGACAGACTACTGTACTGATTCTTTTAGGTTTTCTAGTTCATGTTCTATATTCTAGTTAATGTTCTATTGAATTTCTAGTTCATGTTCTATATTTGTTAGTTGCTCTCGCACATGGTCGTTCTCCTTTTCGTTTAGGTAACCATAGTTACATCATTAACAGGCTTTTCAATTATTCTAACTACGTTTTATGATTTGATAAAGGTATTTGTCCCTGTACTAGCTCTTATCGGTTCATGAGTTTTTAGAGTGTCTGGGACAAACATACCTAAAAAGGCTTTCAAACAAATTGTCATTCTTTTTGTGTCTGGTTTTATTTTAGAAAGAAAAAAAATATCATGTAATAACTATTGTGACATTTAGTACTTTATAACCTTATTTCCGTATTGCTAATTTATAAAGTTACTTCACTTTAATTCAAGTTCGCCATTTGTATTATCAAGACGTACATCTCAAATTTGGTATGTATTAGTTTTGATTAATAAAAACTACTTTCTGCAACATTCTACCACTATTTGCTTTCAGGAATGAAGTTTTGACTGTCCCTACCATTTATTTGGATTAGATACAATTTATAAAAAGATCTACATAAAGTTTACATATCGTACTCTGCCACCCCTACATATATGTATAGTTAGTATAATGGTATGGTCCGATATATATAGACTGATCCATGTGCGTTGTCAACCAATCATATAGTTATATTTGGTCATGTGATAAATTGACCAATCACAAGTGATGATAGAATGCACGAGCAAAGGAGGGCAAGGTAGGTTGTGGTTTTGTGAGAACGGTCTTGACTTTCGAAGAGATCACATCGAAAGGTAATTAATTAGCTTGCTAGGACTTTAGGACAATAATATTACTGAAACCATATATCTCGCGGGTACTTCGGCGTCCGGAGATGGATGTAAGTATATTAGCTAGCAGCCTGGGTCGTAGAGGAATAGAATTGTGAAGTGTTCGTAACACGAAGTATAATAGTGTTGGAAAGGTTTTCTCGCGGGTACTTCGGCGTCCGGGGAAACATACACTATTATAAGGGTTACGGTTGAAATAGTTGTGATAGATGGATAGGATGGGATGGGATGGGATGGGATGGGATGGGATGGGATGGGATGGGATGGGATGGGATGGGATAGGATAGGAGGGGATGGGATAGGATAGGAGGGGATAGGAGGGGATAGGATAGGGGATAGGATAGGACAGGATAGGATAACTTTAATACCTACGGTTACTTCGGCGCCCGGGGAAGCGCAGTTTTATACCATAGGAGCTTAGGACAGTGTAATATTTATAATTTTATTTTAATTTAATACATAATTATTGAGAGCAACCAATCATTTCTCATAATCATTTGTATATAATCAATAGGCAAGTAGCCTGAGGAACATTATATCTTTAAGTGTACAGTTGGTCTTGCTGTGCAGTTTAAATAATAATAGACCGCTCGGATATCGGATAAATATAAAAAGAAAAGAGAAAAGAAACGTTACACTATGTAACCTACTTTGTAATACACAAAGCTATACAGGAAAAAATACAAAGGAATTGAAACCGCGTGGAATAAATCGTTTGAATTGCACCTTTCGTGATTATAGTAGTTATTAAAATATTTAAGTTATTTCGCCTTAAATTATAGGTCATATCGTCCTGTTATCAGAAACAATTTAAACCAGTAATATAATCTGACTACATGGGATAGCTACATTTTTTTCTAATCATAATCCTTAAATAGGTCATATTTGTCAAGCCTGTACAATTATATAAATGAGACCAAACAATGATTAATTTTTAAAGTCCCTAAAATGTTCTAAAAGCGCTGCCTACGCACTACTCAAAACCGCTGTAAAAGTGTGCTAATGAATGCGGGTAAATAACACTAAGTTCCACCATAGTAATGTGAAACAAACGTTATAAAAAATATGATCATAATGACTTTTTATCGCTTTCATTAGGATTGTCTAACTTTGATTTACTCATGACTTACTGATGAATAAGCATAAATCGGCTATCGCTGACAGAACGGAAAATGAGTGCATATATATATTCGTACATGGGAAAACATTTTCAAGACCCAATTTTTCAAAAAACAAATATATAATGCATATAATGAATGTTTTGCCAGATAGACGGACAATGAAGGCAAGCTGCCTTTTTTAGCAGACGTAAATAAAAAAAATAGCACAGAAACTGTTTGAGAGCGACGTTATAATGCATACGTATGCCGTGATTTGAGCCAACAGGTTGAACGCCGTCAAACTATGTGACGAAAAACTAACCATTTCTTTTTGTAATGTTGAAAGGCAATATAAGGGTGGCGCGGTGGTCGAGTGGTTAACGCTCTAAACTACCAATCCGGAGATGTCCGGTTCGATTCCCGGTGGCGGGGGCACTGACAATTTCAGAAACTCCTTTCATTGTTTCCCACCAATCTAGAGATGAACTGGTTAGAAACCCAAAGAAATTCTCGCGGTATCGGTGCTCTACGACGGACACGTAAAACAACCAAGTGGCCTATTCGTAAATAGCTAGGGTCTGGTACCGAGATTCCCTTGTATCTGCATCTGTCTCTTCAACATGCACCTTGGAGAAATCCTAGGGTCGACCTGGACTATGAAAAAAAAAATATGCTTCATTGTCAGTAAACATTGATATAACATTTGATTAAATCTTTTATTGAATTCAAATGAAAAAGGTTTAATGTCAGCGGATATTGTAGGCGTAATTGAAGCTATTATATGGAAACTAACACTAAATTAACAAAAATCGTGTCACAAATATCAGGGACAGTTGAAATGAGATCAAATATGTAAATTATGTGAAGAGGGAATGGCTTAAAATTGCATGTGCATTTATAATGATATCACAATCAATGTAGATAACACATGTCTAATTGGAAACTGACTTGAATCTTACTTATCTTCAAAATATGTTAACATTTAATTCTGAATATAATGTTTAAGGCTTTTAGATTTTTGGAAAGATTTGTATAGTTTCACATCAGAGAAGATCAAACAAATTATCGCGAATTTACGAAATTTTATACATTTTAATCAATGCTGTTCTTTTAGGAAAGCTTACTGTTATTGGTATCCGACTACACTTAAAGATATGACATTTTGTAACCTGAGAGAAGTCTTTCTTTCTTTTGTCTTTCTCTTTCAATAGAAATGTAAGTGAATTTTAATACATTTTTCTTCTTTTGTTTTTTATTTTCTCATTTTTCATTATGTTAATGGTAAATATTAGACTTATCTTTTTTGCGTGAACAGCATAAAATATTACGTAAACAAAACTCATTTGTAAAACTTGAATGCCCCACTTGATGCAAATCAGTAACGTGGGAAAACTCAAACTATGCAAGGAACTATTTGGCATACATTCATGACCAACCTCTACATCAAGTTTCAAGATGCTAGGCCACCGCTTTCTCTAAGAATAGTTATCGTGCGGAAACCGTTTTAATATTTCGGGACACTGTGACCTTGCCCTTTGACCTACTGACCTCAAAATCAATAGGGGTCATCTGCTGATAATGACCAACCTCCACATCAAGTATCAAGATGCTAGAAACCGTTTTACTATTCCGAGTCGCTGTGACCTGGACCTTTGACCTACTGACCTCACAATCATTAGATGTCATTTGCTGGTCATGACCAACCTCCATATAAAGTTTCAATATCCTAAGCCCAAGCGTTCTCGAGTATCATCCGGGAATCTCTTGGTAGACGGACGGACGGACCGACCGACATTGCCCTCCTTGAAAGGGGGGCAAATTAAAGGCCATCGTTTCCATGTAAAATATTTTTAAGTTTTAGGGAAGGACACCTGTTATATAATGTTGGTAGAAATTATCGTCTAACCCTTTTGCTTAATACGCATTTATGCAAACTGTCATTTTGATTGTACTTTAATATGATTAAACTAAACCCTGTCACAAAAGTTTGAACAAAAAACACATTTTCTCCGATTCCATTACCATGTTTTAACATGCCTTTCAATTGGGCACTGTGGAATTATCTGTGTCTTGCCGATGGTAGTGAACTGAATATAATGCCAACTGATGCTGTAGGCATAATCTAAGCTATATTAGAAGATTGTAAATCGACAAAAAAAATTATTAAGAGACAGTTTATAGTGCATCATATTTGCAGAGTGTGTGTCGAGGGAAGGGCTATGAAATGTACAGTTATAATGATAATGCAATCAATGAAGGTAACACATTAAGGTAGCCTATGGACCTTTTGATGGAATTTAACTCGTCGAAATCTTCAAAGATTTTTTCTCAAATTCTGGATAGGATGTTTTATAGATGTTACTAAATGTGATAGAATTTATCACCCGCCTTTGAATGAGGCCAACAGTTTGAAAAAAAGAGAGAATTATTACTCTTATTAATAGTCCCCTGCATAAGGGAGCAGTGTCAAAGAATAAAATTACGTTGTTTCGGTGATATAGAAATTAATGTGGAACGGTTCAAGCACGAATACTCGTAGTTGTCTTTACGTATACATGTACACGAATTTTTTATGCTCACTTCGTGACAATATTTGTTTTCTCTACAGAAATAAACCTGTAAGCGTTAGAGATATCGCTATTTCTATCATTATCATGTTTACATAAACGAGATATTAGGGGTAGTCAGGTGTAAAATTATCCCTTCACATTTTGTTAGAAAATGTATATTTACGCAAGCATAGCCTTGTAATATACACCTGGAAAAAAGTTAAGCACCCCTTGGAAGTTATGTAGTGACTTTAAACAATTGTATCATGAAATCGGCTTAAAATAAACGACGGAAAAAATGCTGCAAATCATAACAGCAACCCTCTACACGAACTGCAAACAGTTTTGCACTACGAGTGTAAGCAGATTGTCTTAAAAAAGATCCGAGGTTAACTGGTGGCAGAATAGTGAGGGTCAGGGTGGTCACCCAGGCACAGTGAGGGTTTACTCTGCTACTGAACGTCTGAAGTACGGGTGTAATCTCCTGTAATCACCCGAAAAAACCAACACAATATTACAGTTTTGCCGTTTTCTGTTTGCCATATGGTTGCTGTTACGGATTACATTCTTTTTCCCTAGCTCAATTTGACGATATTTTCATGATAAAGCTTCGTTAGATAAGTCACACACAATTCCAGGGGGTGCTTAATTTTTTTCTTTGTGTATATTATCAAAAGAATGTGGCGTAGTGGATTAATAGGCTGTCGTCGAAACTTGGTGTCACGAGTCCAAGTCCTAGCCGAGGAAGTATTTTTTTGGCATTTATGTTAGTCTATTCACTACTGTATTGACGAAATAAACCCGATCTTATTGGAAGTAAAAGTAAAATGATTTCAGGACTCTGTCTATATGTGAGGGTAGAAAATATGAGTGCGAAAAAGAAGCATAGATCTTACGGCTGAAAAAAAATGTGATAAAAGCTGCAAATGTGTAGAAATTATAATAAAAATGCAAAGAAGATGTCGTACTGATGTAAGCGATGAGAAGGCAACTGATAGCGATAGCGAGTGTCGGGACTATTCTGACACAGAGCGCAATGAAAGTAATAAAATAACTGTTATACAGAAATGAAAAAAAGATATGATTGTTATAAATATATGACAAAAAAATAAAGAAGAGTAATGATAATAAAACATAGAATTAAAGCATAATAATGATAAAAAGTAGCATGGTAATGAAACATCTCCAAAAATGAAGGAAAGGAAAAAAATCCAGAAGATAACGACACTTTAAAAAAAATGCATTTCAACGTGGTCTTTCGGCGACAATGCATAAATTGCTCCGAATTCGGACACCTTATCCTTTAAGCCATGTTTTTTTTTTACTTTGAACCTTTTTTATCCAATGAGTATTAATTACAAGAAAACCACTGATGCAAAGCATCAAAGGTCGCCGCTAAAGAATTGAACAAGAGCAAAGGAAATGTAGATTTTTTTATATTTGTAACAGGAATACAAAAATAATAATACTGTTAAGTTGTGTTTGAGCATTAACATGTTACACAGATTGTAATAAAGAATATTTAATAAATAAGTTCACCCATCAAAATATGACCACTTCAAGACGTGATTCATTTCAATTTTCGTAAAATACAGTTGCGTAATATTTAAAAGAAATATATATCCAAAAGTATTACACCGACAACTAAAATAGTTTAGTTTGTATTTTCTGTTTTCTTGAAAATGATCCAGCTGAATCAAAGTTTTGTGAAAACATCGCGAGTATAACATACACAGATCGTACCGTTGTAAGAAGACTTTTCGAATAAAAGTTTCAGAAGAGTGCTCCAAGTTAATACTTTGTTCATTGACCTTGCGTTATCAGCTAATTTTGTATAGCTTTATTGTTTACATCACGTGAGAACTATTTTCAACTTTCTAAAAATAAATTATGATTCACTTTCCGTAGACTGGTTTCAAATATTTTATCAGTCAAAATAGACCATGACCATTTGCAATCGTGCACCACATGAGGGAATGAATTAAAAGATTAAAAAAATAAATAAAATAAAACAATATTACAAATACTTTTTCTGTAAAACTTTATTGTCAGTGGGTAAAGTTATCTTGCATCGAATAATCTGGGGGAAAAACAATTAAGTCACGTGCCCCTCCACGTAAAAAAAAAATCCCTTTCCAGAGAGTACGCCACACTTCAGTGCGGCGACAATAAAACTATTTCCTAACCTATAACGTTGAAATAGGATTTTCCGATAACAGTAGCGTTAACGAATTGGATCTATAAAACATTTGAAAAATGTAAATATTAAAATAGATAAACTTTTAACGGTCGATAGTTACCTTAAATAATCACATGTGAATTGAATTCTATTTAGTATTGTCCATCCTAAGATCATGGGCTTGCCTTTCTCGATATTGCAGATAGACCCTTTATTACTATTAATATAAATGACATAACAATACTTTATAGCACTAAACTTACCGTGAAAAGGATATATTTTGTGTTACGTCTTTTTTTTATTATTTCGGTTCGCCACTTTGACATCAAAATAACTCCCGAGTAAATGAATGAATTCCCTAACTGAATGAATGAACGAATGAATTAATAAGTGAGTGAGTGAGTTAATAATGATGGCGGATTATAATAATCTTTCACTGGTTGCACGTGCAGATGGGAATATCTGGCTCGAGGGTAACTGTTTTTTGGCGGTAATAATAATAATAATAATAATAATAAATTCTTTATTTATAGAAGGTATCATGTAAATATATATCAAAAGAACGTTAAAACATGGCCTTCTCTAAAAAATTCCTAAATACTAAATTAACGTATGACAGACATATTTAAACATTCATCCATGAACAAAAACAGTTGTATCACATTTAGACAATCAACAAAGAGCTGAACAAAGAGCACTACAAGAAAATAGAAAAATAATGTCCTATTACTATAAAAAACGAAACATGTCAGTTTCCTTCAGCGAGTGACACTCGTTTAAAGATTTGACTGTACATTTTTACTATAGAATATATTTCACACCTTACTTTATACAATAAACACATTTTATTATATATCTATAATTATTTTGCCAAAAATACAGCCTATATTCAACCATCAATACGGCCTGACAGAAAAAAATTCCGTATTGTATGTACGTGGAATACAAAAAGCGCGGCAAAATTTGTAAGAGTGCATTCAATTGGCTCTAAAATGCACATGACGTTAATAACGTCGCTTTTGACTGGGTCGTTACTATTTGTTTATACGATGACGTCAATAAAATGACGTCGAACTATATGTATATTTCGCGCTAAAAAGAGTTTTTCTTTAATTTTAAGCTTAAAATTTCATTTTAATTCAGTTTATTCGCGCAGACAAGTGTCAATAGGTATATAATAAAAGGGTTATTAGTATAGTAATGTGATCCATAAGCCGGATTAGCTCTCGTCGAGGTCGGATCAAACTCGTGCTACGCACTCGTATGATCCGACGCACGACTCGAGCAAATCCGGCATGCTGGATCACGCTACTATACTAATAACCCTATTATATTCTAGTATACGGTTCTATAATTGTTTGTTTTTGTTTTTTTCATTTCATCAATAAATGCTTTTTCAAAGATTTTTTAAATGAATTCAGAGATTGACAAAAACGAATATTAATAGGTATATTGTTCACAATATATGTGCACAAATATTTGTAAAGGAATTTTGCATGTAAATAGTGCGTTGTTTAGGTATTTCAATATTGTTGTTGGTGGCAGACCGAAGGCTATTGCTGGAAAAGTTTAACAAGTCAAGTATATAATCTGGGCCAAAGTAATTCGTTTAGTAACTGTGTGCTGCATGTATGAGAAGATTTGCCTTTTATCAGTCTTGCTACTTTTGCTTGTAGCTTGGAAACAGTGTTTACACACTTTTTTCCCGTCGCCCATATTCATAATTGTACAACAATAGTCCATAGTTGATAAAATGCGTTGTAAAACATGATTTTCATATCATCAGTTAAATAATTAGAAATTCGTTTAAGAAGGGCAATTTTGGAATTTATTTTGGAGCAGAGTTTTGAAAGTTGTACATTCCAAGACAAAGTATTTTGCAAATAAATACCCAGAATTTTATGAACAGTTACGTTTTGTATTTAGGAAATAGATTTCACATTTGAGTTATATACCGGTTAGTATATCACTGTGTGGAGTGTAAATGCGTAGTAATCTAATCACGAAGGCCAAAGGCCTGAGTGATTAATTACGAAGCATCTAAACGACACTCCAAATTTCACTCCAAATTTCACTCCAAAGAATATTAATTAATAAACTGACTGTCCTTCAAACTTTTTCATACTTTTATTATATTAATTGTAAACCCAAGGTCTTGGACCTTATATAAACTGCCCCAAACGACAACTTTCAAGAGTTCTAACCCGTACTCGCACTGCACCGAAAGAAGGTTCTGTGTAGGTCCTGGTCAATTCTGCTGACGGAAGCCGAACCCGCAACCTATAAGAGTATTGTCGCTTCATCCTTACAGCAGCATGCCTGCAAGTTTGACTGCTTGCGAAGATTTCATTCCGTGTATCAAATTTTTTGCATTTACTAAATTAACGTACGGAAATATAGCCATATTAATGTTAGGTACTAGGTTAGGGCTAGACGCTTTGTATTTTTTATTTAAAATTAATTAGATTAATACATGATTACAGGATTGAAAATATACATGCATCTAGACTAAAGAAGTTCGTTAAGATTTAACGACTTTTTTTGGGCACGTTCAAATAAGCCGATTTCTAGAGGCACGAGAAATTACACATTGTTCTACCTAACAAATCTTTCTGAAGATGTAAACATATCACAGGGAAACTGTTAATGAAGACAAGATTTTGAGAATTGTTCGAAAGTACTCTAACAACATAACGAAGTTAGTCATACTGCTTTATGAAGAAGAGATTTTACAGGTAGGGCCTGAGCTAGACTCGAACCCATATCTCTACAGTGACATCGCCTTGCAATTGACCATATGGCCGCATTATTTCACAGTGACAACGCCGGGCAAGAGAAAACCATAAACAATAACACAGGCAACCACATTATTTCAAAGTGACAACGCCTGGTAATAACTCAGACGACGGCTCTATTTCACAGTAACGATATATAACTATAGCCAATACACAGTCACAAAACCTTGCACATTATAACGCGATGTGACAACGCCTGGCAATTACACAGGCAACGTGACAATTCCTGTCAATAACAAAACTGACGGTATCACAACATACTTACAACGCCTGCCAATAACATATAGGCGACGGCACAAAAAAAAACACAATAGTGAAAATGCCTGGTAATAACTCAGGAAACGGCATTAGAGTACAGTGACAACGCATGACAATAACACAGGCGACATCCTTACACCATGGAGACAAATTTTATCTCTCTAGTGTGAAAAACAAAAACTAGGCCAAAGGTCTAAGCCAGCCAAGGTCAACGTTTAAATCTGTAAACTGCATGTGGGTCAACTGTCATTGCTGTAGATTCAAAAACAGAAAAGTAGATCAGAAGGTCAGAAGGTCAAGGCCAGCTAATGTCGAAGTTGAAATCTAGATGCAAAACGGTACATGGTCAAAATAACATTGATGTAGCTTAAAACACAGAAATTAGGTCAGTAGTTAAAGTCAAAGTCAGCTAAGGTCAAAGTTGAAATTTGCATGCAAAACTGTTCAAATGTATCGCTGTAGCTTCAAAGCAAGAAGGTAGGACAGTAGGCCAATGTCAGTCAATTAGTAAGTTGAAATCTACATGCAAAACTGTATACAAAGTTAAAATTTTACTGATATAGCTTCAAAATCAGAAAGTAGGTCAAGATCAGCAAAAGTCGAAAATGAAATCTGCATGCAAAACTATCTATAAGTTTTGATATTCATTGGTGTAGCTTACAAAAAAAACAAGAAAGTAGGCAGTTAGATAAGTGACCCCTGAGCTCTGGGCATTGTGGTCTAAGACAAGCATTTTTTTTAAGCGGAGCAAAAGCCCTAAGGCTGCTTGGCTACCTAATACCTTGAATTTTAGCCGAACACAAAGAGCCGTGTGCATCAGGAAAACACACTTTATCCGTATTTTGATCAATATGTTACTAGAATTATTGACCGATATTCACTGGCCGAGAAAGTATAATTACTCTACACTCATAATTAATATTAGTCGGGAGGTAACAACAATTTGAGCTATTGTAGAAAATTATAAAACCATTCACGAAATACTAAAAACGCAAGAGAATTTTATTGACCTTCTTCATGCGGTATTACCCAATTAAGGTGTTATGCGACCTTTCTCCGACGTCAGACGTCAAGAAACGAGTTTTCTAAAATTGTTATGAAATGTTTAATAATGGCACGTTTTGTTCGTATTTCATTCGTTTTAGTTTTTATATTTTTCACTTGGTCTCCTAGCAACGCGACGTCGAATGTCAATGATGTAAAATCAACGTTTTACATACATCATTGGTTCAAATATGCCCATATTGTAATTTCAAAAATACCATATGCTAGCTCTCTGTCTGCAGAATACGCATATATAAAATTTTAGATCTTTTTGCCGTCATTGTTTTCAACGCGAAACGTTTAATACTGAAAATCCGCCCTTTTTCACCCAAACATGTGACCCCCCCCGCCCCGACTCACTTTAAGGTTAGTTTGATGAGCGCATTTTGGCACCATACGTGAATCGTAAGATCCGCTTAGTCAAAGATGAACGTTGAAACAGCCATCTGTTGATAGGCAAATGGAAAATAATCATTACTAGTATGGAACAAATTAAAATAGATAGTGATACCCATAATTTACATAATTATATTGAAGCGTCTGGGTAATGTATATGTGCCATTGTACCGGAAGCAGACGAAAATGGAGCTAGTTAAACCGTTTGGAGAATTTGAGAAAACACTATTTTCGCGGAGCAGAAGGTAGTATCAGGGCAAGCGGTGATAATCAGGGGAGCTGTGATGGTCAGAGCAATAGAGAAACATTTCAGTTTATCTTTGAAATGTAACTTTAATAGATTTATGAAAACATGTGCACACATGCGCCTCTAACGCACGCAAAGTGCGTTCCATAAAAAAGTATTAAGCCCATGGTCGCAAAAAATGCATAATAATTTATATAACGACGAAGACAAAAAATTAGAAAATTGAATAATTTAAATTTTTTAATAGCTCGTTCGTTGCATAATCATGTTCGCGCATAATCATGTGTAATACTCTACATGACATGATGGTATGATCATTGTTATCATTGTTACTTTAAACATTTTCGAAATCTTGACCGTGTTTAACGAAATATTCCACGTTTTTCGGCATCATCAACCTCTCTAAAACAAAATTGTCCCTTTGTGAAAGCAAATCATTTAGGAATCGTAAAGATGTTTATTTGAATGAGTGTTTCTACTACGGTAAAGCAAATGATAGGTGTTATCATTTAACCATTTACGCGCGTATTTTTCCTCCTAAAGGTATCAACCCTACTCCACCCTACCCCTTCAAAGTGAGAGAAACACTGGTGATGTTGAGTACTGCAAGTAGCGTTTTAATGAACCTGCTAAAAGTAACGTCTGAACAGAAGACGATTACAAAGATTCAAGATTTATTTACAATCTCTCTGTATGCAATTAGCATAAACATGGAAGTAAAAATTAACATATTTACAAAGACACATGACCATAGAGAACAACGGCTAAATTCAGATTTCAAAAGGCATGTCAATGTTTTGAAACATGCCTAGTTGCAACCTAGAAGACATGCATACTATACACAGGTCAGGGCAGGAATTAAGCTATAACTAAAATTTTGAAAGCAGTTGGGCTTAAGAATTCATTGGAGTCAGTGAGCAAATTAATCGAACGTTTTCAATGCAAGAAGAATCTACACGTTATAAATATATTTGGTAGTTTTTACTCTGAATACAAATAGTTTTTCAGATTGCAAAAATATGATATTGACTGTAGTTATGTTTGTAACGTCCGTTTTCGACAGTATTGCAGTTGTTTACAGGTGGGCAGTTTACCTAACCATCGTTCCTGTGAAGGATCAGTACTAGAATTCCATCTTTCGTAAGAAATTGCCAACTTTCTCACACAAAGAATCATGGTCGGTAGCAGGGCTCGAACCCATAACCCTCAATCAGTGAGAGGTTACATTGATTTTAAGATTTCAAAAACGGTAACAGTCCGCACGACGTTATTATTCAACAATCATAATTCGTGATGTCCGAACTTTTGTGAAAAATAATGCGCGAAGACAACCCTTTTTATTTATTTTTTTTTTATTTGTTAGGATCTACTCTTAATCCACATGCGAGTCATTTGTTGTTTGAATCTCGTTCCGTTGACCAAAACTGACCTAAAAGTGAGTCGGGTGACAATTCTAGGTGAAAATAATAACGGCAAAAGCATCAAAATATTTATATGTGCGTATTCCGCAGATAGAGGGCTAGCATATGGTACTTTTGAAATTACAATATGGGCATATTTGATCCAATGATGCATGTAAAACGTTGGTTTTACACCATTATTTTTCGACGTCGCGTTGCTAGGAAACGAGGCGAAAATAGAATATTCAAACCGAATAAAATACGAACAACATGTTATGATTACCATTATGCAGAATTTGATAACAATCGTAGAAAATTCGGGGGGGTTTTTGACGTCGAGGAAAGGTCGCATACAAAGTAAATTTTCAAAATCATAAATGTTATACATACTATTTGTCATTTGATTGGCGGTTGAAAGGTTACCAACTTTCGGGCAAAAGCGAGACCGAAAAAGTGTTTATGTAGATATTGCATTTTCTTATAGGATGGCTCATACTTATAAGACAACAGTTAATTTGTTTTACTGTGTAGTGTTAGACTGCAACAGATTTTTGGACACCTTTGGCCTGCGTTGTTGATTTAAGCACTTCTGGAAATCTAATGTGTTATCTCCAAATTTTGTTAAAATATACTATAAGCAACGTAACATGTTTTATGCTTAAGAAATATTCGTATTCGTGTACTTTTGCATATTGGCCTATTTTGTTTCTACAGTGTTGACATTGATCTGTACTGGAATGATACCCGGCTTGTAAACATGTTGAGTTGACCAATTTGTTTAACGCATATATGCGTTCTAAAATGAAACAAACGTATAGAGAACAAAAATAAAAACGGGTAGACAGATTAATTAAACTTTTATGTTACATGCTTCTCTTTAATGCAAAAAACGGTACATTTCGGAACATGGTGTGTACCTACGAACAGAGTATTTTCGGAACAGTTTTTACGAGTTCTACTGTCTAATTTAATTCAATTAATACCAAATACTGACGTCAGGTACATAAATTATAAATTGGCGAAGGCATCGCGGAAAAAAACTCGCCATATACTGGTCACGCCATATATTTACGAACTTTTGTCGTACGTGCTATTAGTTTGTTTATCACTATGCCGTGATACTTTTAAAGACAATGACTTTAAACTTTTAATTATCACATTTTGAATTTTACAAATTTAAAAGTCAATATAAATGTCGTACAAAAAATCTATTTTTAGCAGAAATCAATACACAGGGAAATACCCTATTCGAGTGACGTGACATTGAATATACAAATATAAACAAAATTATATACTACAGGAATAAAGAAGTTTTTGGATAAACATTTCAAAATGCAAATTTAAAGAAAGGGGTTTATACTTATGAATAGAGTATGGGATTAGTCTTGGTAAAAAATAAAGAAATTATTTTGCAAGACATTTTCGTCATCAAGTGGGTAAAGAACCAAAATTTACTTAATTTTACAGACATTTGAAAATATGCAACTGTTTTGTCAATATCTAGTAATTTGCCATTTTTAACTTTAGTCGTAATGGATGCACTTTGGTCATCAAATTTACCGAATGTGATTAATATAGTCTCTAATGCCAAAGGAGCATGTATACATACAGCTAATTTTTTCAGCCACATGATTTGAGACCAAGGGGTGGTTCGTGATCCTTAAAAAAAAGACGTGTTCAAAATGCCATGTCTATTTTGTGACAAATTAACGAGCACAGAAATCTAATCATGATTCAGTTTTTCTGCAACAGTCGCAACTTGTCCATCATTTTCACTAGAAATGATCTTTGAGAAATGAGTCAGTGAAAAAAACGAAACAAAAATATTTTCCGCGGTAAAGTTTGAAAATGGAACTTCGTGAACCGCGTACTAACGCGTGTTCGAAATTCCTGACGAAATTGTTTAAGGCATTGTAAACCATACGGTCATGAACGCAACGTCTCGTGTAGCTACGTCACCGGCCGATACACGAAACATAATATATGTACACACATAAATACATTATATAGTAGTGTGTCCATGTGACAAAACTGATTTTTATATTAAATGCAAAAAGGTTGCATACAATGTTATGTCCGGTCGTACGTCTTCCGTTTGTCTGTACATGATTGCATATGTACCTATTTTTGTGCATTGTTGACATTGATATGTACTGAAATGATACCCGGGTTGTAAACATGTTGACTTGACCAATTTGTTCCGCGCATGCAGACATACGCGTTCTTAAATATAAACAAATGATAAAGAGGACTAAAATAAAAACGGTCACACAGATTAATTAAAGCTTTGCTTTATTTTTCTGTACATGCTTCTCTTTAATGCTGAAACGTGTGGTGTGTAATGTTCGGAATGGTTTTTACGAGTCCTGCTGTCTAATACCAAATATTGACCAATAGAATACAGTGTATAAATGTGTATGGTCATCGTTGAAATAAGTAAATAAGAATTATCGTCATAAACTGTCCCGCCATAGTTACAAACTTCTATCATGGAATCGGCTTGAAAGGATCTGTGCCGAACGTGACGTTACCGTCAACAAACATAATTACTAATTTTGTCAGGCTTTTTAGGCGATAACGTGTGGCGTGAAATATTTTAAAGACAATTAGTGCACAAGCTTTAAATAAACATATTTCAATGTAAATAGAAGTTTATATTTAGCAGATATCAGGACAATGGAAAATACCTTTAAAGTACTAGGATCTTTTTGAACTAACTGATATTGTTAAATAAATATACTGATAGGATAATGATAGAACCATGTTCTATTCGCTCTAAAACAATGTTGACATATTCATTTCTTTGTATTAAAGTCGCTTTTTCACGAAAAAAAAGTTGCCAGGAGGCCTTTTTTATTTTTTGCAATATCATTGAAAAAAATACTGCTATATATAGATATATTTCTAACTAGTACATAGATTTAAGGAGTAAAGTTATAGTTCTGTTCTGTTCTATAAATGTTTTGGTACAAATAAAGGTCATTTCCGCCGGTTACACATCTTTCTTGGTAAAATAAGAGCTACTTGTTAATGTGGCCCTGGGACTTATACGAAATATACGACATGTGGATACATATGTACATGTATACTATTTTGATTTCTAAAGACATAAACAAGTTTTACGAAACCCTTTTCAAAATGCATATTTAAAGAAAGGGATTTGAACTTTGAACAGTATGGGCTAAGTCATGTAAAAAAATATTTTGAAAGACATTTTCGTCATCAACAAGTGAGTGAAGTACCAAAATTTACCTATGTTTATTTTACAGACATTTGAAAATATGTAAATGTTTTGTCCATATCTAGTAATTTGCCATAACTAATTGTAGTCATAATGGATGCACTTTGGTCACCTACCTTTCCGTATGTGATAATTATAGTCTCTAATGCCAAAGGAACATGTATAAATACAGCCATTTTCAGCCACATGACTTGAAACCAATGGTGGGTTGTTAAATCCTTAAAAAATGGACGTGTTCAAAATGCCAGTCAATATATGCAGAGAAATCATGATTCAGTTTTTCTGAAACAGTAGCAACTTGTTCATTATCTTAAATAGGAAATGGCACGACATTCAAACTTTAACAGTTTTGTAGATTTTGAATGTCGAATGTCGTATGTCATCCTGGCACGACACTCAATCTTTGAATGTCCAATGTTGTATGTCGCACTGGCACGACATTCAAACTTTAACAGCTTTGTAGATTTTGAATTTCGAATGTCGTATGTCGCGCTGGCACGACACTCAATCTTTGAATGTCCAATGTTGTATGTCGCACTGGCACGACATTCAATGTTTAAATGTCGAATGTCGTATGTCGCGCTGGTTCGACATTCAAATTTTGAATGTCGAATATCGTATGTCGCGCTGGCACGACATTCAAACTTTGAATGTCGTATGTCGTTTGTTGAGCTTCACGGAAATCTGTGGAAATTGCTATCTTACTCCGATTGCAAGGTTTAAAGTTGCTACCCCTGGAGTGGAAAATACTATTTAGACTTACTGATTAGACATTGCTACTGCTACTGGCAAATTTATTTACCATTTCATTTTAATGACTTGAACGATTTTGAAGCAACTTTATAGGCTTATAATGTAATCACTCTTTGTTTAATTCGATTTTAGTCGTGTCATTTAGAAATACATAATTATATTTATAAACAGCTTCACGCGTTGAACAATAAGAAACATGACGGAAAGTTTTCAATATTTAAAAAACAGAATATTATCTTGCCGACGAACAACTTCAATTTATGTTTTTTTTTTGTTTTTAACATGTGCAAAGTACTTTTACCGGTCTAGACATTTCAAAATCTTACTACTATATTTACGTCCTGATTCGTGACTGAAGTATGACCTTGATTTATAAAAACGTTTGTGAATGAAATATCGTACGACATATTTAAACGATACTATATCTTAATACGTCACGTGTAGTATAATGTTCAGGTACACTCATGAATGAAATCGTGATGATATGACTTCTTAAATGATAAAAGCGATATGAATACAGTATTACTGGTTCGAGTCCTGAATCACATGAACTACACGTTTCTATTTTGTTACCCAAATATATTACTTATATTTTAAATATAGGTATTACATTTGTACTTTCAATCACATAGATACACGTGTTTGTCAAAGATTTTTTTTATCATTTTCATTGATTAATGTACAGAAGAAATATTGTATGAAATCTATTTGGCATTTAAGAATACAAGGTAATTAATTAAAGCACGTATAATCTCATATAATAGCAATAGAATGTTGGTTATAAACTACATCTTAATATATATAAAGCATTTCTGTCACATGTACATACTACTATGACGATTCACGAGGTTCCATAATCAAACTCATTATACCCCCGAAAGATACATACCCACGTATGTCGCGCTACCAAGACATTCAAACTTTAACAGTTTTGTAGTTCTTGAATGTCGAATGTCGTATGTCGCGCTGGCACGACATTCAAATTGTCAATGTCGAATGTCGTATGTCGCGCTAGCACGACATTCAAACTCTAACAGTTTTGTTGATGTTGAATGTCGTATGTCGCGCTGGCATGACATTCAAATTCTGAATGTCGAATGTCGTATGTCGTTTGTTGAGCTAACTTCACGGAAATATTCCACAATTAGAATTGGGGTTTTGGCAAGTTCATCAGGAGAGAAATTCCATGGTTGGCCGTTACTATATACAGCAACAGCATCAGTTAGAAATCAAGGATGAATTAAAGAGTATCAAGTCTAAACTTAGCAAAGATACCGAGGCCTCATGTTAGTATTTTATTGCATACATACAGGTCAGTGCGTCCCTTTGTACCTGATACAGGCCCTGATTTTAAACCTTGCATTATTTTATTCTCAAAATAGAAATGACTATCGCTCTTTTGACTGTTTGTCGCTCATGCACTGACTGCAAGAAATGTCTAGGGACTTTTTGTGTCCGTTTATCTATCTGTCTCTTATGGTCATTCAAATGTGATGATATTTTAAACTTTTTAATGAGGATTCCGCGCACGTATATCCAAACATTTAAGCTACTTTCATTCTACCTGTCCGCTTTCCCCCTCCCCCCCCCCCCCAAAAAAAAAACAACAATATTTTTTTAATAGATCACAATTGCATTTTTTTAGTACAGCGTGTCATTCTTATCAATTACTCACAGAAGACTTCTACAAATCAGGCGGTGATGAGTTAAGAGGGAAAATTTTGAATTCTATTTTGACAAAACGTTCATGCGTTTAAATAGATAACGTGTCGTGATAGTACTTGAGAACGTTATAGATTCGTAACTGAGCTAAAAATAAATATACACATGTATTGGGTACACCCGACAGAAAAAAAGTTAATTACTTCAAAACCTAAACAATTTGTTAATGTGCTAACGTATTATGAAATATTCCAGTTGTTTACAGAATATTTCATTGATATGATGCAATTTTCCAAATTATGTTCTAAACTTTACTGTACGATGAGTGTAGAACGTTCTAGTAATAACGCGTTTCAACAATATTTCATTTAGGTACAGACGGAAAGAAATCAGCAACCCTTTTGGGACGGACCAGTACTAAACTCCCATGCCCTGTATATACGACACTGCCACCTTCCTCACATTAAACGTCAGGTCGATAGGTTAAAATGTTGAACTAATCTGATACCGTGAGAAAAAGTATATACAATGCAGAGCGTTCATTGGCTGATGTAATCATGTAGGTGGAGCTAAACATATTACCGCTTATGAATGAAATCTACAGCCAGTAAGAAATTGAATGATTTACAATAAAATATAAAAAAATAGTTATAGCGCGCATACAATATTTTTTTTGGAATGGTCAGATATCAATAGAAATTTTATAACGCGTGTTTGAGATAAATCGAATAGCTATAGATCTAGTGATTCAGAAAAACATTGATTAAAATCATGTTTGAATTTTGTGCTGTCATATCTTAATGTATGACTATATGACTATGCGTAACGTATACACATTTAGGTCATCTGAGATAAATGGAATGGGTATTTTTGGTTTATATCATCATGCATGCATGCACTGACTGTGCCCCGCGTGACAATAAGGAGTTAAAATGTAGCGCGATTGTGTCTTTATTTTATTTGTAACAGTCGTATGATCACACCGGAGTAAAAGAATTATCAATATGCAACTATAAACAAGAAACACAAATTACTTTCAGCATTTATTTTTGTTCTCCGATTGTAATGACATCAAGGTATTAATATAGTTATGATAAATTCGTACATTTGTTTTTTCGTTTTGATATTTTTCATGTTGCATCATTTGACAAAATAATGCAATCTGTTTTGATGGCACATCATTTCATACCATTCAGCGCACATGACATGTCTTTACATATTAAAACACTTTTAACCAACAATTAATAATACACAACCAGAACTAACAAATAGCCGAATATAATTTGAAAATCCTAATTTGATAACTATAAAGTCTAGAGACATACACATACATAAATGCACGTAACTTCAACCATCATCAGCATCTACTATTATTCTACACGTCACTCTTATCAAAGTATTCAAATACTACATTTATAAAGACAATAGAAGCTGAAAAAGAGGACAGAAAGAAGGTAGACATAAAATTCTTTCATTTTTTAATGACTGACCAACTGATCGGTCCGAAAGCGACAACCGGGTCAACCAGCTTTCAGCTGATCAAACAACACAGGGGTCATCTGTTAACCTTTATAGTAATTTTCTTATTTATTTGAAATGCCGATGTCGCCATATTGCAAAACACAAATGTTAATTAGCGTTTGCTTTTTAACTCAATGTAAACATTTCTTAATATTTTTCTTTTCTGACCAAGTTGTAGAAACTTAATATCAAAATATTTTTATCTTTTTTATTTCTTGTTAACGAAGTTAAACAAAATATACAAATATATCATTTACATTTATCATATTGGGGCAACATTTTAATATAATTTTGAAAGGTTCTTTTTTACCCGCTGTGCACTTATGCATATGTCTGTCGAGAATTACATACAATAGGACCTAGCATGTGTACATATGTACAGCTGTTTTACAGTCGTGGTGTTTATTTACAACCTTATCAAAGTTAGTAACCTGCGTTAACAAAGTCAGCACTATTGGTAAAACATAACTAAGCAATACTGTATAGGAAAATAAATACAAAAGAAAATGTCATTAAGAAGTTGTCTTATAACATAAACTGCTGTATTCTACTGAAGAAGAACACCAGTTTTCGTTAGTTTTAGTTTGCCATTCTTGTCATTAATACATTTTGCCATACAACATTTGTCTATCATTACAATTAGCGATTTGAAATACAATATTTAACTAACAATATAAATGCTCTTAATGTAATCAGGGATCTGGTATATAAGATACCTAATGTAACTGACTGCTGCTTTGTTGACTTTGCCTTCGTTTACCTTGGTATAAAATCTTGTTATAATATACAACCGTTAATAAACACTGATAACACCATCATTTGTGACAAAAGAAAATACCATAATCTCGAAAAATATCGTATTACCATTCCTTAAAACAACACACGATTTCAAATCTGCAATTATAAAGACCATATTACATCGCACAAAAAGAACATACAAGTGATTCGTGCAAGCATTCTATTAAAACCCTCCCCCCTTACAAATGTTTCAATACGTTCAATTGTCTTTTTTCAGTGAAACTAACTCAATAGCATTAAACAGCAGAAAACTCCTCACTACTTTCAAGTCAGATCACTGTACAAGTGAAAATCAGGTTATAACACGACATTTGTGTCGTTTTGTGATTTTGCAGTCTGATATTTTTTTCCAAACTGTTTTATGATTTTAAAGTTGCTAAACATGGCAATTAAGTTATTCTTTAACATTCCCGTGAACACCACTCTGTAACATTAAGAACTTTTACTTGTAGCCATTAAATCTAATTTCTTCCTAACTTCTACTTGTAATATTGCTTGTTGACTTATATAACTAAAAGCAGCAGAAACAATAAGAAGGATAAAACAGAAACAAAAATTAAAGTTGCTTGTTTATAACTGAAAAGAAGAAAATATTAACACTATCTTTAGGAATGCAATATAATGTTAAAGTTCATGAAAAAAAAACAAATCAAAGGAAACTCTAAGGATTACTGTTTTGTAATGTATAAAATTCTACTTTTTGCAACATCAACATCTTAGGTTTTAGCATAATTTCTTACGTCAACATCTTAAGTTTTGGCAAGATCTACTTTGATAATACAGCAATATTATAACTGAAGTAAGTAAAATGGCACACATTTGAAATGTTTGAGTTCGTAGTGACGACAGCTTTGATACTGTAGTGGTGTTTTCATCTTCACTCGTATGCAAGTTCTGCATTTATCTGCTGATATGTCCGTCATACAGTTATTTGCCAATCTGTCGGGTTAACAACTCATTTGCGCCTATAGGACACACGATGTGTCGGGCTCACATATTATTTGCCAATGTGTCGGGTCAACATATTTTCTTCCGACCTCCCGGGTTTAGACGTGTGAGTATGTATGAGCATGCCTCTAAACTGGATTAGGAACAACCAGAAGCCGAATTGGAAACTGACTGTTCAGAACACTCGACAGACCTTTTGTCGCTTTGAAAAGAGGTAAGACTCAAACGAGTTGTCTCTTGTAACATTCTGTAAAAGTCAAGTACATGTATACACAAGTGTTATGTAACAATATGCGAGTTAAATGTATCCATAATAAAACAATATAAAATTTCTGAAAAAATGCCAGTGTCACATAATACTATGTCATAAACATTATGTATACGATTCAAATATTCAAAATTTTATTACTAAATATCCTGGAAAATATCCAATTTCAGTAAACAAGAGGGCCATGATGGCCCTTTATCGCTCACCCGAGTACAACTGCTTTTAACAAAGTTGCTAGAAATCATCGAAACAACCTTTTTGACAAATATCCAGGATATTTGAGCTGAAAATATTACCTCTAGAGTATTAACAAGGCTTTTCCATATTTGAGCTCTGTGACCTAGTTTTTGACCCAAGATGACCCATATTGAAACTTGGGCTAGAAATCATCGAAACAACCTTTCTGACAAATTTCCAGGATATTTGGGCTGAAAATGTTACCTCTAGAGTGTTAACAAGGTTTTTCCATATTTGGGCTCTGTGACCTAGTTTTTGACCCAAGATGACCCATATTCGAACTTGAGCTAGAAATCATAGAAACAACCTTTCTGACATATTTCCAGGATGTTTGGGCTGAAAATATTACCTCTAGAGTATTAACAAGGCTTTTCCATATTTGGGCTCTGTGACCTAGTTTTTGACCCCAGATGACCCATATTGAAACTTGGCTAGAAATCATCGGAACAACCTTTCTGACAAATTTCCAGGATGTTTGGGCTGAAAATGTAACCTCTAGAGTGTTAACAAGGTTTTTCCACATTTGGGCTCTGTGACCTAGTTTTTGACCCCAGATGACCCATATTGAAACTTGGGCTAGAAATCATCGAAAAATATTTGGGCTGAAAATGTTACCTCTAGAGTGTTAACAAGGTTTTTCCATATTCAGGCTGTGTGACTTAAGTTTTTGACCCCAGATGACCCATATTCCAACTTGAGCTAGAAATCATCAAACAACCCTCTAACAAATTCAAGGATATCTGGGCTGAAAGTACATTTAGGGTTAACAAGGTTTTTCCATATTTGGGCTGTGTGACCTAGTTTTTTACCCCAGATGACCCATATTGAAACTTGGGCTAGAAATCATCGAAAAAAACCTTTCTGACATATTTCCAGGATATTTGGGCTGAAAATGTTACCTCTAGTGTTAACAAGGTTTTTCCATATTCAGGCTGTGTGACTTAGTTTTTGACCCCTGATGACCCATATTCGAACTTGAGCTAGAAATCATCTTAACAACCTTTCTGACATATTTCCAGGATATTTGGGCTGAAAATGTTACCTCTAGAGTGTTAACAAGGTTTTTCCATATTTGGGCTGTGTGACCTAGTTTTTGACCCCAGGTGACCCATATTAAAACTTGAGCTAGAAATCAACCAAACAACCTTTCTGACAAATTGCCAGGATATTTGGACTGAAACAGTAGCCTCTAGAGCCTTAACAAGATTTTTTTCTATTTTTGGGTCATGTGACCTAGTTTTTCATCCGAGATGACCCATATTCGAACTCGTCCGAGTAATTACTGGGACAAACATCCTGACCAAGTTTCGTGACAACTGAGGCAAAAATGTGACCACTAGAGTGTAAACGAACTAAGTGTGGACGGACGAAGGACCACGGACATTCATCGATCCTAATAGCTCCCCCTGAGCCAGCTCAGGTGAGCTAAAAAGGATCTTTTTCTTTTTGTAGAAATCTTTTAAACTATCATACACTTCCCAAAAATCAGTACTTATCATATTATTAAAATTTAACAAAAAAGAAGTTACCTTTTAATTTCTAATAGAGACTGCGTGTTCGAGTCCATCAAAGTGTCAAGTTCGGATCTCTCACCTTCAAGTTTTGTCACCCTGTAACGTTAAAAACATTTTTTTAAATGTATGCAAATAGCACCATCAAAATCTCTGGTTAATTACTTGCATCATCTATTGCAAGATAAATAACTTGTGTTATCTATCTCAAGATAAATTACTTGTGTTATCTATCGGAAAAAAACACTAAGTTTCACTTACAATACCATCATCTTAGAAAGTTTACTAAATACTTACTCCTCAAATAAACGTTTCATAAGAACTGCCTTTTCGTCTCCTTTTTCAGCAGTTGAACTACTGGAGGTCTCTGTGAACTCACTTGGTTCTCTGCGTGCTACTTTAGAAATAACACTAGGATTCTGAAGAAAGCCCTTCATATTTTTTCTCAGTAAGTCGGACACGAATTGATAGCGTTCATCCATCTAGTAAAGAAAAACAAAATATAACTATTTTCATACATTGAGTATTCTCATACCTATAGTTTTTAAACGTTTCTTTTACAACATGAAGGGTATAGTGCTAGTTTAGTATATCTTATAATCATTTCCATGCGTTTATCATGTTTCTCGACATTATTAAGAAATCTCTTAACTTGTATTCGATCGAGGGCTCGCCCATAACAAGACAAGCAATCACTTTAATTCTTATTGCATTTGTTGAGTTTATACATATACTAATTGCAAGCACAATACGCATATGCAATACGCATATGCACTATACTGATTCAATTTTAAGTTTTTAACTCACTTTGTCAAGTTTTTCATTGATTTGATTCTGACATTCCACAACACATCGTATGTTTGTTTCAACTTTTCCAGCTCTGGTCAAGTGTTTCAGCAAAACACTAAAACGAACAATAACAATCATACAAATAGGGTGCATAAGTACAATATATTTTATAATATGCATATATCAATTAATTACAAACAAAAATTGGTATTTTACTCGAACACTGTTATTCCAAGTAAACTGGAACCTCCTTGCATGTATGAATTCAAAGATGTTTTAATATCTAACGCCCCCAGAAGAGTTTAGTTATTTTAGGTTTCGGGGGATAGTGCAAGATACAGAACGCGTGCCGTTCCAGAGACACACCCTGGTTCTTTAACATGCCCGGTGTACAGCACCGATACATCGGACCTCGGTTTTAGGTCTCATCCGAAAGACAATTAGTTATGTAGGTGGAGGAGCAGGAGATCGAACCTGCGATCCCTGGATTACAAGTCCAGCGCGTTAACCATTGGACCACTGATCCGCTCCTACCATACAGGTATATTATCAACTGCTATATATACATGTACTTTACCTTAATTGCTTGTTAACCGCAGTGTGAACAATTTTTAAATTGTCAACACAATGACTTTGAAACAGAGAAATTATCTTGACGCATAAATCTTCGAGCTTTTGCCTGAAAAAAAAAGTAATAAAGTAATTTCAAATGAAGAAACAAACTAACTTTACCGACAAAGCCATGAGAAAACAGTCCGGCCAACTTGACATATCATACTGACAATATTGTAAGTATCGATGTCTTAATAATTTATATGGTAAAACTGTGTAACAAACATTAAAAAATAATGACAGAAAAGAAATATGTTACTTTTGAAACGCTTCCTTGTTAATGAGTTGGGAATTCTGTCAAAGGGTGCAAAGCTGGTCCAAAAAGGTATTGGTAAAAAATCTTTTTATTCAAAACACAAAGACTTTATTGTGATTATACAGAAAACTGTTTCAGTTCTATAGTATGATAAACGGATCATGTGTGATCCCGAAAAATGAACTTTTCACGACCTTAATGAAAACGTGTACTATAAAATCAATGATCATCTTATTGCATAGGTCATGCTTGTTCTGATTAAAAATCAAACCTAAAGTTAGTGTGAAAAACGGATGTATTTTTCGTTCATACTTTATTGTCGAGATATCACGATACATTACAATATCTTGTATCACAGTTCATATCCTTAAAGTTTTGTGAATGACATAGGAGCAAAAACTATCACTTACTGTGACGTATATTGCAAATGGCCCATTCACAATTAACGACACCATTGGGTAATATTTTTTGTCCTGTTTTAACTCACTCAAATTCAAAATAAGCAGTTTAAGTTGAAATCAGGAAGTTTACAGCATTTAATTCAATACATTGTATTACCTTGTTCCAGAAACGTGCTAAATTGCATCTTCAAGGACTTTATACACAATGTAACAGCATTCAAATTTACATGAACAAACCATCCCCATTATGAATAAATATACGTATTTTGCAATTTGTTTTAAGAAAAGCTTCATTACAGTTATTTTGTGAGGAATCCCTTTTTCGATAATGATAGCATTAATTGTTACTTAGATATACAGCCTCAAAGTAAACATGTTAACAATCGAAAATGTGATATTACCATCTGATAATGACTAAATAATACTTTTTCTTAAAAAAATATGTATTTTCAATAACAAAAACAATCAAACAAAACTTCTCTAATGAAACTGCAAGATTGTTCGTTCTTCTACACGCTAAATGATTTATACCATCAATGTAATGAAAAACATTAACTTAAGTAATTATACCTTTCAACTTTGTGTATAAAAACCTCGTGAGGATGCAGCTCTCCGTATTTCTTGTGTTTTGAGAATGTAGTGGAAACAGTCTGAATACCTTGTTTGATATGTTCAACCTTGCTCAAACTGAAAAAATTATAACAGGTAGTCGAGGCTTTACTAGTGTAACCTGGTACAAATAAAGTTGATTGTTGTTGTTGTTGTTAATAACCATATTTGTATGTTACATTTCTGAACAAGGATATTCTTGAAATTTCGTCGAAATTAAAAACATTTTGTACCAATAAAAAATGCTACCGTTATTACAGATATAATGTAAAATATTTATACATTAACGGTTGTATAATGATTACATAGCTCACAGCTTAAACTTTTGCACTCGTTCTATTGATCAAATACTAGTTACTTCCAGTTTATCTATTATTGGCAAGGTCATTCTCCGGTCAGGTCTGGTTTAATAATATTGTAAATAGAATGCTCTAGTTAACGTTTGTTGTATAACAAAACATCATGAGACTATATGCGGTATTGTCCGGATACAATTGGATTAAAGTATCGGTACAGGAAAAAAAAAACTTAAAACACCATCAAGAACCTTTACACAAATCAGAACATTTAGTTCTTCTTCCCTTCATAGAGAAAAACAGATAACAATAGAAAAAGGAACGGTTTGTCGGTTTGGTCAGTGATCTAAAGTGTATAAAAAAATCCATGAACGACGATAGATTACAACAAAATAAGGAAAAGGTGTGCTACATGTACGTGCATTTTCTCTAGACCAATGAGGGTTTGACATTTTGCAAACAAGAAAAACTGAAGTAAAAATACAAAGAACTCTAAAAAGAAAAGTTAAATATGTTCTTGACATTCTGAACTATACCTCAACTATTCTTTTCTAAATACGGAAGTGTTAGATATTTGTAATGAAACACCACTTCAATAGCAAATTACTTCAGTGGATAGCTGTAGAAAGCATAAATCCTCTGCCCTCTATTATCCCACACAAATGTTTATTTTGCATAATCTGGTAAATTCTACTTTATTTTTAACCATAATAGCTCTCTGTCGCACTATTTTATCAATATCTGTATTTAGGATACATATACATATCTAATATGTTGCGTTAAATTAACAATATATCACTTATTTACTATACCCGGAAGTTATATATTTATGGTGTATAAACACAAACCAGGAAGTCTAATTTAAAACAAATTTGTCCTTTATTTAGGCCAGTTCACATATATTCTAATGAACGTGCACATACGACTGAGTCAAATTGTAAACAGTTTGTTAAATGGTTAAACTTTATCTTCAGATTGCATATCATTAAACCACAGTCACAGAGAAAGAGTACTCTTAAGGCAATACATATTTTACTTGATTTCATTCATAGATTTCTTTACACCTAGCCATTTACGGATTGTTTTACTTACCAATGATCTTCTTCATGGCACCCTAGATGGTCTGTAGGACTAGGCGTTGCACCTTCTCTCAGCTTTTGGCCGAGGACACTCATATACAGTTTGATTTCTTCACAACGCGTATTTGTCTTGAAAATTAAAATATATATTAATGTATGATTGAAACATCAACTGTCAATATGACTGGATTTAGTACGCACTGATAATTACTTTCAAATAATAAAACATTCTCGTTCGAATCACATTTGTACATCACCGTAGGGTGAAATGCCAATATATTTTTACTTTACTGTGTAAATCGTATCAAATAATTGGCAGTTTCTCATTTTCTGTAACTTTATCAAATCAACTACTAGTATGCATTGTTTTTATTATGTATAAACTCAGCGTAATTTAGATAATCACTGTTTACTTTTGAATTCATATTTTCTCTCACATTCTTTACAAAATGGTTCTTATTATACGTACATATATACAGTATGGATAATAATGATAAAGAGTGGTGTAAAATGCTTTTGAATCTTGCAATTATTTTTCTTTATAGTTTAGAAGAGTCGTCGAAACTGCATCATTCTAGACTCCAACTATGACAACGCTAAGGTTCTATTAACCTTCAAAATGATCATATTGATCTATGGTCAAGAATGAATCTTAAAACACAGTAGATGTTTCGAAAATATGTAAGAAAGGAATTTTCTTGAATCACTTCTCTTGTTGACAGGCAAAAATGAAAATATACCTAACAGGGAGGGTGGATTTTCATTTGTTGACTAGGATATAATTTATTTTTATTTTACAGATTTCCTCTATATTCAGCTGTTATTAAGATTCATATTTTTATATAACCATGGCAATTTTTATCATTCTAGGAGTATAAATTTTCTTTCTTAAATTTATGATGGTCACTTTAACGGTAATACCACTTAAAATGTGTTACTTCATTTTCTTTTGATTCTCTAACTCTTTAGCTTACACTATATCGAACATTTCAATTTTGTAATGTCTTTTGTAGATCTACTTCGTAAATTCTGATTTCTTAAAACACATATGATACATACCTTTCCCGTGATTTCGATTATATAGCCATCTTCAGAACAAAACGATTTCACAGCCGCCCGCAGCCTCTTCATAAATTCAGTGCTTGGCTCAAATACTTCTACAAGTTTTACAATATTGTCTATATTCGTTTGCGACAGATGGATACAGTCGGATCGCTTCTTTGTTATGGACAATTCTTTGTCTAATTCTGGCACAACCCTTTCGATTGGCATCAACAACTGCTGCACATACAACCTAAAAAGGGAACAAATTATTTTATTAGCTTTTACGATAAGATATTAGCACATTTTTGGTACAAAACACCGGCTTCATGGGGGAGTTGAACCAATAAACACGACTGATATTAATGGTAATGCATTACCTGTCTATAATTAAAGTTATATTACCCTTCAAATTGGCCATAATGATTTATGGTCAAGAATGATGCTGAAAACACAGAAGATGCTTTAAAAACGTGAAGGAAATGAGTTTTGCCTACTTATTTCTCTTATTGACAGATACAAATTAAACTATACGTAGCACAAACGGTAGATTAACAATTGGTGACTAAGATAGTCAAAAAAAGATTTTCAGATTTTCTCTTTGCATTGTATTCATGTTGATAAAACTGCTGGATACATATTCATATATTTTGGTTATAACTGAGGCAATATTCATTTTTATAGGAGTTTAAATCAGTAATTAGTGTCTTTCTAAAACTTATCATGGCCACTTTGACAAAACAAATGTAGGATTAATCTCACAAAAAGTCTCAATTTTAGGGGGGGTTTCTTTCTGAGACAATAGTGTTTCTTCTGATTTACATTTTGTGATAATTACATCATAATATTGCACTCAGGTACGTGCACTGGGTCTGTCTTCGATAACAACAGGATAGGAAAATTGCAGAAAACAGTGTAATTGACCGATTTTTATTATCAAAAGAATGTTTCGTACTATTAGTAAACAAGAATATTGACCACAATTTATAATCGGGGGTTTTACGCTGCGTACTATGATTGAGATGTACTCGTGTGCAGGTAATAAAAACAAACAAGTCCGGTATGAGTCATAAATACTGAAAACTGGATCTGACTGGTGGAAACTGTGGCAAAAATTGTTTACTTCCAAATAATAGGTCAATTGGTTTTATAACAACGTTATTATCCGATTAAGTATCGTCGATAACAAGTACTTTATTTGTTATAGTGACGTAAATGAATTATATAAACGCGATCTGTAATACAATCATGTCCGTGTTTATCTTGCCGCAGGATGTTATTGTTTTGAGTTACGTTTAAGGTAACGCACTTTTTTCAGTGGGTGGGGTGCATGTTTTATTATTATTCATTTCTTTTTTTTACATCAAACTTTAAACCCCGGTTGGGATGGCATAATGTTGTAGTATACTTTCATTATTAGTTCATGTAAAAAAATATTTTAATAAGCAAATTATAATGAAGAACAGATATATTTTGACATATTATCTTGCTCGTTAACAAACAAAGACTGTGTGAAAGAATCAGTGAAAATAAAGCTACTTAAACATAGTTTACACGACTGTCAACACACTCTTGTTTCGTTTTACTGTATCAAATACATACTTTGAAAAATATCTGTAAAAACATGAGGGGTGTCTTGCAGTTAATCTCTGATTTTTTTATTTCTTTAAAATAGCTTGGTAAACAGACATTTTTACAACAAGATTTTGTTGATAGTGGTTTAAACTATGTTTTAGCTCCTTTATTTCCACTGATTCTGTCACACAGTCTTTGTTCGTCAACAAGCAAGAAAATGTTTAAAAATGTATCCGTTCTTCATAAAAATTGACTCATTTTTAGTTTGCTTTACATGAATTATAAGTGTCAGTATAATACAATATTATGGCATCACACCCAAATGAAACCCGTTTTATATTTAAGAAAAAAAATGAAAATTTAAAAAACATGCACCCCACCCACTAAAAAAATAGTTTACTACCTTAAAGGTACTTTATTACACAGAATTTCAGTGATTTAGGGTTTCACAATCAGTTGAAACATAAGAGAACTAGAAATTGAGGAGTCTTAAGTGCCTGTTATAATTCAACAACCAGTCATTTCAGATTTTCAACCAAATCAGAGTTCATACATGGTTAGACTGGCATTCAGTCCTTACATTAAAAAAAACTACTTCATTTTATGATTATCTGTCCATGCATTTCTTACTCAATTAACTCCCTTTACTGCCAAAAATGTATGATGGAATAAAAGGCTGAATGTAGTTTTGCTTGGAGTTTTGATATATAGCCTGGTTATGGTGGCGAGGCTAATACCTGGTCTTCATAGGACAGTAACAATGTTTCTGACTACTGACTGCTATATTTATATATACATATATATATATATATATATATATATATATATATATATATATACAATGAAAAAAACAAACACTTTTTGAAATCCCTCTTGCTCTTGTAACCCTTACAGAAATATACTTTGATTTTCTTACCTTAAGTATAGTTTTGCGTCTAGGAGCAAATTCTGCACGGCTTTAACTTCTCTGGTCTTCCATTCGATAAAGTATCCTACAGCCGCACACTGTTTAGCAACAGAAGAATCGTTACTGAGAGAAGAGTTAACAGAAAAGGATGGAAAAGGAGCTGAAATAGAAATATCAGATAAAATCAATTTTAATACAGTACATATATTATAATATGTCATTAGAATATTAAAAATTGAAAGAAAATATATGTAAATACATAAAGAAATCAAAATGTCTTTATCCATTTACCCCGTTACAATAACTTATGCCTAAGTGCTTATCATGTTCTCTATTCAATTAGGAAACTGAATTCCATTTTAATAATTTAGGCAGGGTCATTAGGTAAAAAAATCGAATAAAAGACAGTACTTACGTAAGTTTGAAACCGATAACCGCATAGAATCATAATTATCTTTTTCAAACAAGAGTAGTTGAGCATTTTGGACGGACTTCGGGTATGTTTGGATTTGTTCATGCAATTCTACAATGTCTTTTAGCTCTGTATGAGCTAACAGTAGTAGCTGTCTTTCAGCTGGGATTTCTGTAATAGATGCAATCTTCTCCTGGATGTGGATGTAACTGAAATTGTGAAAATGTAATGCAGTAACCGTAAAAGAAACATGGTTGAGCAGCGCACATAAATGAAAGTTGTTTGAAACTGGCCCTAGCGACAATATCTACAAAATTCCATCAAAAAAATGGTGGGGGGCATTAAGTTTTTTTAAATGACCAGTTATATTGCTTTCTAGTGTCAATTAGCATTTGATTTTCAGTAACATCCATTTCTAACATAAAATTTAGTATATAGACCATAACTTTGTAAACAAAATTGAAGCCAGATCCCTAGAAGCAGTTTGCAAAATGATTCACCTACACCAGTCTAATATCTTATACCTGAGCTAGTTCAGTTTTCATTCATATTCTTTCAATGATCTTAGCTGATGATATACTTTAACTTTCATAAATAAAAAATATATCTTGCAAGTTGACTTATATTTGAAAATCATTACCAGTCTGTCTTTTTAAGATAAAGAACCATCTGTGTACCAGTCTGGGCAAAGAAAACCTTAAGCGTTTTCATATTCATAATGTTGTTAACGACGTCAAAATACTTGTCAAACGTCAATGCCCGACTGACGTCTATTTCGAACAAACCAGCTAAAATTGGTTCTATATTCCTTCTTAGTCCCCTGAAAAAAATTAAGTAGGATATTTATATATAAGCTACATTGTATATGACTTATAGAAGTGTTATACAAATGCCACATAACTTACTTATGCACATGTATGTATAAACTGGCATTTAGGTTAGATAATTTTAAAGAATTAATGGACAGTTATCAATCTTATTAAAATCATCTTATCAAAAACGCTATATGCTATATTAAGAACTGATGGTTCCAAACGATATTTACGCTGAAAAAATCTTTTTGAGGAAATATGAGATGATATTTTCGTGAACACCGTTAGTTTTATTTGAAATTGGTTTTGTTACAGATTTTAAAATTAAAATTTCCAATGATATCTCGATCTAGTGGTAATGTAACAGTTTCATTTTATTTCGTCATATGTATACAATTCCCCCCTCATACTTTTCAGTAAGAGTGAAATTTATTTCATCATGTTAAGACTTACTTGGACAAGTAGCAAGTTTCTGGTAGATGTTTTGACCTCTCAACAGGGCCTCCTGGTCGTTCCTGTATACCCGATATCTCACCAGACTTTCTACCCGACATTATTTGAAACCTAAAATAAAAAAAAAACGTTTAAAAATTTCAACGTCTCTTGTGTCATTTTATGCATATATAGGAATCATAATCCCGGGGACTTCGGAATACATCTGCACTATTATCAAGGACTTTTTGGGGTAATTAAAACGAATCATAGTGTTGTGCTGATTTCAAATGTCATGTGAAATGATAAATGTATCATGTCAGAAAACAAAAATAACATCTGTAATCTGCCCTGCAGGTGAACGTTGTTGTCAATAAACTTTTGTGACAGTAAAGATGATACTGTAAGTTATTTACATGTTTATCACAGAAAATTTTACTGAAACTTACATCATATGGGAATCATTCCTGCCCCCAAATGCCTGGAAGGGTAGTTTACCCGTTGCTACGTGATATATGGTTACAGCAAGACTCCAGAGATCAACTGATGACGTAAACTCACTCTGACCCGGCTGACGTAACACTGCCCTTTGAAACATGTCCGGATGCTGTTGAAAAAATGTGGGATTTAAAGTTTTTGAAAATAAATACATTAAAAACAATCTTAAACCAAATGTATACAGTGAAATTCCGCTATTAAGACCACTCAACATTAAGACAGCCTTCGATATTAATACCAGACATTTCAGAACCAAATGCTCAATTTCATAGTAAAAAGGTCTCGCTAATAAGACCAATTCATTAATAACACCACTTTTTACTGGTCTAAAGGGTGGTCTCAATAAAGGAATTTTACTGTATTACTTCAACTATATAAAATATATTTTACAAATGTTTATTCATGGAAAGATTATGTTTGTTTTTTATAGAATAAGTGTCCAAAAGTGAAGGCCTTTGTCATCTAAACTATTAAAGAACATGTAAACATGTATACATGTGATGGATGAGACATAAATAAATAAATAAATGTAAAAGTACTTTATAATTAGCGTCAGAGGTCCAGTATACTTGATATCTTTTATACCGCTAATGCCTGTGTTAAACCCCATATTTTATATTGAATATTCCATCAATATAGAAATTAAACGTATAAAAATAATTACAATATATTCTTCGGTCCCATATATGGACATAAACGTCTCCTCGTCCCCTAGCTCTCTCGCAGCCCCGAAATCAGTGAGAATATATATTGAGCTGTAAAATAGATAAAAAGAATAAAACAATTAGAATTTCAATTAAACATATACTATTAATCGTTACTGACTTTATTGCGTATATTTGAAGGGAATTTTAAAAGGTAGAGTAGTAAACAAGGTTACTGACTTGTAATATGTGACAACCTGAATTGTTATTAGGTCAATGGTTTGAACATAGTGTTTCATACGAACGGACGAACGATAACGCTGTTATATATTAGTTTTACCCCTTGGTCGATGAGTAGGTAAAGTATCCGGCATTGATTAAACCATGCATAATTATTCTGAGGTCATGTATAAGCCGAAAAATAAACAAAGTAGTACAGTCTTTGTTCAAAAGTGCTACCAAGGAAATGACATATACAACACAAAGAGGCGTTTCATGTGCGATACAACGAGTGTTTCAGTAGCATTTAATTTTCCACTCGCATTTAAACTTAATTCTAAAGAATAATTTACTAATGAACTGAACATACCACAACAAAGAAACGCTAATCATACTAGGTTCACCATGGAATAAGACTTTGCCAAAATGTTTGCAAAGGCTTGTAAACATGTAAAAACTAACCAAGAAAGTCAAAGCACCTTTACTGCCAGTAATCTTTGACTAAAAGATATATCTAGATACATGTCAGCGTGTCTGGGTTATTAATTATGGATTAAACCAATTATGCTTATTGTACTTTGTTCTTTTTATAGCTAGGCAACAAAGTATCGAGTATAATTAAGATTTCTTTGGACCGAAAACAGGCAATCTTCTTAGCAAAAATTGCATGCTATTTAACAGGGTTTTTATTCGAGTGAATTTTTTTGTCATTACAAAATCTGAAAAATAAAAGATGTAAGTTACGTGTTCAATAAGTTTCAATAAACGTAGTTCAAACTTCTGACTTATATATTTCTATGATTCATATTCAATTTTAAGAATAAATTCTTTGTTGTGTTACCGATATTCCGTGTAAATGGCTTAAAATGGTTCCATTTTGGTTGTCATGCAGCGATATATTCAGTGGTCTTACTAGTATGTAAATCGAGTCATTTGTAGTTCTATCATAGAAAGGACATGTTTATCATACAAAGTGTGTGTATATGTAAAGATTGTGGTACATCATTAGTTTATATCCTGCACGCTTTAACCCTCCGTACGCAGTTCATATTCATACCAGTGAAATCGTGTTTGCCTTGTTTGATCGCAAGGGTTTAACACACATATATTGTAACAAAAAAAACAAGATGGAAAACATATATGAGTTTATATTACTCTAATTCATTTCGAAGATAGTAAAATAAAGCACTTTCGACCGAGTTACAATTGACTCCTGTATACACACACGTATTTAGGTCGGTTCATAAATCAGGTCACCATAAATAAATCGGGTCATTGTATATTTCGCAAGGGGCATGAGTCAGTTACACAACCGTCTTTAGAAGTTGTTTTTCAAACTCAGTATTATCCGGTGTGGGTGGAAAATGACTAAAGTATATAAGGGTGCATTACGAACATTGTTAGTAAGAATGGTACTAAACGACCGATTTTTCATTCAAAATAATTTTCCCACTTGAAAACAGATCATAAAACAAACTAATCATATTCTTTTCTTGCGCCTCCTTTTTCCTACTCAAAGTAGTACGGGTCCTTCAAGAACGTAAATAACTGAAATACTGGAGGAACTCCAAGGCTTTTTCTATTTACACGGATACCTTTTCTGGACGCCTAGGTAAAGGGATAAGGGACAACTGACCTTCCATCCTCTTCAATTCCTTTCATTATGTTTCCAGGCTTAATATCTCTGTGAATAATTCCCTTCTGGTTAAGGTACTTTAACCCGCTACCTATGAAAATATAAACAATTATTATAACATTATGTACGTACAAGTCAAAATATAGACTGTTCAATTTAAACGCCCGACTGTAAACTGCGTGTTTCTTTGCCTAATAACTGTTTCGTGATCATAACTTTGGACAGCACTCATGAGAATACCACTCTTGAAAATACGTCGATGACCCTAACCATGTATTTTGGTTTCAGTCAATTTGCTAGATTCTTTGCTCTCCACTTCAGAAACTGTTTGTGAAAAACACATTTGGCCGTACTTACTCTTTCAGGAATTTGCCCATGTTGGCGACAGCACCAAATTTATCAATCCACTTTTATCAATAAAATCGGTTAGCCACTGACTATACAACATTACCCTACCATGATAACAGATTAATCGTTCAAGCCTAAAATATGCACATAATACATGAAAGAAATCTTTAAAATGATAATTAATATTCTCACTAAACAAACCAACTTCACATGCACTTTACAGCCCTTCCTATATTTGATTGCAACCGCAATTATGTCAAGGTCAACAAGTTTAGGAGCGGCAAATATTCAAAACAGGCTAACCTTTCAATACATTAATTTCATAATAAAGCACAGACAAAAAGAATTATCTAGTACATACATACTTGTATCATTTAAAAAAGTCAGAAATTCTTTCTCTTGAAATCCGAATCCATTCTGAGGTTGGTCTAACAATGCATATACACTCCCTCCCTGACAATACGGCATCACAATCACCTGCTGTCCAGAGACAGTCTGAAACATACAACAAAATAATATAACTACTGAAGCTGATGAAAATGGTCGTGAATAATAGGACATGCATTTTGCATGGGACTTGTTACTATACAAAAATACTTGATTAAAACTCAATGTATATAAATGAGGGTTCTATTAAAATCAAAGGAATTAGAACACCAAAATTTTGTTTGATGTTTGTAAAATTTAAATGATTCAGTTTATATATCCCTTCAACACATTCGAACATTTCGAGAGTTGATCATACAACTTATGTATCTACATTTATTTTATACTGTAAGAGTCATTATATTCGCGAGTTGTTTATTTCGCGATTTTCCAATTTTCTACTTATCAGCTTTTTGAATTCGCAAGAGATCACTTTTTTTTTATCTATAATCATTGTTTGCTAAGTAAGCGAGTTTGGTGGATTCGCGAAGTGATTCATTCGCGAAAATGAGCGAAAATAAAAACCTTGCGATAACAACGACTTTTACCGTGAGTATGCAAATTAAACTGTTTCACGATCAACTCTCGATTTGTCTTTTTCACAATCACATTCAGTTTACGTATTATTTGATAAAAATTTTGTATGTGATTGGATCCCAGGAATATAATTTTTATACATGTATAAGAATATATGTTTAGTACAGAGTTTCTGTTGTCTAAAGACTCTCAAAGCACCGATGCCAAACTAATAGAAGACGCAGTTGCTCAATTCGGCACGACAACTTGTCTATCTGAGGATAAGGGGAAAAACATTTAAACACTAACACTCTCAATATAGGCACATACCTCTGTTTCACATGCATAGAGATGCATGACATTCTTATGGCTGACCGTTTTCAGGAGTTCGGTCTCGCGAATTCTCGCCTGTGTGATCTGACGAGACTCGTGCTCAGAGAACACTTTGATAGCAACCTGTTGTCCATTTTTCTAAATAGAAAGAGAAAATAAACTACACAATATTTGTTAAAAGCAATTTGAATAATTTATGTTTAACAAATGAAACAAAAACGTGCAGTTGCAGAGGTAACGTTATCAGTATTTTAACAAGGCAGTCTGAAAGACAGCTTTCTGATGAAGGGATGACCCTTTACTCTAAAGTGTGGCATTGACCTTGAGCCGGCGCAGATGCACATTCTCAATGAGATGAACATCTGACAAAAGTGTCTTGAAAATCCTTCAAAGGAGATAATGTCCCATAACCTTTAACCCTAAGTTTGACTTGGACCCAAAGAGGTTGGAGAGTAGATTCTGCACATCGTCTCAATCAGGTCCTTCATGTAGTTTAGGAGATATGAAGTGGACATGAAATACCAATGACCCCAGCGTGTGACACATTGACCTTGCAATTTGAATATGGATTCTGCGCATCGTCTCAGTTGAACAATTGACAACATTTTCATGAAAATCCTCCATGTGGTTTATGAGATATAATGCGGACACGAAAAGCCAATTATCTCTTAGTGTGACCTTGACCCCATGAGCTTGCGCGGTGTTGGAAGATAGGTTCCGCATTTTCATCTCGACGAGTTGTAACATTTGACAAAAATTACAGGATGTATCCTCCGTCTGGTAAAGGAGATATGGAAAAGACACGAACTTTTGACTTTTTGTTGTGACTTTGACCTTGGGTCGGTGAAGTTATAACAGTTTTGTACGCCGTCTCGATAAGGCGAACATTTGATCAAAGTTTTGTGAAAATCCTACCAGGGATGTATAGGAGATATGGAGCAGACACAAAATATATCGTACTGACGGACGGACGGAGAGACGGTCTCACTCCCCATATAACCGCTTTTAAAAACACAATATGCATTATAACGATATTAAAACATATTTGGCGTTAAGAAATAAAACAGTTTCAAAGAAGAAAATTAACATAAATTTAAAGTAATTACTGCTTAGATCTAGTATGATTTGATTGTATATAACAATGTATGCTCTAAAACAATCTTACCCTTTCCCTGCCGAGATATACAGAGGCTGTCGCTCCTTTACCAAGACAATCAGCGATGTTGTAAACATAACTGCTTGTATATCTCAGGGGACCAGCCTTGTCTACGACCCCCGGGCTATTTAATGGCATCTGCAAAGAGAAATACTAGTGAACTACGGCAGTCTTAAAGACTTAAGAATGTTGGAAGACTGACCTTTGACATTTACACCGAGTCAATTGCGGTTGGAAAATCGATTCGGTACAATCTTGATGGGGGTGAGCCTCTAACAAGAGGGCCAAGTTGGCCCTTAGTCGGTCAGGTGAGTAAGCAGGATTTCAGGTGGCCAACATCGCAATTTGTCGAACTACGCAAAAGATTATTTTCTTACTCAACATCTTATCGTTCTGCGCAGAAAACTATTCTAAATTTACAAATGATACAGTCGTACAAACAACGAACATTAATCACTAAGGCCACATCAAATTTACTAGTTGGTCATCAGATTTTCTACAAAAAACATTGGGGCGAGCGAACGATATAAAGCATATGAAAACGCATATTATTATGTTCAATGGAAATAGCTCCAAGCGAAAACCAATAACTGGTATTTTTGTAAGTTTATAATAATCTAATACATAATTAAATAGAAAAAAGGGTTCACCGGTCTTATAACTAACTTATTAATTCAGTGTGGCTTAATACAGATTATACAACGTGTCTTTACTATACAACGATTACGACAAGGAGAACTTAATGTCAATCTTCATTAACACAAAACAGCGAGATAGTTTTCGGATGGGCGATTTTTTCGAAATATCAGATCTAAACCGGTCTAACCAGCCGAATGTACTCTAATAGGCCTTTTTTATATTTTGTTTTTCGTCAGGTGTCAAGCATATAACAGTATAAACCGGGTACGCTAAAGTTGTGTTAGCTAGCCGAATGCTGGTACAATGAAAATCGTCAGTCTTTAATATTAACAAATAAAACGTTCTAAACAATTTAACAATTGCAGTTTGTCATCAACACATGGCTTATAACCACGTGTTTACACCTCTACTTTCGATTTAATTCTTAAAAAAAAATAGATAAACTGAAAAACAACGTTCAGTTTTGTTAAAGGAATGAAAATCAAAATTATCAAACCTAAAGAAAGATATTCCAGGTTTAAAAACAGTATGTTTCATTCAAGTATCCAGTTTTACAAAATTTTCTTGTTTATTACATGTTAACCTGTTGCAACGTGTATTGAAATAACACCGAACTGGAAATAACCAATATATTTATAACCAATCCGCTCATAACACGCTTGTCCGTAAATAAACACGACTGTATTCAAACTTACTTAGCCATTCTTGCCCGGAGTAGTTACTTCCCTTCATACGCTAGATGTATTAATCATAAAATGCCAATCGAAAAGGGTAGATTTACTGGCATTGAAAGAAATTTGAGACACTGCCACTTATGTAATTCTGAGCTTTTGGGTGATGAGTTTCATTACCCTTATATGCACACATTTCACTGCTGATAGAAAAAAAGTATTTAAGTCAATATTATTTTAAAATTTCCTAATACCTTAAAGTTCTCACAATTCAATGATAAGCTGTGTTGTTAAAATTTACACTTCTTTTGCAAAACAATTTTATTAGTATGTTCTAAAAAGAATGTATGTCACTATGTGATAGGTCACCTCATTCTACACTAATATATGAAATATTTGCTCAATACTTCAGTTGTATTTGTTATTACATTTGTTTTTGTTAATGTTTTATGCCCTTAAAGGGCCATGACTTGACCAATAAACTTTAAAACTTGCTTAATTTGGTTTTCCGGAGCGCTGTCGTACATTATTCATTTCGTTTTACTTTTTTCATTAAAATTTCTGCCTGTCTGTGGACAACCGGAACAAAACAAATCACTTGTCCGCCGGCAAAAAGTCCCGTGTCAGACAAGTCGGAAATAGGACTTCACTTGTAATTTTCTTGTTTCTAGACTTCGTTAGAGTCCAGACATTTATGACATATTTTGATAAACAAATCACAATCACTATATGATTAACTGTTTTGTAATTTTGACATTGGCGACTGTATATACGGTTTTTAATGGTCGCAAATATTTTTAATGGCGACGGCGTTAGCCGGAGCTGTTAAAACTGTTTGCGACCATTAAAACTGTATATACGGTCGCAAATGTCAGAATCACTAAATAGTTAACCCTTTTCTAACGCACAATGTGTTTACATGCGATAATTTAAACGCCGTTCGATTTTTGCGACTATATACACGTTATTTAACAGTCGCAAATTTAAACAACGCCACCAATCAGAAATGACGTTACGTCAATAGTGCGTTAGAAAATGATTTTGACGCGATCACCAGAATTGTTAATAATAATTTGGATTAGTTTTCATATCTTATAAGTTTCAATTTTAATCTTTATCCAAAGACGATATCTTAACACACATACACACACACACAAATAAGTACAAGTGGATATTCTCCTAAAGTTACATCTAAACACAAAATTTCAAGTATTTTGTTTATTTTAAACAAACTTGAAGTAAATCTACATTTGTGTGAAAACATTCCCGATTCCTGACAAATATAAGGCAGTTCCTCTTTTCTCTCAAATCGAAAGCAACATTCCCAGCGACGATTTATAAAGATTGATCATTCAATATGAATATTGGGTGGGGTACGGGGGAGGGTATGGAATCCCCGTGTTTTTATTTCAAGCTGTCTTTGAATTACGCAGGAAGAATAATTCTAAGACATTTTATGTCTAATAGCTATTTTTTCCAATTATACTACTTCAAGTCTGAAAATACTAGAGTTGACTGTAGGTGCTAAATTAGCCTCGCCACCAGGCTAGATGATAAATATATTTCATTAAAACTCCGAGCAAAATATTTTCAGCCTTTTTTCTAACAGGGCTCGACCATCTGACATTGTAGGCAGCAAAAGGAGTTAATTGAGTAAGAAATGAATGGACATATAATCATAAAATGAATTAGTAAATGTAAGGACTGAATGCAAGTCAGTGCTGAATCTTCTACATATAAGTACGGAGTTTGAAATGAATATTCTCTTTTTCTACCACATAAAATATCACTTTTTAATACTTCTGTTCCAGAAAATCCTATAAATGAATTATTAAAATAAAGTAATTTCAATTATAACGAAATTCATTTTTTTTTTAATTGCTTAAATATATAGGAAAATGAAAATATTGCTTCCATTTAAACAATTCAAACAATAGCGGAGTACCAGCTGAGTAATACTACGATTTTTGTGTACTACTCAATATCAAACAATCAAATAAATTAACCCTCGTTTAACAAAAATGATATCTTATTAATTTATATCAATTTTATAAAATTTGAGAGAAAATAATTACCATGACGCTAATCAAGATATTTACTATTCTAATTAACTTGAAAAACTCGTAGAACGGCTATCGTCGCAATGTTTTAACCTCTTTAGTGAAATTAATTGTCTATATATGCACACAAAAAAAGAATTTTACATACGCATTTCCAGTTTTTCTTTCCATGCACGATATAACTAAAATAAAACAACTGGATAGAAAGACGCTGGTATTTTGAAGAAAGCTTGTCCGGTATGAGTAACGTCCCCTATCAGCACTGGTTTTCCGTTTACCTAACCAATAAGACAACGCGGTAGATAAGTGTATCATACTTAAGGTCAACAGTAAATGTGTCACACAATGTGTCGCATGATTATAACAACTGTATTCATACATCGTGTGACATTATTTACCTGGCACTCCTAATTAATATTTCGTATAAACCCGTAAAGCTAATTTTCAGTTTCCGAAAATTACGAAAAACATGCTGTTGTTGATGAAAAAATAATACGAAAATCAGAGATTGGAACAGTATTCCATGATAGGTAAAATATATGCATATATTTTACCTATCATTTTATAATGATTTATAAAATGCTTGTTTGATTAATAAGTGTGTGATGAGTAAGTTGACCATACACAAAATTTTCAATATTTGCATGTTGAAGGAAATGCACTCGTAATACCATGTTTCATCATTATGTAGGTATAAAAACAGAAATCCTAGTATATAATAAAAAATTAACAAAAATAGCAATCATTTTATATTATAAATGAATGTTAAATATCCGATGGAATCCTGCATGCATGTTAGTCATCCTACCACTACACCACTGTCGACGCGATGTGAACTTCGGTTGGTGAAAAGTAGTACTTTTCACAATAATGTTATGTAAATTTTCTTTTTAAAATAACAAAATCAGAAACTGTTTTTTCTTTTCATTATTTTGAAAACATTAAAATGTAATTACATTCCAAACACCTGTCGTGATTATTATGACCGTCCACAGAGCAATACTATTATATCATGTAAATACTATTATATCATGTAAATACTATTAAGCACTGAAGAAATTAAAACAATAATAAAATCAGTAAGTTGAAAAAAATCTGTTAGCTGATGTTATTTTGGGTAGTACCTTTCCACTGGTGTTGTACATGCAGGAAGGAAGAAAATGTGTTTCATAGAAATAATAATGAGTTTAGGTTCCACGTAAAAATGTGCCGGAGGTGATTTTACTTTCGAGTATTTCGTCATGGTATGCTCGGTATTAAACTATGTCAAAATGAAGTATTAATCTGCCAAATTATTACTTACCGTTTTTACTTCAGCCACATTATAGAAGTAACAAGAACAAAGGGATTTTTATTCAATTTGTAAATGCCACTAAAGCAAAAACCGTCCCAAAGAGTTCCAACATAGCACTTGCTATATTTAGCCTAGATCCCACAAACCCATCCCTTGTTAGAAACACATTTTTTATGATATTAGTCAAGCTTTCTACAAACAAGATTAATACCGGAATACTCTATAGACGGTTCCTGATTAATAGCATATATTGTACACTTAATATTTGCACCTTTCTTGTCTTAATATTTCTCTATTTCTTCTGTTGTATTTACCTATTGGCTATTAGCACCCCGCTGTAGAATGCTATTAACCTGCTTTGTAACATATCTGTATGGGTGGTGGTTTGCATATTATCATTTTAGCCAATAGCCATGCTCCCAAAGTGCTTAACAAGGCTCATTCAGAAGAGTGCTTTAAAAGTGTTGTGAAATCGTACATTTGATGGAATGTCAAACAACTCAGTGTCCAAGTGAGCCTTGTATTAATTTGGACCTGTGGCCAGGTTAGGAACAGGATCACATAAACATCTATTAAATTTGAAAATAAACATCTTGTCTGTCTTCAACATAGAAAAATTAATTTGTATCACTGTAAAAATTTAATTAAGGCGAGAACTTACAAAATGTTCAGTGTCAGATAATATCAAATTGAGTGGAATGTTTTCATCTGACATTGCCAGGTTTAACATTTAGTTCTGGCACCCAAAACTTTAAATGCAGCTTTTTTCATTTCTTTCGTAAATCCCATGTAAATATTTTGGAAATTGGTGATGGTTGATATTGAGACATGGCCCCAAAAGAACTCTGGTTGAACAAGCAAAACCTGACACGACACCACATCTACTGACTGACCTGTAGTATCGAAACTTTACTGTTATCAAATAATATTTATACAGTATGTCCAGGAATGCTCTATAGACCGTTCCTGGTATGTCTCAATTTTTCATTACCATTATCCTTATTAATTTGACATGAATGAAGATTTTTATGATTATTTGCCGTAAAATATTCTAAAATGGTTAAAAAGCTAAAAATGATGATTAAAACAGCAGAATTTTTTTTTTAATTGGGTGTTGATGGGATTCAAACTCGTGGATTCGTAAAAGTACACTAACACAAAAGTGAATGAATTAGCGACTTTACCCATTACACCACGGAGACAGACTTGTGAAGGGAGAAAATAAGCTAAGATTATATCATATTATTTAAAAAGGCTATCGTCGACTGCACTTCGTTTCTATAATGTCAAAGGCTGTGTAAGTGGAAAAAGCAATCATATAATTTATCCATTTTTCTCAGCGTAGATTGCGCCTGAAACGTGAAAAGCGCTTTTTTCTATTTTAATCAGCGTAGATTGCGCCCTCTATGAAACGAACGACAACTCAATTACAAACGACAACTCTTGCTTTTCCAAAAAAATAGACTGTGTCTACAGTTTTCATCTCAGAAGTACGTCAATTTTATAATGAAGAGAGACGCATATTTTCGATCTAGTATAGTCTCGTGATCATGTTATTTGCTGACTCATCCAGGTCAAACACATAGCTTACGTGTGCTTAATTTTTCAGAAACAAGTCGGATTTTTTCTTCTTTCAGTTTCAATACACAAATCACTGAAATTGAACTAGAGGTTTGCTGGTTATATGGCTTGCCACACCTTGCTTTTACTAGGAAGAAAGATCACTTATACCAATGACTTGTTTCTCCATTGTAACTACATGTATATAATAAATATCGAAGAGCTTTAAGTTCAATGCTCGGTCATTTAGCCTCGGCCGGAACCGAGGGTAAACCCCAATCAGTCAGTTTTAGTTCAATTACGGTCATGTGTAACACGTTTTTGACCCATTATAGGCTAGTTCGTCGGGAAAAGAGGCTGTCTCATTTTTACTGATACCTGATTGGCTGGTTTTAAAATTAACCTAGTCATTTTAAATAATAGTTTTATTAACAATAGATGTTTCATGTCGTCCTACATTGTTTACTATCTGGGTTATTTGGAAGTACTTCCGTGAATTGGTATACTCTACGGTTGTCAGAAACTGATGTCTTGTCGGTACAGTAGGGGTCGCTGAGAGTTACATATTATATTATTTCTTTTTTATATATATTTTGTTCATAAATGAAATTGCGAGGATATATTGAATAACGTTTATAAGTGCTTTAAAGTCATATTACCCTTCAAAGTGACGTCATTAATTTCACGAAAGACGTCAGTCACTGTTTTAAACTGCTTGAAACATGAACATTGCTAAAGTTAGAACAAAAATATTAAATACATTAATCTGTACATCACAGTTTAATTCCCATTGAATATGGAGAAAATCAGCGAAAATCTTTTTTTTAATATACTAGTCAAAATTGCATAAAATCAGTATGTATAGCAATTCTAATTTGATTATAAAAATACCAAATTTTAACCATTTTTCCATAATAATTATATATTTGTTATTAAATTTGTCGCAAGTTACAATATACATAGAAATGTATGCGACTTATGTTGTTTCAAATATGTAACTTTTTGAGTCTTGACAGTCCGTGGATCGGTCGGGATTATAAAAGTCTAATAATGAAGATGATCAAATACTAATGCATTTTCTAGCTATGTAGAACAGTACAAGAAACAGAAATAATTTTCAATACAGACAGACAGACAGACTGACACACAGACAGGCGGCTAGAACGCGACTTCAGCCTGATAACTTCTCAAAAATATTTTACCGGAAACTGTTTAGTACCTTTCCACGAAACACGTTTTTTTGTAGTGTTAGGAAAACATAAAACACATTTCCTGAAACAGGAAGTTGAATTTAAAAGATTAAAGCGTGGAATACCAGCTTTATTTTATGCTAACTAATGAAATACTGTGTTATATCAGTGAAATATAGAGTGATGATATAGATATCATATCAGTCACAGTGTGGGTGATATAGGTCTGCTGGAACTACTTTTTAAGTGGTGCATATACATAATTTAGCTTTTGTTTTAATAGTAAGCATAAAATAAGAAGAATATTGTATGTTTTGAGTGGATATGGAATATATCTCAACTCAGAGTGATACAATTTTCACTTTAACTCGCGCTTCGCGCTCGTGAAAATATTACAATTGTATCACTCCTGGATGAGATATATTCCATATCAACTCAAAACAAACAAATAGCTGTATATCACATTATATTTAAATGACCTCAATGTTAAAGTTAAACAGAAATATGCACATGGTTTTCGAAGCATTTAATAACGGTTTCAAAACTTTTTTTTTTTGGTGCCAAAACTGTTTTAATCAGTATACTCTTATCCAGCTGATGGAAAATTATTCTGCTTTTGCGACCAGTGCAGATCATGATCAGCCTGTTCATCAGTCCAGTCTGGTCATGACGTGTACTGTTCCCTGTCGAATCAGTTACATGATTTTAACTGAGCTACCGCAGGACATGCACACTTATAAGACGGGCTCGTCCCTTGTATATAAAGAACGGTTAAACTGAGTCCGTGAGTGTAATTTTTAAAGCCACTAATAATTTTTAACGCGTCGCAAGCTCGTTTGCACACGGAAAGACTTCGTACGTCTGTTGTTTTTTTTTTTCGTATGAGGTACTAGTAATTGCTTTGTGAAAGTTTTCCGTCTAAGTCCGGCTCATACTCTTACTAAATGATAATGTTCAAAGAAAAAAAGGTGTGTCTACCGGATTTCTCTATCCGGGATGAAAGTTTTTTCCCACGTCCTTTCCAGTATAACGTACATATACTGAAAAAATAAGAAAAATAACGGCCCCAAACACATATATAACAAGTCGGCTACTCAGTGCCAACTTGTTCACACAAGCAACTGATGTTAAAAGATTATTCGAGCAATATAATTTTAAGAGCGGGCTGCTTAATCCTTCTTCATTTTAAAATTTGAATAAATTTGTTTATTTATGGTAGCCGAAATACGGCTGCATAGTTTACAGGATACATAGGCTATTTTTGCGTTTTTAAATGAAAGCAGACATTTTAAAATGTAGCATCAATTATGCTGTGATAAAGTAATCAAAGCGCTGTGAGCGCTGAAGGCCTGGGGGCTATAGGTTAACTCCCCGAAAAACAACTTTTCACCTACATGTTCTGCGTTGAATCTTACCTAAAGCGCGGGTCGAAAGTTGCAGAGGACGAAATTCAATATATGACACAGAATGAATGATTCACAAATATATGGGTGACAGGGAAGTTTGTTTTATTATGAAATGTACGTTAAATGAAAAATAATCACATAGTCAACATTATAAAATGTTTAAGCCAGTACAAATAATTCGATCTGCGCTTTGTACAACTTCAAGCGATGTGATCTGATGATGTGGATCGAAAATTATTGTGTACCAATGACAAGACCTTGAAACAGAAATAAACAAAGCAATACCGGCAATGAAATATAAATACAGTACTGTACAATGTGTATAACAGAGAAAACCAAAAATGATTCTGGGTTACCTTGTAGTTGTAATCAGTGAAACCGTTCACTGGGCCTCGACATGCAGCGTCCTCGATAAATGGCGGGTGAATTTGATCACGTTAGTTCCTTCTCGGGAATGTACGTAAATTATATATCTTTTTTTAGAGACATTTATTTTTAGGTAAATATATATGTAATCGTTCGTAAATAACAAAGTTGTCAATGAAATAACATCGGAAATTTGAAAATCAAACTACAAACTCTTATATCGAGCTTCGTACGTTTTCGTAAATTTCCGTAAATATCCGTACTTTTCCGTGATATGCATATGATTATCTTCCGTAATCAGCTAACAGCGCATTAATTTCTAAAACAGAAAAAAATGTGTAATGCAGCCCGTAAGCTATATACCCTCCTGCAGTCGTTTGAAGTTTTATGTACTATTTTTATTTGTAACATGTTCTTATCATATGCGGCATTCAAACAGAAGATTGATCTGATCTGTCTTGCACTACTTTCGCATAGCGCATGTTTACAGTTGTTATTCGCACATAGCACGGCTAAAATTCTTGCAGGGTTTGAAATGTGGTATACTAACTTAGGCCTTGGGGACTTTCAGTCCCCAGGCCAAAAACGCATATCAAACAATGGGTTTGCCAGTACGTCATGGGCAACTAAAACAGTACTAATTCTGAGCAGTATTTCATAGTTACTACTGTGACGGTAGTATTACATGTATGTGTATGTCTGTATCCAACTTTTCATATCTGACGTTCTACCTGATAAACTACTCACACCTAGATATTATAGTGGGATTTCTACTTTGAAATTCGTTTTTGCTTTCATATAGGATAGGTCGAACCTAGTTGTAAGTTCATTTCTCAATGTTGGATAATTTTATTTTTCATTTAAAGTCCCAGGAGCAGTTCGAATATAAATAATCTTTTATTAATTAGCTTTTAAATTACCAAGAAAAATGTCTCATCGGCGAAATTGACAATTATTTGTTCGATAAAAAAATCTTTTAAAAAGTTGCTTTTGAATTTTGAAATGGTAAGTACAGGCTAAATATGTAGTGCAGTAATATATGAATGATATTGCAAACTATAAGTATCTTTAAACAAGAGGGCCATGATAGCCCATTATTGATTACCTGAGTGACATTGCTCATCACGAAATATATTCTGATACACATTCATGTGATGATTGAATGCAAAATGTGGCCTCTATCATGTCCACAAGCTTTTCTTTTATTCGCCATGGAGACCTATTTATTGGCCCCAGAAGAGGTTAGTTATTGTAGGTTTCGAGGGATAGTGCAACATACACTACATAGTTTCAGAAACAGCCCCTGGTTATTTAACATGCCCGGACCTCGGTTTTAGGTCTCATCCGAAAGAACATTACTTGTGTTAATGAAGGAGCGAGGGATCGAAACTGCGATCCCTGGAATACCAGTCCAGCGCGTTAACCACTAGACCACTGAGCCGCTACAACTGCCTCGGTAGTTGTTGTTGTATGAGTTTAACGCCCGTTCCAACCGTATTTTGTGGTAATTTTTAACAGGCGGGCTGTTTACTTATCATCGTTCCTCGGAAGAACCAGTACTCCGTAAGAAACTGTCAACTTTCTCACATAAACAGACATGGTCGGAAGTAACGCTCGAAACCATGACCCTCAGTCTATGAGATGTTACAGTGGTTTCAAGTCAGCGCCTATAACCACTCGGCTACGGAGGCCGACAACTGCCTCGGTATGTATGTGTTTTTTTAGTTTTATCCTTGGTACTGGATAATCCATATGACCAACGTCTCAAGAAGAGGTTTCGAGCGATAACGCGTCCCGTTCCATAGACATGTGCCCACTGGTTCTTTAACATGCCCGGTGTACAGCACCGATACATCTCATCCGAAAGCCCATTTGTTATGTTACTGTATGAGTGGGGGATCGCACCTTCGCTCCCTGAATAACAAGTCCAGTGCGGTTATGACTGTCCTCAGTTTAAATAGTAAATTGACTTCTTGCTTTTAACACGTACACTCCCTATCAGAGCTGTACAATGACCTTCATCCCAAATGTAAACAGTAAGTCTAGTCTGGTACCCAGCGCGATAGAAAAAGTAGGAAATGGTGCAGATAACCAGAAAAGGGATAGCGAGAATGTATATACAGTTCAGCTTCGTATTATTGAGACTTGAAGTTGTAATGGAACTTTAACCTTCACGTTGATGTGATATGCATCAGTTACTTGTATTTTATCAATCGGAACATCGCTCGGCCTTTTCCGAAGTTATTTCTACGGAAGTTCCTATTGGTATTTTATGTTAGTGATTATTTAGTAATTTATTTATATTTATTTATTTGTATGCACATACAAATGTATACAGTATATAGTACAACAGCTCCACTGAAGCTACAAATACGCAATCAGTTTGTGATTTTACTTTCGCTTTCGTTTTCAAGGTGTCTCACCCGCCATCTTTGTAAAAATAAGGTAATTTAAATGTCCAATACTAAGCCCCTGAGAGGTATCATTTTCAGCAAGTTTCTCATTTTGTATCTAATAATTGATTAAAGCGTGTTATATAATTCGGCAAGTAATGAAGTGCCACTTTTGCAGGACTGCAGAGATATAAACATTAAACTTTTGACTGTTTTCAGCAAAATAGCAAAATGAGCACCCAGGTCTTTTTAAGTTTCTATATACCTTTGTAAAATATTTTACTATGGTTGCTTACTTTGAGAAAACATTGCTTGCCAATCATCATGTTTTTATGACATATCTTAAGATATGTGTTGACCTTTGAAAAATTGGACACTTCTTTTACTTTGATATTGAATCTTTAAATAATAGCGTGTTTCCGGTGTAGATAACATGATGGGTTCGGTTTGCAAAAAATGGTATCTCATAATTATGTGCACTTTCGTTTCTGATGAAATTATGTCCGAGATCTGGGACACTGGAAGAAAATTGAAATTGCAATATCTTTTATTTATTTCGGTCAAGCATTTACTGCACATATTAGCACAAACTATTTAAGTCATAGTCACATTCATTTCACAAGATCTCCAATTTACTTCCTCTAAAAGCGAAACTGCTGATCAAGCATATTTAGTAAATAATAATATGATTGTTATCTTATCTCGCAGTAAATTATGAATTTTATAAAAGCTACACTTTATAGATAAAGCTACTCTATTATACGAATGAATGGAAGTTACTTACTTTAAACAGAGGTGTCCATATTGTCTAATCAAAAATACAATGCAGCTATAAATTATGATTGACATTGAGGCGTGACTTGTATTTATTGTCGGGAGCATGTAGCGATCGGTAAATTTGGCGGTAATTTTGCACGTATTTTCAGTGTGTTACATGTATTAATTAAGCTAGATCGTCAAGCCGTCTAGTTGTAAAATTGCAGAACATATTTTTCGGCGCAGCCGTATTAAGCTCGCTTTTGGCCGGAAGTTGGTATCTTTTCAACCGCCAATGAAATGACAAGTAGAATGTTTAACATTTTTTGAATTGAGAAATTTACTCGATAAGGCACGATAAGGTAATTGGATAATACCGAATGAAAAAAGGTCAATAAAATACCCTTGCGTTTTCATTCTTTCTTGAATGGTTTTATAATTTTAGCACGTATATAGTTCATATCTCTCAACATAATATATTGTTACCGCCAAACTAACGTTTATTTTAGGTGTAGAGTAATTATACTTTCACGACCAGTGAATATCGGTCAATATTTCGAGTAACATATTTGTTTTCCTTATGCACATGTCACGGCACGGACTTAATCAAAATTGTAGAGAAAATATGTAAGCGGCCGGTTAGATGTGCGTGAAATTAGCTGCCAGTTGACAGTTGCCAACTCAATGCCGATTCAATTGGCAACTGGCAACTGACAGCCAACTTCACACTCTTGTTGCCAATTTGTCTTCACTTGTTAATATTAACCAAATACCAAGTTGTTAAACCTCGCGAATTGGCAACTGGCAACTAGCAGCCAGATGCCAATTCGATTATTATGTAAATATCTGAATAAAAGGTGAATTGGCAACTGACAACCAACTTCATACTCCAGATGCCAATTCAACTTCTCTTGCAAATAGCCAATTCGTTCAACCTTGCGAATTGGCAACTGGCAACCAGATGCCAATTCGTCTAACCTCACGAACTGGCAACTAGAAACTGGAAGCCAGATGCCAATTCGACTTGGGTCTGTAATTGTGAATAAGAAGTGAATTGGCAACTGGCAGCCAGATGTCAATTCGACTTGTGTCTGTAATTGTGAATAAAAAGGGAATTGGCAACTGGCAGCCAGATGCCAATTCGTTCAACCTCGCAAATTGGCAACTGGCTGCCAGATGTCAATTTGATTTTTCATTAATTAGTTAAAAGGTGAATCGGCAACTGCAAAAGGCAACCAACTTCATACTCCAGATGCCAATTCATCTTTCACTTGCAAAAAGCCAATTCGTTCAACCTCACGAATTGGCAACTGGCTACTTGAGTAACTAATTGTTAAAAAATGTGAAATGGCAACCGGCAGCTAGATGCCAAATCGACATCAGTCACAAATTGTTAATAAAAACTAAAAAGTGAATTGGCCACTGGCACCTGGCAGCCAGATGCCAATTCGTTCAACCTCGTGAATTGGCAACTGGGATCTGGCAGCCAGATGCCAATTCGATTTTTTATGTTAAATTATAAATAAAAGTTGAATTAGCAACTGGCAAGTGGCAACCAACTTCATACTTCAGATGCCAATTGTACCTTCACTTGCAAATAGCAAATTCGTTCAACCTCATGAATTGGCAACTGGCAACCTGCAACTTGAGTCACGAATTGTTAAAAAAAATGTGAAATGGCAACAGATGCCAATTCGACTTGTGTCTATAATTGTGAATTAAAAGTGAATTGGCAACTGGCAGCCAGATGCCAATTCGATCAACCTCGCGAATTGGCAACTGGCAACCAAATGCCAATACGATTTTTCATGTAAAATTCTGATTTACAGGTGAATTGGCAACTAGAAACTGGCAACCAACTTCATACTCCAGATGCCAGTCTAACATTCACTTGCAAATAGCCAATTCGTTCAACCTTGCGAATTGGTAACTGGCAACTGGCAGCCAGATGCCAATTCGACTTGTGTCTGTAATTGTGATTTAAAAGTGAATTGGCAACCGGCAGCCAGATGCCAATTCGTTCAACCTCGCGAATTGGCATCTGGCTGCCAGTTGCCAGTTGCCAATTCACTTTTTATTCACAATTATAGCTACAAGTCGAACTGGCATTTGGCCATTTCAACTTTTAATCAGAATTTTACATAAAAAATCGAATTGGCATCTTGCTGCCAGTTACCAATTCGCGAGGTTGAACAAATTGGCATCTGGCTGCCAGTTGCCAGTTGCGAATTCACATTTTATTAACACTTTGTGACTCAAGTCAACTTGGCATCTGGCTGCTTGTTGCCAGTTGAAAGTTCGTGAGGTTGAAAGAATTGGCATCTGCTTGCCAGTTGCCAATTCGCGAGGTTGAACGAATTGGCAATTTGCAAAAAAAAGTTGAATTGGCATCTGTAGTATGAAGTTGATTGCCAGTTGCCAGTTGCCGATTCAACTTTTAATCAGAATTTTACATAAAAATCGAATTGGCATCTGGCTGCATTCTGAGTCTAGAATTGTTAATAAAAAGTGAATTGGAAACTGGCAACTGGCAGTCAGATGCCAATTCATTTAACCTCGCGAATTGGCAACTGGCATCTGGCTTCCAGTTGCCAGTTGCCAATTCACTTTTTATTAACAATTCTAGACACACGTCGAATTGGCATCTGGCTGCCAGTTGCCAATTGCCAATTCACTTTTTATTAACAATTCTAGACTCAAGTCGAATTGGCATCTGGCTGCAAGTTGCCAGTTGCCAATTCGTGAGGTTGAACGATTTTGCTACTTGCAAGTGAAGTTGAATCGGCATCTGGAGTATGATGCCAATTCACCTTTTAATCAGAATTTTACGTAAAAATCGAACGCGAGGTTTAACGAATTGGCTAATTGCAAGTGAAGTTAAATTGGCATCTGGAGTATGAAGTTGACTGCCAGTTGCCAATATACTTTCACATAAAAATCTAATTGGCATCTGGCTGCCAGTTGCCGATCCGAGAGGTTTAACAACTTGGTATTTGGTAAATATTTGGAAGTGTAGACGAATTGGCAACAAGAGTGTGAAGTTGGTTGCCAGTTGCCAATTGAATTGGCATTGAATTGGCAACCGGCAACTGGCAGCTAACTTCACGGAAATGCCGGATAGCTCAGTCGGTATAGCTTTCACCATTAGAACTCCGTAAGCGAAGAGCCATGCGTTCGCGTCTCGGTCAGAGTGCACATTTATTTTTATTCTCACTCTGCGACATTTAGCACCTTCTGACTGTATAAATATTAAACTGACTGGTTTTTTTTACTATAACATATAGCTACCAAACGCTTTCATATACTCAAAATTGCGCCGACAATCTTTTTTAAAGATAGTTCTTGTTATATTTTCGAATGTTAATTTCTTGAACATTTTACAATCGTATATATATATACGATATTAAGTCATTTTTATACAAATTTATTTTTGTTTTTTTCTGATCTGCACTTTGACGTTAAAGCTCTATGTGCTGGAAGTGCCAACATTTAAATATATTAGTGACTTTTCTATACGAAGTTTTCAGAATTAATATGTCTTGCAACCGCATTATATGCTTTACGCCGGTATAATATGCATTTGCTCTATCTGATTGTGCACATATTGTATTTCAGCGCAATTTTATCAGACTTTCGTTTCGGTTATTCTTTAGATTTTGAGAAAGAACAAAAGACATTAAGTAATTACCTAGTACATCAATTATATATTTTGTTTTTCTGTCGCAAAATTGTGTCACTGTCAGATAAGTTATTGAAGCAACCGCTGATCTAGAGCCATAGAGCTTCCTAACTCCCCTCCCACGCCGGAGTAGGGTTGGGTACATCTGACTTTGGCACGTTTCTAATTGCACAGTAATTATAGCTGACATATTTTCTAATCAAATCTCATCGTTACGCTTTCTAAACTACACTAGTTTTAAAGAAATATTCGAGCCGAAATAATTCAGTTCGATAAAAAGGGGGTATTTTGTTACTTAGATTGAATTGTAGTAAGGTACAGTTATACAAGTAAACAGTTTACTGGGACGGATCAAAGACGATCCCTATTGCCTAACTATACATTTTGTTGCGTTTTTATTGGTAAAGATGTATGATGAGAGATGGTAATTGATTTATGCTCGTTTGAGAGAATCGAATTAGAGCATAACCATAAAAAGAAATATATGGGAACCCACATTCAGTAGTGCTCGTATCATGAAAATATCGCCATCAGCATAATCATTATCAGCATAATAATAATAATTACAACAGCAATCATAATAACTAAACTTGTCACTGAATGTGTTTGCAATAACCCGACAAGTCATGATCATAGCTTCCCCTGTTGCATAACGTTAACCTACATATGGCGAACATTTGTGTGATATTGTCAGATGGCGTACACGCATTAACATGACCTTTGGCCCCAGGTGGAATCTTGACCGTGATTGGAAAAAGGGTTCTGCACGTCGTCTCATATAAAAGCTATCAAGGGAATTTGAAGGTAAAATCTAATGACTTTGATTTCGATCTTCATCGTCATTCATCCAAGTGCCCTGAAAATTCTTCGGAGGGTATAGAAGATATAGTCATATGGCCTTTGACACTCTTAATAGACCTTGACCTACCTAATTTCGATGAGATGAATATTTGACCTACGTTTCATGGCCATCCTTCAACGGGCGTAGGAGATACAGTGACATGGCTTTTGACCCTAAGTGTGACATTGACATTTGGAAGAAGTGCTCTGTGTATCGTGTCACTGAGATGAAAATTTGATCAAAATTCATTAAATCGGTTTACAGGATACAGTCTCGTCATTAGCCACCCAAACTTCAGAAACAGCGATGTTAGGATCGTGGGCGGACGATGTACATTCATCAACCTAAAACAGTGGCTCAGGTGAGCTAAATTGTGTGCATGAATCAATAGCCACTTTGCCTCAAGTAATAATTTGTAAATAAAATCCTTACTCAAAACTCTCCCTTCCGTTTAAAAACATTTCTTTTTTGTACACAAACTATTTGTCATCAGTAGTTTTCTTTAAATATTGTGTATACGAAAATAAATAGATTCTTTCTTTCTCACGACCTGTTCTAATTTCCATCAAAGTGTGATAACTTCTGACCAAATAACATATTATTTCTCCAATTTGCGATAAAAAAAGTCAACGTCAAAAATCTATTTCATCATTTGTTGATTCATAATTAATGAAAATAGGCTCATAATTAATGAACAGATATAATGAAACCTTAAACTAAGTACTAAGTGTGGCTTAATGGAAACATTATTATTATTATTATTAGTATTATTCCTGTCGTCGTTGTTGATATAAAAAATTGTAATATAACTATTAAATACCTCCATTTTTTCAATAAAAAAAACAATGTTTTTCACGCATTTCCCATACACATCACAATCCGCGCTCAGTCATAATTAATAGGTCTAATGTCTAAGCAGGTGAAACTTCATGTTTTTATGTTCAAAAATATATTTAAAAGCTGTATATCATGCTTCTGTCATATCTTTCACATATATTACACTGCAGATATTTGAACTACATCTATACATGCACATGATACATGCATGTTTCAGCGAGACGACAAAAAAAGGGTAAATATTGACCTCAAAATGAATCTGTAAATCGAAACTGAAAATACTGTTTTCTCTACAAGGAAATCATTGTCCATTATTTTAAAACAAAACGTGACAATGCTTTCATTATCTATTATTTTAACAATTTTTGTCACAGAGCATTTTAAGACATTAAAGGAGAAAAATATATCAGAGAAAGCTGATAAATATTATAATAGAATTATTGAAAAATATTAAAATTATCATGTATTGATAAAACAAGGGCAATTTTATATTTTGTCTTATTGGGATGTCGTCATTCATTTTAGATGATTTGCTATGTGAAATACTTTTTGACGACTACATTTTGTAAGAGAAAAAAGTCATTTCAAACTTTTTATTAAATGTCTAGACATGTCAAAACTTCCCAAAATAAATGTTAAATCCAACTGAACTCTTGGTGAAAGTGAACTTTCATACTGAATGATTGTACAATATTTTTGACTGTGAACGTTTCATTTTCAATTCGAAATATTCGCTGTTTTTACAGGAAAACTTTGAATAGGCCCCTCAGTTTCGGTTTAGGTGAACAAATATTTTGTTTAACTTGCACATTAAGAATCCATTAACATATTTAAATATCATATGGCAACGTGCATGGTAGCATATTTTATTAAGCTGTGCGCAAATCCTCAGAACGATTTTGAAGTATTTCTTGTTAGACAATCAATATCACATTAATTGTTATATCTATCTTAGGTGATATGTCCCAGATGATCAAGCTGATACGTTATTCAAGCTTTTCAGGTCAATATGGGATTTTTACAGAAGCCCAAAAGTGCCACTTTGTATTTTTTTAATTGATTGTTTCAACATAACTAATCTGAAAATTCAAGATATTAAGTTGAACATTCAAGATAGTTAGTTAAAAATTCAAGATAGTTAGTTGAAAATTCAAGATACTAAGTTGAAAATTCAAGAAAGTGAGTTGAAAATTCAAGATAACAAGTTGAAAATTCAAGATACTGCGTTGAAAATTCAAGGTACTAAGTTGAAAATCGAAGATACTAAGTTGAAAATTCAAGATGTTAACCAGTGGAGGTAAATCATGACGCCTTATAATAATGTCCTCCGAACCACAGACACATGGCGTATGTAAAGTGACCCCCTATTGTCAGGTCCCAACCCCCTGACCGGCATAATTTTATCACCACAGTACATCAAGGGTCGTACATTAATCGTACGTAAAGTTTTATTATTCTAACATTTCAACATTTTCGCTAAACAGCCTTATAATATACAAGATATAAATCTTTGCCATGTTGAAATCACGTACATGCCTAGGTTCAACTCGTAATTTAACGTTTTGTATCAATTACACGTGTTACCGGTGTCTATCGACGCAGAAGGTATTTATCTTCAAGATGATGTGCATGGCAGTACTTAATGTTCTCTGCTGCCGACAGAATTCTACCAGAAACTCTGCCGATATCCGAAAATCGCTACAAGGAAGCACGGTAGCACGCACGACGACGGACGCCGGACAAGTACTGACTACAATAGTAGTGAAACCTGTGACACCTTGGGCATTGCCAATTATGACCACAGGGGCATGAACACAATTGATAGAGGACTACATCAAAATACTACACACAAAATATCTAAGGTTTATGACAAGAAGATTGTTTAAGTTTTACTATATATAATTATATTTCTATGTAAAACATATGATCACCTAGCGGGACTAAATTTTGTACCAAGGGGCATAAATAGAGGTCCACTGTCACACACAAAATAAAGACGGACGCCGGACAGTAGGCAATTCCTATAGCGCTTTATAAAACGAGAATTCAAAACTGACATTTCTTGACCAAAAAAAAAAATACGAACACTGTCAGAAAACTCGATGACTTCTCTGATATTAAGTTCTACGTAACACCTATTCATGCGCACCAGTCTTTCAACTGAGCAGTCGTACAGTACATCGCAATGGCGGGAAAAGTCAGTGATATCTGACTACGTGTATATCATATGAACTCAGAATGAGAATGAGACGCTGAAGTGTTACAACTACCAGAATGACCTTTAATGAACTAGACTAAAAAGGGGAGCGTTTATACCTTATGCCACTCGGAAGTTGCGGGTATTCAATACACATAAGAAAACTTGTACGATTTAAATCGTTCAAGATCCTCGGGAATTTTCTTGACCAGCCAAAAAAGCAGATAAAACATTCTCAACCTATTGTCACAAGATTTAAATTTGTTGAAGATGTAATGTTCAACAAGCAAATTCAGTGAACTTATATACCCGGTCAATTGAAGCAAAAAGCTGAAAAAGAACAAATGGAAAGTGTATTGGTCTGTCTGTTTCAGAATTATTTTTTTAAAATGGCAACACCCCACCGAGTCCTCATCTCTGAGGGGTGATCTTCAAATTACAGTCATAAAGAACTTAATTGTTGTAAGTTAAATTAAATCAGTACTACCACTTTCAGACAACACGAATTCTTGCTAAACAAAATCACATTCTGACAAGCCTTTTCAGAAAAAAGAAGCATTTTTAAAATTTCACCACCCCATTGGGACCTCATCTCTGAGGGGTAATTCTTTTTTTGCATTTTACAGTGATACACAACTCAGTTGCTGTAAGTTAAATTAAATCAGTACTATTAGCTTCAGAAAACAGAATTTTCTAAGTTACTAAATAGAATATTTAAGAAAAGCACAACATCCCCTTAAGGGATATCCGTAAAGTTGGTTTGCAGTTCGCAGTTTGCAGTTCGCGATTCGAACTGCGAACTGCAGAATAGTTCCCTGTTCTCAGGGGACAGACGGAATTTGAGTGGCCACAATAGCTCACCATGATGTTACAAATTGAAAGACGTACTCCATTTAAATAGTAGAATCTCTTTAGGACTAATGTTTAGAAATTGTTTTCTGAGGAACTTCTTAAGTTATCTCCTACTATTCATATGCTTTACGCCTATCAAGTTTGAAGACTGCTCAAAGCATTTTAAGTTATTACAGTTTGTAATGAAGGGTCAATAAATGTGTTTTTAGCCTGGGGACTGAAAGTCCCCTAGGCCTAAGTTAGTATACCACATTTCAAACACTGCAAGAAATTTAACTCTGCTATGTGCGAATAACAACTGTAAACATGCGCTATGCGAAAGTAGTGCAAGACAGACCAGATCAATCTTCTGTTTGAATGTCGCATATGATAAGAACATATTACAAATAAAAACAGTACGACTGCAGGAAGGTATATAGCTTACGGGCTGCATTACACATTTTTTTCTGTTTTAGAAATTAATGCGCTGTTAGCTGATTACGGAAGATAATCATATGCATATCACGGAAAAGTACGGATATTTACGGAAATTTACGAAAACGTACGAAGCTCGATATAAGAGTTTGTAGTTTGATTTTCAAATTTCCGATGTTATTTCATTGACAACTTTGTTATTTACGAACGATTACATATATATTTACCTAAAAATAAATGTCTCTTAAAAAAAAGATATAATTTACGTACATTCCCAAGAAGGAACTCACGTGATCAAAATCACCCGCCATTTATCGAGGACGCTGCATGTCAAGGCCCAGTGAACGGTTTCACCGATTACAACTACAAGGTAACCCAGAATCATTTTAGGTTTTCTCTGTTATACACATTGTACAGTACTGTATTTATATTTCATTGTTGGTATTTCTTTGTTTATTTCTGTTTCAAGGTCTTGTCCTTGGTACACAATAATTTTCGATCCACATCATCAGATCATATCCATTGAAGTTGTACAAAGCGCTTACAAATGGCTTAAACATTTTATAATGTTGACTATGTGATTATTTTTCATTTAACGTACGTTTTATAATAAAACAAACTTCCCTGTCACCCATATATTTGTGAATCATTCATTCTGTGTCATATATTGAATTTCGTCCTCTGCACATTTCGACCCGTTCAGCGCAAAACACGTAGGTCAAAAGTTGTTTTTCGGGGAGTTAACCTAAAGCCCCAGGCCTTCAGCGCTCACAGCGCTTTGATTTACCTTTGGCCCCGTGACCTCAAAATCACTAGGGATTATCTTATCTTCATAAACTATAACCCTGACAAGGTTGAAGATCTAAGGCCAAAATATTGTCAAGTTGTTGAGCGGATACAATTTTTGAATGAAAGGTCATTGTGACATTGACCTTTGCACCACCGACCACATAATCAATCTACTGTCCATGACCAATGTCACTACCTAGTTTGAGACTTCTAGGTCAAAACCTTCTCAAGTTATAGAGTGTAAAACGTTTCTAAATGCGAGTTGACCTTTGGCTCAGTGACCTCAAAATGAAAAACAGTCCATCTACTGTCCCTCCTACCAAGTTTGAGACCTCTATGTCAAAGCCCTCTTAACGTATTGAAGGAAACCGTTATAAAATGTGAAGTCACTGTTACCTTGACCTTTGATCAGTGACCTCAAATAAATATGGTTCTTTTATTTTCCATGACCAATGTCTCTACCAAGATTAAGACCTTTAGGTCAAAACCTTTTGAAGTTATTGAGCCGAAACTGTTTTAAAATATAAGGATACTGCGACCTTGATCTTCACCCAGTGACTCCAACATGAATAGGGTTCATGTAATGTCAATAACCAATGCTCCTACCAGGTTCTAGGACAAAGCCTTCTGAAGTTATTGAGTTATCGACCTAGACCTAAAGAACATGTAGATAAACTAGTTCAGCAGCACCAAATGACACAAGAGGGCCATCATGACCCTATATTGCTCACCTGAGTGACCACTGCTCCAAATGACTAAAAGTAGGTCAAACTATCAGAACAAGGTTTTCATAAGACTTGAACTGTTGACCTATGGTTTGACACATGAGTACCCATATTCGAACTAGACTTAGACTTTTACAATGCAATCGTTCTGACCAAGTTTCATAAAGATCCAATGAAAACTACAATCCCTATTGTATACATATGCTTTTTCTGAGATTCGAACTGGACCTAGACAACACCATGACAATCATTCCAACCAAGCTCATAAATGTCTAATAAAAATGCAGCTTCTATTGTATATACATGGTTTTTCTAAGATTTAACATGGTTACCTTTTTTTGGCTTGAGATGACCTTTATTTGAAATCAACATAGATTGTATCAAGATCATCATTCAAACCAGGTTTCATGAAGATCTAGTGAAAAATACACCCTAGCGTTTTCCTAGCATTTGACCTGGTGACCTATTTTTTACCTGATATGACCACTTTTCAAACTAGATCTAGATTTTAAGAAGACAACCATTCTGACAAAGTTTCATGAAGATCAATGCAAACTGTAGCCTCTATTGCATACACAAGGTTTTTCTAGCGTTTGACCTGGTGACCTAGTTTTTGACTCGATATGACCCATATTCGAATTCGAACTAGCTTTGGTCATGACACTCATTCTGCCAAAATTTCACGAAGAGCCAATACAACGAAAAATGCAGTCTCTGTTGCATACACAAGGTTTTCCTATCATTTGACCTGGTGATGACGACCCATATTCAAACTCACACTTCATTTCAGCAAGATATTCATTCACACAGAGTTTGATGAAGATCCAATGGAAAATAAAGCCTCTAATGCACACAAAATGTTTTCCTATGATATGGCCTGGTGACCTAGATTTTGACCCGAAATGACCCATATACGAACGCGACCTCGATTTCACCAAGACAGTTATTCTTACCAAGTTTCATGAACATCCAGTGAAAGATGTAGCCTCTAATGCATACACAATGTTAAGTGTAAACAGGCAGACAGCAGACGACAGACAGACAGACTGACGACGGACAGCAAGTGTTCACAATAGATGTCTATTTTCATATATGTGAGATAGGTCTTAAACAATTTTGAAGAGATTAAATAAAACAGACATGCCGCAACCCTTTAAATAGCGTACACGTACATTCATAATAAATAATTCAGTTTTGTAATACACTATTTTTAAATACCAACTATACCTTTAAAACACTTGTTTACTTAGCGGAACGATAATGCATATATTTGGTTTATTCTTATGTATGATGTAAATGACTTTAAAAACGATTAAACAGACTTGTGCAATTTCCGTATTGTTGACCTTTATTTGTGTTACTTTCAAAACGATCAAAGACCAGATGAATTGCCGTTATGAATTTACAAAAGACTAAGAATTTGCTGATTTACTCTGTTCTCACTTTAAACTGCCACACATATTAACACATTATTAGAACTACTTTCAAGTCTCTTTTAATTAGGTCAGGTTTTATTCCTCATTTTTCTACTAAATGCAAAGTGCTGCAGACAACAATCGCGAGAAGGGTTTGAAGTTGACAGAGAAAGTTGATTCTATTTTTTACGTTTAATAAATGTGACACGGATGTATATTAGATTTCGAATGAACTCAAGAGTGGTTGTTAAAGAAAGTAGTTATAAAACAACACATTAAACTTATTTTTAGATATATATATGTAAGTATGTTTTCTATCACATTGTTATCAGAACAAACTATGTTTCAAAAAATGTAATCCAAATATTAACTTTGAGCTGCTAGTGATTTTATTTCAATCTAATATCAGTAAAATTGAATAGCGAATGGTAAACATTATCTCTCGTCGTCTTTGGTATTCCAAGATTTTCAATCAAGGGAATAAAACTGCTTAAGAATGACTCCGGCGAACTTATCATTATATTTTCTGACCTCTTATCAAATTTGTATATATTAAATCATGGTGCAATTTTTCAAAACTTGTCCTCAATGTCATCCTAACATTTCGGGTTCTTTCAAAAAGAGATCTTCAATTATTCAGAAATCTCTATCACGTTTCCACTATGTTTTACATTTCGGGTGATTTTAAAGAGATCTTCAGTCACTCAGAATTTCTAATCTGTTTAACCTCTTAACAACAAAAGCCATGGCGATTGCAGGGAAAACCCGAAACTAGTAAGAATTTAAAGTTTTGAGCAAGTCAACAGCCAGGGGTAACCCACTGCATCTTGAATACACGCTATCATTCCTGCTTTAGGGAGCTTTTATCAAAATATATGCATTCAGATTTTGTTTATGCCCTAACACATGCTTCGAAAAACGTTCAGGCCCCGATTTCACGAAAATATTTAAGTAACATGCTCAACTTATTTCAACAATTATCGCTCCCTTGTGTGTTTATTAATTTAAAAAATTCAAGTTTATCAAAATAGTATTTACCCATTTATTACATTTATATACACTTGTCAGTATTTGTGCAAGAAATGTTGTTTTATGGCAGGTAATTTATATAAGTAAATTCTCAAATTTCTTGAGTTGTACTCAAATGAATTTTTCGCTATATTTGACTTGTATTTAGTATAATACAACCTTCTTTTATTTCAACATGTTAATTCATTAAAAAATAGACTATCGTTAAAAATGACAATAAGACTTTAAAATAGCTAACTTAGCTGAGCAATTACTTAAGTATTTTCGTGAAATAGGGACCAGGAGACCTCAGTGTTTCTCATACAATATTGACCTCTTGTGAAAACTGCACGTTATACATCACAGATCACTAAATGAAAGACTTCAAAACATTAAGAATGTACTCTTTTTTTCTTAAAAATAACATGTAATTTTTATCACCTACTACAAGGGTGGTTAACTCTCCCCGCAGCCACAAAATGAGGTGAAAAGAAATTGTGGGGAGCACACTCTGAGGTGGTGTGGTTCTACCAAACAAACAAGAAATATGAGTATGATTTTCGTAAGTTTTGTTTGAAGAACTTTCAAAAGTCGGGCAATGTAGTTACCAGAAGAAATGTTGAGACTACCGTTTGCACGAATTGTCGAAACAAAATTCTATAAATTGTAGTCTCTAGAACGTTTATAAGTTGGCGAAAATCTCGATTTTCAGTAACCAAAGTTAAACTATCCTTATTTTTTTGTCCCAAATCCCGTTTTTCCGAACACAGTTTACATACAACGTAGAGTACATGTACAAAATAGCTATTTATTGTCACTAGACGATCCGGCGAGTAAAATATTGAAATTACAGTCAATTTCTCAAATGATTCACTACAAGATCAGGCGAATATATAAATTGAAATTACAGTCAATTTCTCAAATGAGATGGTGGGGATTTGAAGGTGGTGGGGTGGTGCTATACATACTGCAAGTCTCCTGAATTCCTATTAAATGTGTCAGTGTGACGGAGAAGAAATATTGTTTTAATCTCACTGCGAATTGCAGTGCTCGACGCTGACAATTTATTTTGAAGATGAATGCTGCCTTTGTTTTCTTTCGTAGTTTCTGGTCGGAATTCAAAAGCAGCATTCATCTTTAAAATAAGTTGTCAGCGTCGAGCACTATCAAATACCGGAGAGAATAAAATGATATTTCTTCTCCGTCACACTGACACATTAATAGAAATTTAGATGTCAGGAGACTTGCAATATGTATAGCACCATCCCATCACCTTCAAATCTCCACCACATCGTACTCCATCCCACCACCTCAGTTGAGAAATTGACTGTAATTTCAACTTATATATTCGCCTGATCTTCTAGTGACAATAAATGGCTATTTTGTACATGCACTCGTACGTTGCATGTAAAATGTGTTCGGAAAACGGCAGTTTGGACAAAAAATAAGGACAGTTTAATTTTGGTTACTGAGATTTTCGCCACCTTATAAACGTTCTAGAGACTAACTTATGGAATTTTGTTTCGACTATTCGTGCAAACGGTAGTCTCAACATATCTTCTGGTAACTATATTGCCCGATTTTTGAAAGTTCTTCAACAAAATAATTTTTAAACAAAATTTACAAAAATCATACTCACATTTCTTGTTTATTTGGTAGAACCCCACCACCTTGGAAGTGTGCTCCCCACAATTCCTTTTAACCTCATTTTGTGGTGGTGGGGAGAGTTAACCACCCATGTACTGGTCTTCTTTTTTTTTTTTGGCAATCAAGCAGTAAGTTCATAACAACCTGAACATCTTTGAGCAACAAAATTGGTTTTCTTGACACCTTACTGGGTTTAAAAAAATCATAAGAAAACACAACTTTTCAGGTACCTGAGTATGAATATTGAATAAATCCGGCAAAATGAAGATAATTTAAAATTATCATAATATGTATACCACGTTTTCATACCTAACGACTACGTCAGAATAAAGCATGGCGTGTCGTTGTGCAATACGCATGTATTTGACGTATACATTGTTCTATTTTCATATATGATGTAAACGTAAGGCTAATTAAAACGACTAGTCTTCTTATCTGCTAGGACAAAATTAACGATTGTGCAATTTCCATATCATGAAAAGAATATTAATACAGAATAAGAAACAGCTGTTAATTTTTTATAGCAAGGTTTTGTAACGAGCCGAGGGCCTAAGAAGCAGCAGATCAATTCAGTGAAAAGTATACTCAACCCTGAATGGGTCTCTGTGCCTTATATATACTACCCTAATCCCCATCACATGTACATGGGTTTTAAATTTGCATATTATCATCATATGCGACCGAACGTTTTCACTACGTTCACCGATCGTTACAGTTTTATGAAACCATACAACGCGGATTAATGATTGGAACTACCACACAGTCGCTCGCTCTAAAATAAGTCCTTCGAAACAGATGCATACACAATTAATTAGAAAGTAACACTAAAATCCTTAGTATTGTGATAAAATATCGACGAATTACTGTTCACACAAAGTGAATGGTCTTTCAAGCTTGTTTCAATGCATGCAAATCAAAGGCAATTCAATACACGACGACGTGTACATAATGATTTAAAGGATTGCCATTTACCATAACGTTCTGGTTGGCTAACTCATTAATTATTCATAAACAAGAGGGCCAAGATGGCTCTATATCGCTCACCTTGGTACAAGTCCACTTGCCTGGTGGAAGATCACTAGACAATTTTATATACCAAATAGGCTTTCCTATATACATCTTTGTATTAAAAACAAATGACCCCTCCCCCGGCCCCCACCCAAGAAAAGACAAATTTGGACCCGGGGGTCATCATTTGAAAAAACTTTGAAGAGGTCTATTAGGCAATGCTACATGCCAAATATCTAAGCTCTAGGCCTTGTGGTTTCAGAGAAGAAGATTTTTAAAGTTTTTCCTATATAAGCCTATGTAAAACTAAGTGACACCCCGGGCAAGATCAATTTTGATCCCAGGGGCATAATTTGTACAATCTTGGTAGAGGTTCACTAAACAATGCTACATGTCAATTATCTAAGCTCTAGGCCTTGTGGTTTCAGAGAAGAATATTGTAAAAGTTTTTCCTAGATAAGCCTATGCAAAACTAAGTGACCACCCGCACGGGGTCAATTTTGACCCGGGGGTCATAATTTGAACAATATTGGTAGAGGTCTACTAGACAATGATACATGCCATATATCTAAACTCTAGGCCTTGTGGTTTCAGAGAAGAAGATTTTTAAAGTTTTTCCTATTTGTTGCCATAGCAACCAGAGTTCTGCGCATGAAATGGAATTTTGTGAACAACTTTGATAGAGCTTCATGCAAGGTACATCCCTGCAAAGTTTCATCAACATTGGCCCAGTGGTTTCAGAGAAGATGTCGTTTGAAGGAAATGGTGGACGGACGGACAGACGGACGGACCGACGACGGACGCCGGACGGAATGCGATCCTAATAGTTCACTCTGGCACTTTGTGTCAGGTGAGCTAAAAACCGGTTGGTTGTTAGAATTGCAAAAGGATCATTTCACTTAATCTGCATATGATCTTAACATCTGAAAGGATAGTAACTAAATAATGGTCTTAACACCAGAAAGGATAGCATAGGTTTCACACCTATAAATCTGAAAGCGGTTTTATTCTTAACATCTTTTAAAATATATCATACACATAAAATATTTTATTTCCGATAAAACGCATTTATGTCGGTGTGTTCCTGTCTGACACTGCTTAACTATTTATAGGAACAAGAGATGTCCCTCATAAGTGACGAATGCCCCAAAAAGAGGTGTCTCACAGTATGTGTCCTCTCCATTTCCTCAACAATTGTGCCATGTAATTTTAAAATCCTTCCATACATGACAGAGTTAGCATGTATACAGGATTCCATTACCTTTAAACTCTGTGACTTTGACCTTTGAGTTATGATCATGAGTATTGTATGCGACACATCGTCATGATGTGTTGAACATTTGTGCCAAGTTATTTTAAAATCAATCAATGCATGAAAAGTTACAGTCCGGAAACGAATGGGTGCATATAAACAAGATTCCATTAATTACCTATAAACTCCGAGTGTGACATTAACCTTTCAGATAGGGATGTGGGTCTTGCACGCAACATGTCTTCATGATGTGCTGAACATTAATGCCAAATTATTTTAAAATCCTTCAATGCATGACAAAGTTACAGTCCGGACACGAATGTATGCATATACAATGTATATGTAGGATTTTATTACCTATAAACTCTAAGCGTGACCTTGACCTTTGAGGTAGGGACGTTGGTCTTGCACGCGACACGTCGTCTTGATGTGCTGAACAGTTGTGCCAAGTTATTTAACAAGAGCTGTCAGTAGGACAGTGCGCTCGACTTTTTTCAGTGTTTGCCAATAAAACAAAACTTTGTCAGTAAAACAAACCAAGGATCTGTATAAACAAGGGCCACAACTAGCAAAGTATTAAGTCAAGAGTTATCAAACTTAATTGTTTGATATCCCTGAATACGGCCAAGGAACATATCAACAAACCGTCAAAATGTTGACCGGAAACGCTTTCCATAAAAAAAGTTTCGGATAATTTCGAGTTATATTTTGGACTGAAATTGGGTCGTGGTCGGACTTGAGAATCGCCCGCAAAATGGCTGTATAAATACATAACAATCGCCAATTTCTGGTTTCCTGAGATGCACTACGACATCCATAAATTGGTCTATTGTGGAGTATTTACTGTTCAATCATACCAGGAGGCCAGAAATGGTTCACTGTCGTATATGACAGTCGCCCAATATTGGTTACTGATATTTCTGTACACCAATATCCCAACATTGATTCATTGTCTCAAAAGATGTCTCTTTACTTGTAAATGGGTATCAAAAGTGTTCGTATGAAGGAGATGAAATATAATTTCATTAACACATGTATACCTTTATTGTTAACAAACAGGGTTTGACACTGGAAATTTAGTTGCCATGACGTACACTCTTTTATAATTTCTGGTCAGCCATCGTTGTTGTAGGAGTTCAACCGTCAGTTCAACAGGCGGGCAGTTCACCTAACATCGTCCTAGGAAGAACTAGAACTAGGCTCCGAATCTCCTCAAGACACTGCCAACTTCCCCACTTAAAGTCGGAGGTTACAGTGATTTCAAGTCAGCGACTCTAACCACTCGACCACGGAAGCGGATCTGGTCGGACATCATTATGAAAACAAGAGGGCCATGATGGCCCTGTATCGCTCACCTGTCTACCATTGGCAAAAATAAAAGGTTATTAATAGCAGAAAGGATCAATTTTTACCTTTGGCTCATGATATCCTCTTAATAAGCTTATGTAAAATCAAAAGATCCCACCCCCCCGCCCCTGGTCATGATTTGAACAATCTTGGTAGAGAGTCAATTATTGCCACATGCTGAATATCTAAGCTCTATGCCTCATTATTTTGCTGTCTGATCATGATCTGCACTGTTGGCTATTCATTGTTTTGCTGTCTGATCATAATCTGCACTGTAAGCTATTCATTGTATGTTGGCTGGTCATGATCTGCACTGTCAGCTATTTATTTTTTGCTGTCTGATCATGATCTGCACTGTTTGCTGTTCATTGTTTTGCTGTCTGATCATAATCTGCACTGTAAGCTATTCATTGTATGTTGGCTGGTCATGATCTGCACTGTCAGCTATTTATTTTTTGCTGTCTGATCATGATCTGCACTGTTTGCTATGCATTGTTTAGCTGTCTGATCATGATCTGCACTTTCATTATTTAGCTGTCCGATCATGGTCTGCACTGTAAGCTATTCATTATTTTGCTGTCTGATCATGATCTGCACTGTAAGCTATTCGTTATTTTGCTGTCTGATCATGATCTACACTGTAAGCTATTCATTATTTTAATGTCTGATCATGATCTGCACTGTAAGCTATTCATTATTTTGCTGTATGATCATGATCTGCACTGTAAGCTATTCAGTATTTTGCTGTCTGATCATGATCTGCACTGTGAGCTATTCAATTTTTTCCTGTCTGATCATGATCTGCACTGTGAGCTGTTCATTTTTTAACAATTTATGGTACTTTCCAAAGTGATAGATGTGAATGTAAAAATTACAACTACATTCTTTAACATGGAAGTTCAACTAGGGGTCAAGAACATGTATTGCATCATCGCTATTTAAAACTTTATAAGTGCCAATTTTAGGCTAGAGTTTTTATATTGCTTGGTTTATGGGAAGTTTTCTAAAATGTTGAGTATGAAGGACTTTTCCTACTGTATTGAACAGAGCACATATTGAACATCAGTCTACTGCACCCGTCATTTTCGAACAAAATAAACACTTTAAAATAATTACTTTCAATTATATATCCCTACTATTCTGACACTTCATTAACTAGTCTGTGAAGTCGGAACAGCGGAAATAATACAAATAAAATGTCAGTTCATAATGTCATTGTTATTCTACCTTTTCAAAAAATAGGACAGGCAGTCGCATAAACCAAGAGATATAAAAACTCTGGCCTTACCATAGAGAGATCCAAGATGTGTACTGATTACAAATCAATCTTATGGTGTTAAAATACTGCAATAAAATTAGCTATTGAGGTGTTCAATAAACAACACACTATTAAAACTAGAAATCATCAAAACAACCTTTCTGACAAATTTCAAGGATATCTGGGCTGAAAATGTAACATCTAGAGTGTTAACAAGGTTTTTCCATATTTGGGCTGTGACCTAGTTTTTGACCTCAGATGACCCATATTCGAACTTGGGCTAGAAATCATCTTAACAACCTTTCTGACAAATCTCCAGGATATTTGGGCTGAAAATGTTACCTCTAGAGTGTTAACAAGGTTTTTCCATATTTGGGCTGTGTGACCTAGTTTTTGACCCCAGGTGACCCATATTAAAACTTGAGCTAGAAATCAACCAAACAACCTTTCTGACAAATTGCCAGGATATTTGGACTGAAACAGTAGCCTCTAGAGCCTTAACAAGATTTTTTCTATTTTTGGGTCATGTGACCTAGTTTTTCATCCGAGATGACCCATATTCGAACTCGTCCGAGTAATTACTGGGACAAACATCCTGACCAAGTTTCGTGACAATTGAGGAAAAAATGTGACCACTAGAGCGTTAACGAACTAAATGTGGACGGACGACGGACATTCATCGATCCTAATAGCTCACCCTGAGCCAGCTCAGGTGAGCTAAAAATGACCTGCTCTATGTTTTATGATGTTAGCATATGTCCTTTACGGAAGCATAAATGTACCACCACTTAATTTTCAGGTTTCATGAAAATTTCGTGAAATAATAGAGGATTGCATGTAAAGTGCTGAGAAGGTAGTGTTACGTATTCCTGAAGGATATGTCATAAACAAAGATGGTTACATACAATTTAAAAGCACTGCATTTTACTTCGTCAAAAAGTCTCAAGCATAACTATGTTTTACCTTGATGGATTTTGAAATCATTAAAAACATCATCAACATGATGTAGTGTGATTAAAATATACAGATAGTAACCAAAAACAAGTACTGTAAGCGAAGTATTGACAAAAAGGATCACTCTTTGTCTGTAACATAGAAAATTCCCCTTGTGCTCAATTTTGCAGTGGGCTTCTTGTTGCCTGCACTTTCAGTGCTTTGATAATTTGCTTGTGTTAACTAGCGGCAGGTTTTTCGGTATTTTCAGTGCTTTAATTATGTTTGCAAAAGGTGACAAAAGCGTGTAAATTCAACAGTTGATTGTACATAATCTATTTTATTTAACAAAACACTCAAATATTTTAAAACATAGTATTATCATTCATTTCGGTTCACATTATCTGGAGTTTGTCTTCTTTTATTAAGAATTGAGATTCACGTTATCTGTAATAACTAACAGTGATTTAACACTCGTGTAATCTTAATATTGATTCAAAGTCTCTTACGATATTATTTCAGTTTAATATTATGTAATTAAGTAGCAAAGTGTTATTTTTTCTACTTGGTTCTTGTCTAGCTTTATTCAGGAATTTCCCCATATTCGCCGTTCGCAATGCTTTACCTTAATATTCTCGATCACTCGATTCTCGCCATCAAAAAGGTCAGCAGTCAGCATAATTCTCGTTTCATAATCTAAATGCCTGAGCGTAGTGACAAAAGACATAACAAGAGATCCTTGTGACCATAAAACGCTCACCTAAGTTAAGAAGAAAAGGTTAAAAGAGCTAATAATGAAAGAAAAATCTACAATATTATCAAGGTATTCCTTTTATCATTCCTAATATCATATATTTTGACTTAACATAACGCAAACATTTTGTTTAAAGAAAAGCACTCTCAATAACTTTCGTGAAGATCTCTTTTTTCTGTATATATAAACTAATTTTTAACCTCATTGCACCCGAATATTTCATTACCCTTATATCTTTAGCCAAACATTATTAGTGAAGACTGGTAATACCACTACTACTGATAATAATAATAATAATAATAATAATAATAATAATAATAATATATAATAATAATAATAATAATAATAATAATAATTTTATTATTATTATTATTATTATTATTATTATTATTATTATTATTATTATTATTATTATAGTCTTTTTAGGATTCAAATGAGTTTCCTTTTATTTGATAATAGGATGTACTGTTTCAACAACTTGTGACCCAGATTTACTTCAGATTGACAATCAGACTAAATTTCGTGAAAATAAGTCAAACAATTATTGTATCAGCAGATCTAGAGCTTACGAGGTTTCTTTGTTATTACTTAAAATAAGTAACAAAGTTTAAAACCTAGGTAATGAAATTTTGCACATTACAGATAAATATTTTAATCGAAGTAGGCAAAACATGGCCAAAAATGTGGCGTTCATGTAGCTGTCCATGATTTCGTCGGGTTAGAGCAAAAACACCGTATCTACACTTTTTTGGTAAAATCACTATTTTACATATATACATGCAGCTTGGCCATTTGCAGATTGTCACAAATTTTTAGAACTATGGGTAATGTCGTTTTGGAGATATTGATTTGTGACCAAATCAAGTATTGATTATCTGGTATTTTCCCAGTAACATAACCCCGTATATTGATATACTGTCTATATAGTCACACAAATATAGTAAAAGTATTCAGCAATAACAACGCACTTTAAAATACTTTTACTTTGCACTAACAATTTCTGCTTCATGCAACTCATTTGCTAGAGCAAAAACCTCGTTTTGGAAATACGGGATTTTTGCTGGTACAAAAAGCGATGTCATTGTGTGTACTGTTAGAGCAAAAGCAAAGCATGAAAAGATGCAAGACCACAAGTCAGTAATATTTTATAATGCAGTTGGTGCCGAAACCAAGTATTTAAAACTACTGTATTTTTGCAGTAACTGGTTGCCAAAAAAATTGTAAAAATGCCAGTCCAATCCCCGTATAAACAGAAACTACAGTTTTGCTGAAAACATTTATCTAATTTGACATCTAGTTCAGGTTCTGAAAACAATTATCTTGGATTTCAATTTGCATTGTTAACTTTTCATTTTCAGTTTGGGGAAGTTTAGAGCATTGTTTTATAAATATTAGTTTATAAATGAATTGTAACTGATTTTCTGCCAACTAGAAAAGGTAAGATTATTACATTTTGAATATGATCAGACGATGATTATTAATTATTAAGTAAAATGACTTTGAAATAGGTTTAAAGGACTTCCATTAATGACAAGGGAACATAATTGCTACAACCATACAGCCCTACGTGTATCGTAAGAGGTGGTTAAACAGGCTTTAACAATTGAAATATTTCTAACTCTGGATTCAAGCAAGAGGGTGGGTTTGATCCAATGCATTGCGTTGTAAATATTATCTTACTTCATAATACATGCAATTCCAAGCACAATGTAAAATCTTACTAACTGTTTTTATGTATTACTCTTATACAACGATAATCATGAATTAATTAAAGTAATGTTATAATTTTGGTGTTTTAATTTTCACAGAATGCTGATGTGGTCCGATTCTTTAAATGAAGGACAACTAATAGAAGATGTTCTGGAAATGAAAAACAGATACACGAAAATTCAAAGGTGTCAACCTGAGTGTGATACCACTACAGAAGGACATTTAACTGTGGAAGGTCAGCAACATAATTGTGCAAACATGAACATAAAAGTGGATAATGAAATCAAACACGGTGAAAATGGTGCATATGACAATATTATTGTACCTGGGAATACAAGTAATAATGATGAGGTAGTGCTACGTAACATAGTGATTGACAATAATGTAGAAGACGGACACAATTGTGGGTTCGACAATGAAATTACACCTGGAAATAAAAAGCATAATGATGGCGCAGGGCAACGTAACGTACAGACGGACATTAACGTCGACGACGATCAAACTGGTGCGTGTGATAATGAAATAGAACAAGTTGGATGTACACGTAATAATGAGGATGCAGTACAACATAACGTAGTGATAGAATGTCGACAACAGTCCAAATGGTGGGCGTGAGAAGGAAATTATACTTGAAAATACAATTGATAATGGTTACCAAGCGCAACTTAACGTAGTGATGGACAATAACATTGACGACTGTCAAAATGGTTCGTGAGGAAATGCAATTACACCCTCTGAAACAAGAGGGATATTGGTCCAGTAAAGTAGCAGACTTTCTTCCACTTGCTCTTGCAAACCTGTTTGGTCGCACATATACAATATACACAAGCAAAGTTGACCAGCTTGATATTATTTAGAAGTTGTGCGTTATTCCATGAAATAACAACAACTGCTTAAAAGCAAAGTGCTTTGTTTCCGCAACACGCTAGTCGTCAAAAAAACAAACACAATATTATATCTTGCTAAAACAAATACTAAAGAGATGTTTCCAGGAGTCCGACACATATTGTCCGGCAAATCAAGTTTTTTATCTGACGTACATTTTTTGTTTTCTCGCGCCAAGCTTACCGCGAATATCATCATTTACTGACAATAGGGCTAAGATGGCTCTATATCGCTCAACTGAGCACTATCGCTCCAAAAGGCAAGGAGTAGGTAAAAAGGTCATGCTCAAGGTCAGAAAGGACTGCTTGCAAAAAATATACACGCAGCCCAAATTTCAGTGTAGCTTGAAAACAATGTAATTACACGTAATTATTTTGACCTACATTTCATCAAGATAACACTCTGACTAAGTTAAAATACGATTGGATACAAAATGTGGCTTCACAATTATTTTTCTATCATTTGCCATAGGAATCTTGGTTTTAATCCCGCGTCACCAGATTTCAATCATCAATACAAATAATCTGACCAATTTTCATGATGATTAGACTTCATAAGGTACATGTAAGGGTGGACGGACAGACAAATAGACAGAAATCGGATGATCACAATAGCTCACCTAAGAGCATTATGGGAACATTTTCATCACTCATCTACTCAATCCCTCTGATGTTGGAGCTAGATAATAACTCATCTTTAGCCATAAATTATCTTACACAAGCAAGATAAATCTTTCATTAAAAAACTACACCGTTTAAATTATTTTTCTCGCTGATTCTTTAGCAACGAATGCTACAATTATCATGCAATTATTTCTATTATTATCTTGCACTTTCTTCATAAGATTTCAAACATGAAGCGATATTATCGCATCAAATATACATAGATATTTAGCAACAGGCGATCATTAAACGCTTCCGTACTAACCAGTGAAACGGTAATAAAATTAAACAAATTTAGGGATTAACCAATAATTTACTAGGATATGCAAAAACGATTTTCGTATAATTATATACTTTAGTTTAAACATTATTTATTCATATATGCATGAACAAATACAATATATATATAAACAACATCCAGGATTAAGAAGAAAGCTTTACAGCTTATTTAAAACTCTTTGCTCATCAATACATTTACAAATTCGTTGTCAGTAACAATACTGTAAAATAAGCAGATATTACTGAAACATAAAGGGTGTAAGAAGTTGATATTATCTTCATCATAGAGTATCATGCAATGTAAAAGAACAGAAGTGCATAAACTTACAACTCAAAAATTTAAGTTAACTAGTCGAAATATGTATTATAATGTAGAATGTATTGAACAGCGAGTTATACCATCTCTACGGAAGCGTATGATGGTCGATAGTTACTATTTATGTCAACTAGACATGTGTGTGGCAATATGTTGACTTTGCTTGATAATATTTTGCATTTTTGCGTTATGCCATGAGAAACTAAAACAATTGTTTAAAAACAGAGCTGTTTCTTTTCGTAACACGTTAGACGTAAAAATGCAATCACAATATCATATCTTGCTAAAACTATTACTGAAGGAACTTTTTCCCGAATCCGACAAATATTGTTTGGCAAATAAAGTTCTTATCTGACCTTTTTTTTTTCGCGCAAAGCTGAAACCGAACACCATCATTTACTCTGCAGCCCTCAGCTATAATGAATTACAAGAGTGCTAAGATGGTCCTACATGTATATCGCTATCCTGGCCCAAAGACAAAAATAGGTCTAAAGTCATGATCGAAGCCAACCGCTGACAATTTTTAAAATATCTTCGCGAAACGGTAAACACATTGTAAACGTAGGTCAAACATCAATGTACATAGTGATCTAACGTTTGACCAGATGTTACGCAGTTTCGGTCTTGACAAAAGTTCATCAAGACAAACTTTCTTTCAAGATGACTGATGCCAGTGTGTCAAATGTGGCTTCTAGCGTTCGTAGGTTTTTTAATGATTTGAGCTGAAGTCCTACTTTTTGATCCCACGAAAACGAGCTCATCAAAAAACATTCTGATTAATTTTCAAGATGGTTTGGTTTAAAATGTGAATTTTAGATTGATAATGTTCTATGAGTTCACCTTTTGATCTAGATTTTATGATGTGACCAAATTTCAAACGTGACCTATAGCATTTATCGAGACATTTCCAGAATTATTTGGTGCAGATTTTGCTTCTGGAGTGATACAGGGGTTTTCTATTATTTACCTGGTGTCCTAGGTTTTGATCACACGTAATGCAGTCTCTATTTACGGATGATTGGATATGGTCTAGGATTTGACCCCGCGTGACCTGGTTTCAATTTTTGGTCGAGAGAACATCAAAAAAATATTCTGGCCAATTTTCATGACGATTGTACTTACAGACTGTTCAGACGGTAAGTGTAGACAGATAGACAGGAAGACAGGCTAGGGTGGGCTTAAAAGAGAACATTTTCATAAGTCATCTACTCTAGTTTCACCGATGTCGGAGCTAAATATTAACTCATCTTTAGTAATAAATTATCTTACACTAGCAAGATAAATCTTTCATGCAAAATCTACACCGTTCAAAATGATTTTACTCGCTAATTCTTAAGTAACGAATGCTACAATTATCATGTAATTATTTCTATCATTATCTTGCATTTTCCCCATAAGATTTCAAACGTGATGCGAAGTTTTCGCATCAAATCTACATAAATATCTAGCAACTGGCGACCATTATACGCTTCCGTATATCTCACATAAGTGTTATCAAAATGGCAGTTAATATCTATATTAAACATAATTTTAACTTTCTTGTGATTTGCATGAGCAGAAAATTCACACGCAAGAGATAAAACTCGCAGAGGAGTATTAAAAGAAAATATACTTAGAAAACTAGAAAAAAAATGGGAATATGACAGGACTCAGATAATGAATATGTAAAACGAGTGAGTAAAATCGATAATGATTAGAATTATGTAAGGCTTGTTTAAATTTGCATTTTATTACAGGTTTTTATATTTATTCCTGAGTAAGGGCGGTGAGTTGATGCCTGTAGTTTAAAGTTGTGTTACCGCTACCGTTGTAAGTGACTATTACAATTTTACAGCCATAGAAAATGGAACATTATAAAAGTTATAATCAAAATGCGTTATTCTCTATAGCAATTACTACGGAAGCGTATAATGGTCGCCAGTTGCTAAATATCTATCTATATTTGATGCGATAATATCACTTCATGTTTGAAATCTTATGAAGAAAGTGCAAGATAATAATAGAAATAATTGCATGATAATTGTAGCATTCGTTGCTAAAGAATCAGCGAGAAAAATAATTTAAACGGTGTAGTTTTTTAATGAAACATTTATCTTGCTTGTGTAAGATAATTTATGGCTAAAGATGAGTTATTATCTAGCTCCAACATCAGAGGGATTGAGTAGATGAGTGATGAAAACGTTCCCATAATGCTCTTAGGTGAGCTATTGTGATCATCCGATTTCTGTCTATTTGTCTGTCCGTCCGTCCGTCCCAATGTCCGTCCACCCTTACATGTACCTTATGAAGTCTAATCATCATGAAAATTGGTCAGATTATTTGTATTGATGATTGAAATCTGGTGACGCGGGATTAAAACCAAGATTCCTATGGCAAATGATAGAAAAATAATTGTGAAGCCACATTTTGTATCCAATCGTATTTTAACTTAGTCAGAGTGTTATCTTGATGAAATGTAGGTCAAAATAATTACGTGGGATCAAAACCTATGAAATTGGGTCTCGAAGGATCAAAAATTTGTACTTCAGGTCGATTCATAAAAAAACCTACGAACACTCTAGAAGCCACATTTGATACCCATGCATCAGTCATTTTGAAAATAAGTCAGAGTGCTTGTCTTGATGAACTTTAGTCAAGATCGAAACTGTGTAACATGTGGTCAAAAGTAAGGTCACCGGGTACATTGTTTTCAAGCTTCACTGAAATTTGGGCTGCGTGTATATTTTTTGCAAGCAGATGTTCTTTCTGACCTTGAGCATGACCTTTTTACCTACTCCTTGCGGTATTCGCGGTAAGCTTGGCGCGAGAAAACAACAAATGTACGTCAGATAAAAACTTGATTTGCCGGACAATATGTGTCGGACTCCTTAAAACATCTCTTTAGTATTTGTTTTAGCAAGATATAATATTGTGCTTGTTTTTTTGACGACTTGCGTGTTGCGGAAACAAAGCACTTTGCTTTTAAGCAGTTGTTGTTACGCACAACTTCTAAATAATATCAAGCAAAGTCAAGATATTGTCACACACATGTCTAGCTGACATAAACAGTAACTAGCGACCATTATACGCTTCCGTACAATTACATTCTTATTGAATGTGGCAAATCCTTTTTATTATCCTAGTAAACTACTGAAATTCAATCCATATTGGTAGGTATATTTTCATTTCTGTTTGAAAGTAATAAAAATAAATCGGTGTAACTTATTAGATACATGTTTTCAAAGCAATTAAAGGATCTTTATCAATCATAATTTAGACCGACTATTTTGAAGAGTCATACAAATGTAAATATAAAAACAATGAATCTCCTAGTATCACCTTTTCTTGTTTTCTTAGTTGATTACTACCAAAATTGCTTTGATTATCAATGAAAAACATCTAAAGCCAATCCAAAAAGAGACAAAACTATTGGGAAAAAAAACAAATTATTTCAGAAAAAAAACTTACTATGTATGATAGTTTTTGTCATAAAAATGCATATTATGGGTGTGTTTTGAATACTTACATTGTACTTATAGTCCTTTGATATGTAACAAACTTGCAATTAATCCTATTATATGTGTTCACTTCACATATATGTTTATATTCTTAAGTATCAAAATACTAAACAAATAAATATTTCATATATTTACCTTTTAAAGTCTTATACAAAACTGATCAGGAACTATATAAATTCTACGAATACGTGTAATTAAACGTAAAATGCAGATTCTAAAAAACGCTGTACATCAAGGTACGTTGTTACATTCAGTATTATTTTCTTTCTTATTTTGTTTTACTCTTAAACCTATATTTTAAGGCCATGAAAATAATATCAAAAGGTTGATACTTTTTTTAAAGGATATCAAAGAGCATTTAACCTGCTTGTAACATGGTATGGTGAAACAAAAATGACAACACAGGGAAACATACAACCGTAGCCGATAGTTTTCCCTGTGTTACCCTTTTTAGTGTCACGTACTAAAGTCCGAGTCTCAAGTGTCCTTTAACTGATTTATCCCTTGACACCATAACAAAATTAATTTAAAACTGAAAAAAAAAACACAACTATCAATGAAAAGTTATAAAAAAACAAGAGGGCCATAATGGCCCTTTATCGCTCACCCGAGTACAACTGCTTTTAACAAAGTTGCTAGAAATCATCGAAACAACCTTTCCGACAAATTTCCAGGATATTTGGGCTGAAAATGTTACCTCTAGAGTATTAACAAGGCTTTTCCATATTTGGGCTCTGTGACCTAGTTTTTGACCCCAGATGACCCATATGCGAACTTGAGCTAGAAATCATGAAAACAACCTTTCTGACAAATTTCCAGGCTATTTGGGCTGAAAATGTTACCTCTAGAGTATTAACAAGGCTTTTCCATATTTGGGCTCTGTGACCTAGTTTTTGACCCCAGATGACCCATATCCGAACTTGAGCTAGAAATTATTGAAAAAACCTTTCTGACAAATTTACAGGATATTTCGGCTGAAAATGTAACCTCTACAGTGTTAACAGGGTTTTGCCACATTTGGGCTCTGTGACCTAGTTTTTGACCCCAGATGACCCATATTCGAACTTGTGCTAGAAATCATCTTAACAACCTTTCCGACAAATTTCCAGGATATTTGGGCTGAAAATGTTACCTCTAGAGTGTTAACAAGGTTTTTCCATATTTGGGTTGTGTGACCTAGTTTTTGACCCCAGATGACCCATATCCGAACTTGAGCTAGAAATTATTGAAAAAACCTTTCTGACAAATTTACAGGATATTTCGGCTGAAAATGTAACCTCTACAGTGTCAACACGGTTTTTCCATATTCAGGCTGTGTGGCCTAGTTTTTGACCCCAGGTGACCCATATTAGAACTTGAGCTAGAAATCAACTTAAACAACCTTTCTGACAAATTGCCAGGATATTTGGGCTGAAAAAGTTACCTCTAGAGCGTTAACAAGGTTTGGTCAACCTGTTTTTCCTAGATACCATTTGGACCCTGATGGGACTGACCGTTTCGTGACAATTGAGGCCACTAGAGTGTTAACGAACTAAGTGTGGACGGACGACGGACGACGGACATTCGTCGATCCTAATAGATCACCCTGAGCCAGCTCAGGTGAGCTAATAAATGCCCAGTTTACGATTTTGATTTTATTTCCTACATACTTTTCAATGATGATGCATTCGCGTTTTACTTCCGACCAGTAAATCTTAGAGTTATCATACCCAATAATTATCGTCGTACTGCATTATGGCAAAGCAAGATGCTTAGAATATAATGAATGATTTGAAGAAATACAGTACCTAATTAGTGACATCAAAATAAACCTTACATCAGCAAGCCATGATGGCCCGATATCATTATGGCCCTAAAACGCTCACCTGCGTACTGTTAGCCACTATATAAGATCAACAGCGCAACAGAAAACAAAGTAAAAACACAGCGATTCTTAAGTTTTTAATTGTATGTAAATTTGTTTAAAAGCAGGTAAAACGCATCAAATTTATCTTTCAAAAGGTACACAAAATATCATTGAGGGGCATGATTTGAACACATTTGATAGAAGTCCACTTTTCACATTTGTTATGAATTTTAAACAAGAGGGCCAAGATGGCCCTATATCGCTCACCTGCGACTTATGACAATATGTGACCAAACTTCAACTCTAAAATATATATCATAAACACAAACATTATGTTTGACCTTGGCAAGGCAAACCTATTACATGATGATTGGGTTGTAAATGTCACCTGTATGGCATAATCAAGATTTTTAATCGGGTGACCTAGTTTTTTACATCAGATCACCCATATTCATACTCGACCTAAATTTCATCAAGAGCAACCTTCATTGCAAACAAAAGGTTTTTCTACAATTTTACCTAGTTTATGACCCTAGATGACCCATGTTCGAACTTGACCTAGATTTCATCAAGGCAATCATACTGAACAAGTGTCATGAAGGTCCAATGTAAAATGAAACCTCTATTGCATACGAAAGGTTTTTCTATGATTTGACCCTGTGACCTAGTTTGACGCTATATGACCCATGTTCGAACCCGACCTAGATTTTATCAAGGCAATCATACTGACCAAGTGTCATAAAATCCAATGATAAATGCAACCTCTATTGCATACACAAGGTTTTTCTATGATTTGACCCCGTGACCTATTTTTGACCCCGGATGACCCATGTTCGAACTCAACCTAGATTTTATCAAGGCAATCATACTTACCAAGTTTCAGAAGGTCCGATGAAAAATGCAACCTCTATTGCACACACAAGGTGTTTCTATGATTTGACTCCGTAACCTGGTTTTTGACCCTAGATGACCTATACTCAAACTCGGCTAGACTTCATTAAAGCATTCATACTGACAAAGTCACATGAAAATCCAATGAAAAATGCAACCTCTATTGCAAATTATATTTCTATTTCTATTTTTCTATGATTTGACACCTAGTGTATGAACCCAGATGACCCATATCCGAATTCGACCTAGATATCATAAGGCAGTCATACTGACCAAGTTTTATGAAGATCTAGTGAAAAATGAAGCCCCAACTACATACACAAGATTAAGTGTGGACAGACAGACAAACAGACAGACAGACGACGGACACCAGGCCGTCACAATAGCTCACCTTTGAGCACTTCGTGCTCAGGTGAGCTAAAAATCATGTTTTGGCATTACAGTTTGATATTGCTGCACATCCTGGATTTCATATAAAACATCACTACTTCTATTCTTATATATTGGTTTAAAAGTAAAATAAATATAAAAAAAATATTTTTCAATTACTCTTTGCATATAATTATTATTTATTTCTATAGTGTTTCTTTTAGTGTAACGCATTTAAACATTGTCGGTGTTGCATTGTCTTCATTTTGATCTTGAGATGCCAGAAAACAAAATAGAAATAATATGGTCTCTGTATTAATCTTAACTGTTTCTTTGATATATCAGTATATTTCTACATTGTAGAAAACTAATAACATAAAGAATTTAACCGCCTTGCAATAGACGGTTGAGTTTTTAAAAGAACCGAGCCCGAACTCCGGTAAGTGGCTATTTCCCTAATAAGTGATACCTTTTAAAAAGTCATAGCATTTTTATACGTATGTATATTATAATACAAAGTTCTAATATTGCATAGTAAAGCTTCGAAGTATATTAATTACACGACAAATGTAAATATAGCGTACTCGGTAAGATCCTATCTCTCTACTTTTCTCGTAATTAACAAAATTCGTCGAAAATTATATACGTAATGTTATACGGATATGTGTAGGCTAAACTTGGAAAAGATTATCATTTTGTAGTGTTCTCTAGTATATAAGGATCTCAAGAATAAGAGATAAATGTTTAATGGATCCGTTTAATCTTCTTGTAACTAAATCCGTGACAAAAACAATGTAAAACCATATCCTCTACAATTCACTGTGTCAATGTTTAAATGTCCTATTAGAGATGTACACGCTAGTAACTGATGTGAAGATGGACACCGGATAAGCAATTATTACGGGGGAGTTTCTCAAAATTGTTATCAACGTTCATATCGATTGTACCATTTTATTATCTATTTTATTTACGTAAAATCCTAAAGGTACACAGAGGCTGACCATATTTTTGAACCAACAGATAGTATATTGTATGTCAGACCTCAATCAGTTATACGATTATATTTGACCAACTGAATATCCAACGGATACTCTGTACTTACTACTATTCTTACAGCGCCTTTCATTTCCATTTTTAGCAATGATAGGTACATGTAGTACTGCTTGGGGTTAAAGAGGAGGACCAAACTTAAAAATGTATGCGCATTGTAGTTCCGTAAACCTTCATAACAGTTTCATAACTCTTTGGTAAAGCGATTTATTTAAAAAGGTCAATATATTGGTATTTTGGTCAGAAACGAGACAATAAATGTTCTTCTTGAAAACGCGTTTTTTTATCATTTTATGAACAAGCATTTTGAGAAAATAATATGCTGGTAGTTAAAATCCTTAAAATTGTCCGTTTTAATTCTTTTCTGTCCGCTTGACTGATACAGTCAACAGTAGAGAGCTGTTCTGCTGCATACTTTTTACATCTTGCCCACTATCTAATAAAATAATAATTTCTCAAACATGATATATTTAAACAGAAGGTGTTAAAGTGAATGCAAAGATCAATAAAACATGTGAAATTCAACGATAGCGATTTCAGAAAATCTATTGGATACATTCGCGAGTTTGGTTTAACACTGTCAAAGCTGTCACAGTTGTCAAAAGCTTTGCTACGCATTAAAAATATAGAAGCGTATTATTTAAGAAATATAGAAATACTTAAAGGAATGTTTATGAGAATCTTTTTACTGCCACTATGTCTAAAACGTTTAACTGGAGTACTGGTGAAGGAATAAAATAGATTGCCATATTTTGTTGTTCAGAGGAACGTGCATATTGAAACTTGCACTACAGTCAGAGGCTGACATAACCGATATTAGTCAACAAATCAACATCAGTTGCATTAACATCCAAAGATTCGATACAAGAAATGAAACGAGTATTATCAATAAAACAATAAAATTTTCATTACGCCCCTATATCAGTTCATTGCTTATTTCCGGCAAGAAGAGTCACGAAGGAACATGAAAAATTAAACGCTCGACTCGTAAAAAGATCAATATTTCATTTTGAGAATTAATCAAAGCGCTGAAGACCCTGGATTTGTTTGTGTATTCAAAATATATGTTCTTTGTTTTGTTGTGACGGCTATTTCAGTCTGTAATTATCATAAGTGAAGCCTATACCAGTTGGTAATAAGATATGAACAGAATGCAACGTTATAAATCGTATTTTGGATCGTATTGTCTCTGTTTCATTTCCGGTACACATAGACAGCGTACTTAATAAAATGTTTTCACCTACAGTTCCCTGTCTAAGATCAGACACTGTCGAGCGCTAGTTAGTAGTTACGGCGCTTCGATAACACAAACGAACAGGCAATAGCACCGAACAATAAGGGGATCAATTCATTGTGCGGACCGACAAAGTAATAATGCGTATCTATAATGCCACAATATACATTTATAGAACGAATATGGTTCAGACCAGGAAGTAACGATGTTCAAATGTTTTTCTGCAGTCATTGATATGTATTTTAACAAAATAGCTCATTCGATGCGTTTCAAGATAACGAGGCCTATAGTCGACTATAGGATAAATTGCCTTCTACTTAAAACAATCACCACCTGAAATATAACAAATCGTTTAAACATCGACATTAACGTATCCTAACACCTGTTTTCTGCTTAAGGTGCTCACGCGTATTTCTAATACATGTAGGAACGCAGACTAGCTCGCGCCAGGTCCGCAGAATAAACATATCAGCAATAAGGAAAGTTATAATTACGTCCCTTGCCGCGCATTGAATAAAATTTATGAATGGATGGATATAATCGTAAAAAGAGAATGTGTAAACATGCACGTAAATATTCCTGGCTGTTCAAAATATTCCATTCTTTTAAATGACGATCATGGTTAGACATTTTATTGTCACAGAAACTCCAAAACATATGTTTTCTTTCCGCACAATGTTTAAGAAATGGCCGGCGGTTTAAGAAATCTGAACTATTTCTATAGGGTGTATATATATAGTAAATCGTCCCTTATTTTTACGCATTATTGTAAAATGAAATACATCCGCGGTTCTTATTCGAAAACACTTTACTTTAGTTATGTTTACAAAGTTTAGCTGATGCCTCATGAGTTTATAACATTATATATTTAAACAATACAACTTTCATGTCTGCAATGGCCATATGGTTTCAAATGAAGAATCATAATTTGGAATTATATGCTGACTGACGTGCCGGAGCTACTTTCGGATTTGGTACTTCAGGAATAGGCTTCGGAAAACGGTAAGTAAATTTGTTTGTTACACAAACAAATAAAAATCAACATGAAATTAACAAAGTTTAAGACATGTATAGACGCATAGTATTGAACGTTTCTTTTTTTTGGCTGAGAATACAATTTTGAGGGCAAACAGCTTATATGTAAATTTCACATATAGAAGAACGCATAGAAAACATTATTAAATAGAGCTATCACTAAATGTGATTAATACCCCCGAAAGACTGCTTTATAAACTGAGGAAGTTCGTAGTAACAGAATACCTTGAAAAAAAAACACTAAAATAGAGATATTGTTCTTGGCAATAACTCTGTAATGAGTCAAGATATAGTTATGGTTCTTGTACACTGCACTTCCTCTCATTGTGCTGGACCATTGTATGAAGTTGTATTGCATTCCAACCAGTAGTTTTCAAGTTATGCTCTACGACAAAGAAAAGTAAAAATGGGCAATAACTCTGTAAAATCTCGAGATAGAGTTATGGTTCTTGTACACTGCACTTCCTCTCATTGTGCTAGACCATTGTATGAAGTTGTATTGAATTCCAACCTGTAGTTTTCTAGTAATGCTCCGGACAAGGAAAAGTAACAAAGGGCAATAACTCTGTAATGAGTCAAGAAAGAGTTATGGTTCCTGTGCATTGCACTTCCTCTCAATGTACTTGACCATTGTATGAAGTTGTATTGAATTCCAACCAGTAGTTTTCAAGTTATGCTCCGAACAAGGAAAAGTAATAAAGGGCAATAACTCTATAAAATCTCGAGATAGAGTTATGGTTCTTGTACACTACACTTCCTCTCATTGTGCTAGACCATTTTATGAAATTGTATTGAATTCCAACCAGTAATTTTCAAGTAATGCTCCGGGCAAGGAAAAGTAACAAAGGGCAATAACTCTGTAATGAGTCAAGAAAGATTTATGGTTCCTGTGCGCTGCACTTCCTCTCAATGTACTTGACCATTGTATGAAGTTGTATTGAATTCCAACTTGTAGTTTTCAAGTTATGCTCCGGACAAGGAAATGTAACAAAGGGCAATTACTCTGTAATTACTACAGATATAGTTATGGTTCTTGTGCACTGAACTTCCACTTATTGTGCTTGATCATTGTATGAAGTTGTTTTGAATTCCAACCAGTAGTTTTCAAGTTATGCTCCGGACAAGGAAAAGTAACAAAGGGCAATAACTCTGTAATGAGTCAAGATGGAGTTATGGTTCTTGTGCACTGCACTTCCATTTAATGTGCTTGACCATTGTATGAAGTTGTATTGAATTCCAACTAGTAGTTTTCAAGTTATGCTCCGGACAAGGAAAATGCAACAGACCGCCTGACCAACCACCGGGTGACTCCTATATACCCCCCCCCCAAAAAAAAAAAACTTCGTTTCGGGGGTATAATAATTGCAACAGTTTCAATGAATCCACCGAATTATACTCAGTTGTACTTTTGAGAAAATCCCCTGTTTATATCGTTATTCAGGTGTCCGTCCTCACATCAGTATACTGCCTATACATCTCTATTATCAAGCATGCACTTAAACCCAACTTGAGTAAGTATGTGCTAACACAGCTCTATCAATTATTTTCAGTTGAGAAGGGAAGATAAACTGATCAGATGCCCCGCCAGAGTTGTAGAACATGAAGACTGCTTTATGGCCTTGCTTATGCGTTTCAACTCTCTATTTAATCTCTATACACTTGCATGCAAACTATAACGAACAGTTTCTAGGTCGACAAAAAGATGATTATTAGGGCTCGGTCTTCTCGACTGTAACCGGGGGTTACACTACCAAGAGCGTATAACTCTCCGACAGAACACTGATTCCTGCCTATGACATGTAGACAAAATAAAAAAAATCAAGAGGGCCATGGTGGCCCTATATCGCTCATCTCAGTACTAGTGCACTTACCTAAGGAAGTGGTTAATTTTTACCCCAGGGGCATAATTTGTAAAAAGCTGCTAGACGACCTCTAGACAATGCTACATACCAAATATCTTAGCTCTAAGTCTTTTGGTTAAGGAAAAGCAGATTCTTTGAGTTCGGGGGAGATGTTGTGTAAGAAGACCCGATTTTTCGGTAAGGAAGTTATTCAACTCCTATGTAATTAAAACCATGACTTTTGACGAATTTTAAAAGACATCCTCAGTTGAATGCCACTTAACATTTCTACCAATTCCTTTAGACATCGAACCGTCGGTTTCTTACGAAAAAAGTTTTAGTCTTACATTTTGGTTGTTTGACAACTCTGCTACATTAAATAAAGTTAATTGAACTAATTTGTAAGAATGGCATCCGAGAATTATTTCCTTGAGGTTTCGTTGAAGTTTTGTAGAAATGTTAAAAAGCATTAGAGAAGATTTTACCCTGAACAAGAGGGCCAAAATGACGCCTTATCTGTATACAGTATATGATCGCAACAAATATTCATGAGCGCCAGTCTAAGACTAGCAATCTTGATGTTGACTATTTCTTGTAGCAAACTATATTGTACAACAAACATGCCTTTACTTATGGATTGGTCTACTTAATACAAATATCTTATACTATGTTCAAATAAGTGGCTTCCGAATACAATTATCTCATACTATGTTCAAATAAGTGGCTTCCGATTTATTTGGAAAGCTCAATTGAGCATACTGGAAACTTATTTTTTATGTTAACAAATTGACCAATAATATACGGGAAACTTGTTAAAATATCAGTACGTTGACCACAGAAACACCATTAATTCATTCGTCAATTGTTCAATTAAGTTTCGATCGGCGTATAACTGTCTAACTGATAACAACTAAGAACATGTGAAGATTACCAAGAAGTCCTTTGAGAAAATGTCGCAAACAAGCACACAGTATAATAACCTAAGTGTGTTTTAGTACGGAAACGGTAATGGGTCTCTCAATATCGTGTTGCGTACTGCAAATCTCGATATATTCTCGTGTGAAATCAAACTAATATCACGAGTAGATATATTTTGTCGAGGCATTGCATTGATTATACAAAAAGCAATACATTTTGACGAGATCCGCGCTAGCTATAATGAAATATCGATAAAACATAATTATCGACATAAAACGCCCCTTTCTTGAAGTCGATCTGTTAACCCGAGTTCTAGACTTTTTATCTCGATATATAACGCCGCTTTCTTCATGCTCATTTTTAAAATCACGAGTGTTCGACATAATATCTCGATATAAAACGCCCCTTTTGTTTAGCTCTCTGGCGGTTGCACAGCATAGTTGTCATAATAGCGGTTCGGTGTATGTGTATGCACGCGCATGTCGGTCTATGCGCACGTCCCTCCGGATGAGATTCTGCAGGCTATCTTCTTTCATTGAAAGGCTTTGGATTGACTTGGCGTAATTCTTCACCACAATGGGGCAGCGTGAACAACATTTCAGGCATACAAGACCCAAATCTGTGGCTCAAAGGTCAATGGTATACTTAGTGATTAAAATAAAAGTTGATACATCAGACCTTGTCCGGGCTATACATTCCTCATGAAAGGAAGGATTTTGAACAATGGTACAATCGTTCACAACAATAGGCTGGCGTGTCACACCTAAGACCCAGGTCTGTATCTCAAAGGTCGGTGTTATACTCAGATATTACAGGTTAACATTGGCATTGGAGGAACTGGCACAGCCGTTCAGCACAATGGGACGGTGTGTCACGCATAAAGCCCTTAGCTAAAAGGTTTACGTCACATTGATGTTTATAACGTGACAAAAAAGACATTTTTATCAATTTCCTATATAGTTAATGAGAAACGTAAAAACGGCATCTAGTTCAACTGTTTTGACGTTTGATATAAACAATAGGAAATAAACAGAAATATCTTTGTATCACACTATAAACATCAACCGGCAGAAAAATAATATCAGTTACGTCAAAAAGCCTGGACAAGGATATCGTTGGAAGCGATGGACGCTCCCTTAACTCGCGCCTTCATCTCAAGGTGTCCAGTTTTGTCAAAAAGTGATTATTAAATTTCTGTGCATAGCAGACCTATTGTTCTTTGACAGTGCACTTCCTCTTAATGTCCATTACACTATGTGAAAAAACAAGTAAGTCCTAGGAATTATTTTTCAAGTTATGTTCATGACGATGACGAGAATTAGTTCAAACGAAAAGGGATCTAAATCAAACTTGTGCAAGGAAGAGTATCATATGTCCTCTACCATTGTGTGAACTATCAAGCCAGTGCAGTAAACGCTTTGTAAGTTATGTTCTGAATATGTAAACTTTTATAAGATAACAAAGGAAAAAAATTCAAATGTCGGCAAGACAGACTCATTGTCCTTGGTGCACTTTCAATTAATGTCCTCTCATCACTGTAAAATAACAGGTAAATCCATTGAATAGTTCTGTAGGAATATCCCTATCCCTGACAAGCTTTATTTCATATTGCAATTGGAGACAATAATCATGTTAGGTCACTTACCTTAAGCGTACTCTAGCCATAATCAAATACACTGAGGTCCAGATAAATAAATTGGAATAGTACACTAGTAAGAATAGTATCTGTATTTATGGAATGAACGATACGGACAAAGACGAAACATCCAGCAACACTGCAGAAAAGGTTAAAAATCTCTGCAATGACCGTTTAGAAATCTCATTATATGTAGCAAATACAGACATAGTTCATCTGATGGGGAAGTTTGGCAATGATGGAAACAGACTGGTGATATGTAAATTAGTATCAGAACAGATGACTTTAGGTTATGAGTGTAAGTAAAACGTTAAAAGGCATTAGAGAAGATTTAACCTTGAACAAGAGGGCCAAAATGGCGCAATATCGCTCACATGAGTCAAGAAACATATTCCGTTAATTTTCCATTTTCCTTATGATTGAATGCAAAATGTGCCCAATATCGTGTTCACAAGCGTTTTCTTTTATTTGCCAAGGTGACCTAGATATGATCCCAGGTAACCCAGATTTAAAACATTTACACAAACATTCTGACCAATTTTCATGCAAAGTGGGTATCAAATGTGGCATCTAGAGTGTTGAAATGTTTACCTTTTATTTGACCTCGTGACCTAGCTTTGATCTCATGTGACCCAGTTACGAACGTGGCCTAGAGATCAACAGACAATTATACCGATCAATTTTCATGATGATTGTTAACAAGATTTCCCTTTGATTTGCCACGTTGAACTGGTTTTTGGCCCGGTGTCACCAATTGTCAAACTCGACCTAGATGTCATTAGTTTATACACTCATTCTTACAAAAATGATATTAATACCCGATGCACATAATGCAGTCTCTATTAAAATCATAAGGTTTTCCTATGATTTGACCTGGTGACCAAGTTTTTGATCCTCGATGATTCATATTCAAACCTGACCTAGATTTCATATAGACACTCATTCTGACAAAGTGTCATGAATACTCGGTGGAAAACGTAGTCTCTTTTGCACACAAAAGCGTGGACGGACATCAAAACAAATTACCAGTTGTTGATTGGATTATTTGCTTACAGACAGAGAGTAAAATACCCAATTTGGAAAAGTCATTGCTCTCACCAGTTATAAAAAGTGCTTTAATATATAAAAAATATGATTTTGTTATAACAAAATAATGTGCACTAACCAAGTACTAGAAATGAAACAAACTGTCCGTAAGACAGTGCACTCGACTTTTCTCAGTACAAAACTTTTGGCAGTAAAGGGTAAAACAAGAATCTGTCTATTTTCAAAGTATAAACAAGTGCCGTAAGTAGCAAGATATCAAGTCGTAAATAGCAAAATATCAAGTCATGAGTTATTTAACATAATTGTTTGATACCCCTGAACACTATAGCAAAGATTTAAATTTATACTTCAATTGGTTAATGATAATTGTGCATGACAGTACAGATAGATGTCTTGATGGTACACACGTATTCCAGTTTTCAATATAATGTCTAATATATAATTTATACATATAAAATGTGGACTGGTACGAAAAACTTAACCGAAATTCTAAGCGAAAAAAGGCCATAATTCAGAAGAAATCATTGACAGAGTTACCCTCTGTAGCCTACGTGTGGGAGTCATGATAGTAAAGAAGTATTCCAACTTTCAAAGTAATATATCAAATGGTTATGTCCAAAAGTGGACTGGTAAGAAAAACTTAACAGATATTCTAAGTCGATAAACTTTAAGGGCTTAATTTATACACTATGTGCAGTAAGATGCGCATAATGTCACTTTAAGGACATCAGTATAAGATAAATGTCTCTTATACTCGTAAGGGTTGGAAGCACTAGCTCTATGGGCATGGACATGGGACATTCTTGTTTTTCTTAATATAGACCAAGCCATGGTTGATTTTGGAAAAGAAAACTACACTATTGAATTTTGTGTGGTGTTGTAGGGTCGGCCGAGAAAGGTCCTCGAACATTACAACACCACCTAGTTACAGTCTTCTGCACTTTTGTTAACCTATTAGTGTCAGTTTGGGAGTATGGGATCCAAACCTTGTAAGCATACACAACCTGACGTCTGATGAATTTCTTATAGACAATGAATTTGGTAGTTTTTCGTGAAAAAGCCAAGTTCCTTCTAAAACATCAAAGAGTCCTATTGACTTTATTGCTTGTAATTTGGATGTGACAGTCCCAAGCCATTGCATTTGTAAAAGTAAGGCTAGTGACTGGTTATGGAGGATATAATTATGAGGAATTTGAGAGCTGAGTTGTTGGTTAGTGATCATTAAGTTGTGACATTTAGAGGCGTTTAATTTCATAAACCAAGTTTCTTCCCAGATTGCGACTGTAGCCTGTTTGTCTTTTTGAAGTAAGGTGCAATCGGTCTCATTATACGTGCCTATATAGGTCACAGTGGACAGCAAATATAGTCTAACATAGGATGCTATGATATCGGGCAAGTCGTCAATGTACAGTAAGAAGATACAGGGCCTAAGCCTTTGGGACACCCGAAAGGACATCGGTCGAATATGTTCCCCATCTAAAACTAATAAAAAGTTTAGCCATTTCAAAGATAAAGTACATCATTATGAGTTTACCAAACCAGAGTATAGATATTATTAAAGTTATTCAAAAAAAATTATATTGTCTTCAGGCCCTGATAAAGAAAAGTGCACCATTATAACCTATACATATGAGTATGGCGGATTGTGAATCTTTTAGATGAATAACAACACCAAATAATCTAATATGGTTAAAGGTCAATATGTCTCTCTAGATTATTTCTTTAAATTTGGAGTTCATTTTTTTAACACGAAATAGCAATGGTCGGTAATAATTTTAAAAGGATGTGCTTCCAGGTTTCATCAAATTAAGTTGCATTGAGAGATCGTCTTGTATTATAATATGTTTATATTGGGGGAACTATAGCCTGTTTTCCAAGATTCTTAAGAAATGGTGTGATTTTAATCAATGAATTCTTAGACAAAAATGGCAACCTTTTGTCCTTAACTGAATTTACTACTATCCGTAACATTAATACAAATTTTCTTCAATGACAAAGAATTATAGAATCATTTAGTTTTCTTAATACAATGTAGAATTCCCCATCTTCCAAATACAACCTGTGTCCATTAAATATATTAATAATGAAATAAAGTACTGTAGGATTATTTATGACTATTTGGTACAGACAAACACTTTCCCATGTTCCAGGGGGGCTGAAGAGCAACGCGACAGGCCCTGTAGAAAGGCGAAAAGATTTTTGGTGACAAATTGTATGTTACAAAAAATGGTATTACAAATAATAGCTTGTGTTCTTTTTGTAACAGACAAAGTGAAACTGTTACACATTTGCTGTGGGACTGTCAATTAACTGACTCTTTTTGCGACAATGTAAAAAAGGACAATTGTACAGATTTAGATTAAGCTTGTCCAAGGCTGATGTTTCTTCGGGAAATGATTAGTTAAGTAAAGCCGCAATAAATATGAGTATATGTTTTAGTGGCTAAATTATCAGTATAAAGTAACAAGAGGGCCATAGTGGCCCTATATCGCTCACCTGAGTACCAGTGCACTTACCTAAGGAAGTGGTCAATTTTGACCTCGGGGGCATAATTTGTACAAAGTTGGTAGCCGCACACTAGAAATGTTACATACCAAATATCTTAGCTTTAAGCCTTGTGGTTTAGAAAAAGAGGATTTCTAAAGGTTTTCCTTCATGTGTCTATGTAAAACAAGTCACCCCTGGGCGGGGCCAATATTAAGCACAGGGGCATGATTTGAACAAACTTGGTAGAGGTATACTACACAAAGCTGTTTACTAAATATCTTAGCTTTAGGCCTTGTGGTTTTGGAGAAAAGATTTTTAACGTTTTTCCTATAGAAACCTATGTAAAATCAGGTGACTCCCGGGCGGGGTCAATTTTGACCCAGCGGTCATGATTTGAACAAATTATGGTAGAGGTCCACTAGGCAATGCTACATGCCAAATATCTAAGCTTTAGGCCTAGTGGTTTCAGAGAAGATTTTAAAAGTTTTTCCTATTGGTTGTCATAGCAACCAGAGTTCAGCATGGAATGATATTTTTTTAAACAATTGTGGTAGAGCTACATGCAAGGAACATCCCTGCCAAGTTTCAGCAACATTGGCTCAGAGGTTTCGATAAGATGTCTTTTGAAGCAAAATGTTAGCGGACGACGGACAATTATCCATCCTAAACTCTCACCCTGAGCAAATAAAATGAAAAATGTTGTTCCTTCTATTCAAATGTTTATTATGAAGTTAAAGTATATATAAAGACAGAGTAATTCAATGCAAAAAGAGTAGGCAAATTATAATATCAAGTGAGTGGAGGTAATATTTTACTTCTTCTACTTGAAAACAAAAGTAAATATTTTTACATGATGTTCATTTATTTCAAGCATCGCACTGCCATGATTTCCTCTGCACTATTTTCTGTTTGTATAATCTGATCAGAGTTCGAATGGCAGTGGACTTTTACTGAACTGAAAATTGTAGCTCTATCAAAAAATGCAAATTACAGACTGAGATCATCGTCATGTAATAACTTGGTTATATCACAGTATAAGACAACCTATTATAAAGATTCTTTTACGTACTACAGTGCGCAAATCTGGAATAATATTCCTACTGATATCCGCTCAGCTCAAACATTAAATTCCTTTAAATGCAGATATAAACAGTACTTGTTGCAATCACCTGTTATTTAATCAATTTATTGTTATTGCTTTTGTTGTATTACAGATTAATCATTTATCACACGCTTTAATTATACAATACTTATAATAAGTTTATTTAGAGTGTCTGTCAATAAGTGAATGACTGTGTGTAGCTGGACAGTTTCAGTGTATGTAAGTGAATGTGTGTCTCTTAATTTGTTTATAGAAGGCCATGTTGTAAATAAGGTGTATGCTTTTATTTCTTCTTGTATAACCTTAATATGTTACCTTCTTGAAATAAAGAATTTATTATTATTATTATTATTATTATTATTATTATTATTATTATTATTATTTGTTATTATTATTATTATAACTTGATTCTTTTACAAACTTTTTCATTTTTGTTTTATCTCTCAATATGAAATGATGGAACCAAAGTCATTCACATAATTTTTATATAAATTCAGAAAAAAAACATTTCTGGTGCAAGAGTTGCTTCCCTTATATCAGTAGAATAAACTATGCTCTATAATTAAATCTTGCATTTCGCCTTCCGCATTTACACACTTCCATTCTGCAAGGCTTTATTCAAACAACGCAAACATTTTCCAAAAGAAATACTCGGGTTAGGCTCTTGACAGACATGTAAATTTCATGAAATTAATTGACACCAGTTTATGACATGATAATTGTTGTTTTTTTCGGTTGGCATTCATACATTCAGTTGGTTTTAAACAAAAATAAGCGGTTTAAAAAGATCAAATTTCTAGAAGGGTTTTTCTTCGTTAATCAGACAAACGAAAAATAGTGAACGAAAAGTTTTGTTAATTAGAAATCCTAAAAAACTATTTCAAGTAGTGTTTATACTTTATCTTGCAGTAAATATATGTTGAAAAAGTAACTTGAGAGAATACGTCTGGTTTTATCTGGTGAATTTTGTCTAAACCTCATATATGTAACAAGAGGACCAATATGGCCCTTTATCGATCACCTAGTACATGACCTTTGACCAAAACTCAACCTTAAACTACAGATACATGTACATGTAATAATCACATATAATATGCTTGACCTTGACAAGGTAAACATGCTGACCAATTTACATGATGTTTGTATAGTAAATGTGCTCTCTAGAATTCTATCAAGGTTTTTCTTTGATTTGACTGTGTGATCTAAGTTTTGACTCCACTTGACCCAGATTCATGATGATTGGATAGTAAAGGTTGCCTCTAGAATGCTATCACGGATTTTCTTTGATTTGACCGTGTATCATACTTTTAAATTCGAAATTGACCTAGCAATCATTGAGAAACATGCTGACCAATGTTAACTATGTTGCTTTTTTATTTTACCGTGTGACCTGGGTTTTTAGCCCAGGAGACCCTTATTCAAACTTGACACAGAAATCATTGCAAAATCATTCTGGCCAATTTTCATAATGACTGGGTTGTAAATGTGGCCTCTATGGCATACACAATGTTTTTCTATGCTTTGACCGGGTGACCTACTTTTAACCCAGACTAATCCATATTCGAATTCAACCTAGATTTTATCAAGACAATCATTCTGACCAAGTTTCATGAATATCCGATGAAAGTTGTAACCTCTATTGCATTCACAAGGTTTTTCTATTATTTGACCTGGTAATCTACTTTTTAATCCCAGATAACCCATATTCAAACTCGACCCAGATTTTATCAAAGTGGTCATTCTAACATAGTTTCATGAAAATCCAGTATAATTGCAGCCTCTATTGCATACACAATGTTAAATGTGGACGAACAGACAGACGACGGACAGCGAGCGGCCACAATAGCGTCTTTATTTTAGCTAATCACCAGCTGACCACTCCTACATTGAAAGCACAGGTATGTGTGGCCCCCTGTTGCTGCATACCTCACCATAAACACACGGTTAAAGATATATTGCACGTAAGATAATTAAACATTACGTAATATCACCTGTTGAAAACATTACGAATTTTCAACTACAGAGTATTTATAGAAACTTATTACACCGTGAATTAATTTATTTCAAATTACACCTAAGCCACTGAAAGTATTTGTTTAATGCAGAGGAGTGGACTGCTAAAATTAAGATCACATTAAGTACATGCATGAATACATCTAAACGTTAATTCTAGGTTGATACTCATGGATCTTATATACTAGTATAATACCTCAGCTGTAATACTATGCTGTCATATTGGTCATATTCTTGTGTATTGAAACATGTAAAGATATAGCGCGAAGTTTAGCTCTGGGATAGTCATCTGTCATAGTCCTTACTGGGGGAAAAAGTGAACTAGTTATTTACATATTGCAGCTGTTGGGTCAGTATGAATAGTAAATAACTAGCTCGGTAATTGCAATTCTATTTTCGCTCTATGCAAGGTGTGTACATGAGAGAAAATAACAATTTCGGTAGTTGCGATTCTATTTAACTGCATGCAACCAAGTAGAGATGTGTTGATGATAGAAAATAACCATTTCGGTAGTTGCGATTCTATTTTCGCTAAAATACAACCCAGTAGAGGTCTGTTGATGATAGAAAATAACCATTTCGTTAGTTTCGATTCTATTTTCGTTTGCATTTTTTGACTTGTAAGTAAACCAGATTAAGTTTGTTACATAATGCTAGCGAAAATAAAGTGCATAAATTTGTCAATAACTAGTAATTTGCTGCCGGAAAATCTTGACAAAATAAAATTAAACCAAGATGGCCTTTTCATTTCTAACTTATAAATTATTTTTACTTTGGGTCTCTCAGAAGAAATGCCAGTTTTGAGCATTTCTAGTTTTTTGTTTGTGTTTTTTTATTTATTTTTTTTTATTTTGCTATAGTCATTTAGCACACAAATAATATAATACTGGTATAACAATATGATTATATAACACCAGAAGTTAAGATTTCAACGCATGTGAATGGTGATCTTAACCCTAACGGCGTCAAAATCTCAATCAAGTCAAACTGGCGAAATTCGCGTAACAGCATTTATATTACCACATTAAATATTGCACAAGAAAAGCGAACAAATCGATTATCATAGACCATTAAATTTTCAAGTGGCGATTTCCAAAAATCTTTCAACATACAAACACGTCTTTCTTCAAACAATGTTAAAACCTTATCCTTTTAGTGTTCTATTTCATACTTCCAAAAACAATAGTTTATTAAGGTTTTTACTTACACAAATAAATCCACGTCACTGAATGGTTTTCCATCAGACGCATGTATATATATCGATCTACTTTAACAAGTTTCAAGTTTATTGGCAAATCGGCATTTTACAAACGCCTTTGGCCATTTAGAATTCAAATATTATGATGGCCAAGACACAATAAACAACATATATAATACATGTATGTTACTAATAAATATATACATTATACAGGTAAATACAAACATTCTTTCGTGAAAACTGTCTAAAAAACAACAAAAAACAGTAAGAAGAAGCGACATCTGCAAGTTTTTCCTTCCTAATTTTCATAGCATCATAAATACATTTTGCTGTGTTACTAATAGTTTTGTTATTCTTGTTAGACATCAATTTAATGAATTTTCTATTCTATTTTAACTATGTAAATAAGTAAATAAGTAAGTAAGTAGGGAAGTAAGTTAGTAAGTATGTTTTCTAAATGACAACATGCTGACAAAAAAAGGTACAGATCAAACCAAAACAAAGCAACACCTTTAAAAACATCACAATTACGTTACCTATCGTGTCGTAAAACTATTGTCCAGTAGAGCTAAAAATTGCTAAGATTCAACAGTAAAAGATAGATATAATTATGTACTAAATTACTAAAGGCGATGACAAAAGCACAGATGTAGGTCTTTTAGGCAAAATTCAGCAGCAAACACAGATGTTGACCATTTAGGCAAAGGACAGCAGCTAGTATGTAGACCTTTAAGGCAAAGGACAGCAGCAAGCACAGAGGTAGGCGTTTTAGGCAAAGTGCAGTGGCAGGCATGTAGACCTTTTAGGCAAAGTTCAGCAGCAAGCACAAGAAGTTTCAGATCTTCTTCGTGTTCACAATTCATTGGATAAGCCACTTACTTATAGAATAACCAAGGACATTTGAAATAAAGTTCGACTTATTGTGATTTTTCACGTCGTTAGTGATGAGTTTCTGTAATGCATATGCAACACAGATGCAGGTTTAAACAAATTAATGTATTAAATCCTTTGATTTTCGTATCAGAATCTAGGTACGTACTAAGTCAGCGATTCATTAATTGCCGAGGATGGAGGGTTGGTCCGAATGAAACGACAATAATGACGAAGACATGCACGATTTTTTCTCCTTGTAAGGTATTGACAAGTATAAGAAAGTTAAGTACTTTATTGTATGTACATGTAAAATAAACTAAATATACCCATGAAATAGTAAGTTTGATATCATAAATTGAATGTTAATAGTTTGTATATCAGCTGTTTCTATTTTTGGTGTTACATTTTCAGTGGGTTTTATTTAGCAATGATTTAAGTTCCTGCTTTAAATACCTAATCAAATAAACCATGCAGTAAAGTAACGATTATGCTCAAGAGGGCGTGGTTAGAGGGTCATAACTTCAAACGTGGTTTATGTCTCGTTTGCATAGATAATGCGTGCTGTAAGACATGAACACTGAAATAATACTGTAAATATTTGCAATCATTCTGATATAATTTATAAAGACAAAATCAAATACATATGAATATATATTTTATACTATTTCATGCTATGTGCTGTGTGTATGTTTTTCCATGTGATGTTTGCAGCCAACAGTATTTGATTATGAGTATTATGAAGCTGAAAGGCCATCTAATATATATGTTTATTTTTCATTTTTTCATTAGTAACTGCTTAAATATTTTCAGCATTATAAATTACTATCATTTAAGCTAAACCCATTTCCTTTTGTTTATAGTTTACAGATCACTGTATTAAATACAGTACTTTTCGTTGTTAACATGCACTTCAATACTCTATGACCATCGTAATCATTCAACCAGCTTTCAGGAAAACGAACAGACTTTGTTGCAGTGACATTTTTGGTACTTTTTCTTCACGCTGGTACTTAAACGTGATTTTTTAAAGATCAAATACAGAAAATAATAGGAATGCAATTAAGTCGTTTGAAATCGAATCAAAACGGTAAAAACGGGCGTTTAACCCCGAAAAACGAATATAGCGAAGTCGGCTCTTTTCTCGATGGCTGCGTAGTGCTTGATCACACTCTATGCTCCGCCTCTCATGAGATCCACAACCACCTCTTAAATATACAACCCTGCACATCAGTTCCATTCATTCGAGATTACAAAAGCTACATGTTTGAATCTGTGCAAAATTTACATTAAAAAGTGTTTAAGTTTTATATTGTATTTCTCTAAAATATGTACTTTTACAGCAAAGTGGGATGTCTTTGTATCCGCTACAGGAAAATGCTTTAAATGGAATAAGCCCTTTATTTATAAATATATTTTCTTAATTTAAATAAAGACATGTATTAAATTGTTTATACATTTTATATAAATTATCATGCCAAGCTCTATATGTAATACAAACAACACTGAAGTTCATAACATCTATTAGTGTTTTAAATCGAATATCAAAGGAATTTTCGACAGTCTTAAAGAAAGGCAAACCAACTCCCATACATGAATAGAGAATTTAGAAAAGCTTATCATAAAAGTGCAAAACATCAAATACATTTGAAACAAAAAGACGTTTTAAAAATTTAGTCAATACATTAAAACATTGATAAAAAATAAATACTTCTTTTCAGGAAAGATGCATTGGCGGTAGCAAGCAAGATTTCTGGAAGATTGTGAAACCTTATAAAAACAATTATGCCTAATGCCTAGAAAATAACAAAGAAACCGCATATTAAACATTAACAGTAAAATCATACTTGAAGTTGTTTTTTCTGTAAAAGCATATATCCCTCCTACCCCAAATGCCCCGCCGCCCCTGCCCTCACCGGCCCCGCCCACAATCACACACACGCTCGCGCACACACACGTTGAACTTTATAATATCATCTAGGGTATAGATTAAAATGTTTGCAAAAATGTAAATGTGGTACAATTACAAGGAAATACATGTTTTCAATGTGCAGAACTAGATCTCATACCGATAACTCATGCGCAGTTTGATTGATAACCATTTAGTCGTATAGGAGAAATAGCACAGACATTGTAATATTCGACAAATCAAGGACAACTCCACTAAAAAATCAATGAACCGGAACATAGATTCTACTCATGGTATGTAAAAGTAGACATACTGTTAAAAAATTCTATTACTCTACATACAGACAAGCGACCTCTAGGGCGTGGTCAATTTTGAGCACAGGGGCAAGATCTGAACAAACTTGGTAGAGGTCCATTAGTGTTGCATATCAAATATTTAAGCTGAATATTTTTAATAAGATTTTTAAAATTTTCCCTATACAAAGTTTATATCAAAACCAGTGACCCCTGGGTTTGGTATTTTTTATCCTAGAGGCATGATTCGAAATAATGTGGTACAGGTCCAGTAGACAATGTCACATATCAAATATCTAAGCTGTAGGCCTTGTGGTTTCGGTAAAGAAGATTTTCCTTTATAAGTCTATGTAAAACAAGTGACTACCTAGGCTGGGTCAATTTTTACCCAAGGCTCATGATTTTAGGTTCACTAGGCAATGCTACAAGTCAAATATCTGAGCTACGGGCCTTCCAGTTTTGGAGAAGAAAATTTTAAAGGTTTTTCTTTCCGTTGCCATGGAAACCAGAGTTCTGCATGAAATACATTTCTTTGAAACCTTTCGGTAGAGGACTATCAAAATTTAATGACAATTCCTGTGAAGTTTTATCAAAATTGGCCTAGCTGTTTAGGAGAAGTCGTTTGAAGCAAACCGCACGCTCGCACGACAATGGACGCAGGACAACCGCTGACCACGATAGCTCCACCTGAGCACTTCGTTCTCAGATGAGCTCAAATAATAAAATCATTTCAGAAGATTCAACTAGTGCAGAAATGCTTCATGAATTCCATATAAATGTTGTAGACCCAGGGGCGTAGCTGCTATAAGGCACATCAGGCCCGAGCCTACAGATTGTTTGGAAAATGAAAAATTTGAAAACGTCAGAAATATAAACAATCTGATGGGGTAGAAAGGTTAACAGAGTTGTGTGCAGCAAAATCATCTGCTATGAATTATCATTTTACATGAATGATAAAAATGAAAGAAAATTAGGGGCAGATAAGTCATATCCCTTAATTGGGACCCGACCGATGACATTCTTTCTCCGGATATTGTTAGTCCCAACATCTGTATCATTCGTGATGACACAAAGCAATGTGTTCTGATTGTTCAAAACCTTGCTGTCTGGTCTGTCTAAGAGGTTTCCGACATTTGCGTATTTCGGTGTCAATAGTTTTAACGAGTCTGGCCTTGCGACCTTTATTTTTATTTTAATCGCACTCTCATTGTATCTAAATATATCTGTTGTGTTGCGTTTTCGGTCAACGTTTTTTATACAATGTATTTGTAACTTCGTTCTACGTTGGAATTCAACTCACTTTGAACACGCTATAAATTACTTGGGTTTAGGTGTTTGACACGTTACTAATATTGCAAGTTTTAGGAAAAAAAATTGTCTTATCTTATAATGGTAGCCGGAAAAGAGTTAGACTCTCGGGTGGCTGATTGACGCCACTCTTTTGATTGCGATTCGTCGATCTCATTCAGAAAGTTTTAAAACTATTAAAGAGGCTTTGTACACCAAAACAGTGTACATTTGTACACGCGATCCAGTATTTAGGAATTTTTAAAACTAGCATAAATATAGAAAAAAGTAGTAAAGATTCAGACATAGATACTCTGTGTTATTTATAACTATGGAACGTGATCTGCAGATTTGTTTACTCCAGCGATTTGTTATAAAAGAAGGTATGCTTCTCTCCATGCTTTAAATAATAAAGAACGGAAACACAAGTGAATCTGATATCTGTTTCGTTAAAGCTAATGAAATACAATCTTTTTTTGCATACCATATCGGGATATCTGCAGTCTTTACCAGTGCTAGAAAATCTCGTCTTACACCCCCTGGTGTAAGACGACTTAATGACGTCAGAACGAACTACTTTTATGAATGATTGTGTACATTCAAACATTACTACAAAAAAAACGCGTAAATGTAAGTCATTAGTTTTATGTTACTTCTGCTACTATTAGTAGAATATGGTATGCAAGAAAAATAATATATCTCTTGCCGCACGTGCAGATGAGAATATCCGACTCTCGGGTAACTGTTTTGGCGGTAACTCGGCAGAGCCTCGTTACCGCCTTAAACAGTTTATTCCCATCTGCACGTGCAACCAGTGAAAGATTCGTATAGGCATATACTAATTATTATGTTTATGCAAATGCTTAAGAATGCAACATATCAGTTGTCATGACACATGTACTCAACAGGCCGTATGACAAGTACCCCATTACTCTAGTTACTCTTGGTTAATCCAAAATAATGATATAATAATAACAATACAAAAAATAAAAGAAAACATTTTAGCTTTTAAACAAACACGAGGTTACAGTCCTCAATAACTAAATAATAAGATATACAATGTATATTTTTCTCTTGTAAGATTTCACCTGTTGTTCTCTCCACCACGTCCGTCTGAAGCCGTTTATTTTTAAAATCATCCTAAGATGATTATAGGATTTTGGGAATACGATTTTTAATTCTTGTTAAGATATGTATGAGCAAATGCATGTAAATATCAAAGCGCTGTGAGCGCTGAAAGCCTGGGGGGCTATAGGTTAACTCCCCAAAAAACAACTTTTCACCTACGTGTTCTGCGTTGAATCTTACCTAAAGCGCGGGTCGAAATGTGCAGAGGACGAAATTCAATATATGACACAGAATGAATGATTCACAAATATATGGGTGACAGGGAAGTTTGTTTTATTATGAAATGTACGTTAAATGAAAAATAATCACATAGTCAACATTATAAAATGTTTAAGCCAGTACAAATAATTCGATCTGCGCTTTGTACAACTTCAAGCGATATGATCTGATGATGTGGATCGAAAATTATTGTGTACCAATGACAAGACCTTGAAACAGAAATAAACAAAGCAATACCAGCAATGAAATATAAATACAGTACTGTACAATGTGTATAACAGAGAAAACCAAAAATGATTCTGGGTTACCTTGTAGTTGTAATCAGTGAAACCGTTCAATGGGCCTCGACATGCAGCGTCCTCGATAAATGGCGGGTGAATTTGATCACGTTAGTTCCTTCTCGGGAATGTACGTAAATTATATCTTCTTTTAGAGACATTTATTTTTAGGTAAATATATATGTAATCGTTCATAAATAACAAAGTTGTCAATGAAATAACATCGGAAATTTGAAAATCAAACTACAAACTCTTATATCGAGCTTCGTACGTTTTCGTAAATTTCCGTAAATATCCGTACTTTTCCGTGATATGCATATGATTATCTTCCGTAATCAGCTAACAGCGCATTAATTTCTAAAACAGAAAAAAATGTGTAATGCAGCCCGTAAGCTATATACCTTCCTGCAGTCGTTTGAAGTTTTATGTACTATTTTTATTTGTAACATGTTCTTATCATATGCGGCATTTGATCTGATCTGTCTTGCACTACTTTCGCATAGCGCATGTTTACAGTTGTTATTCGCACATAGCACGGCTAAAATTCTTGCAGGGTTTGAAATGTGGTATACTAACTTAGGCCTTGGGGACTTTCAGTCCCCAGGCCAAAAACCGTTTTACCGTGACAAAAACTACAATAATTATGGTCTTTATTTTTTTGCAAAAATATGTTCCAGAATGCAGCTGTGGCGATATAGAACATCATTTCTTTTCGAGGAAACATGCCCCCGGACCCCCTAGAAACTGTGTGCCTATAAATTGTATTTCCCCAGCTACGCTCCTGAGACTCAATAGGAAAGGGCTACTTTTGATCAGCAAAATCAAATTCAGTATTGAACATCAAGATTATATAATATTTATTTATTTAGTATGAAAACTTGCTAAAGGTGCAGGTAAGATCTCAGCTATATTACTCAAACTCAGTCAGATGTCCTTAACCTTAACTGAACCAATAACAAACCTTATAAACTTAAAACAACTCTTTAATTCAAATTTTCGGCAATATTGCCTTTTTCAAGAAATTTGTCTACACTTTCTAAATTCACATGTTGATCATATTCATGACAAGCTTAGAAATGAATATGATCAACATGTGAATTTAGAAAGTGTAGACAAATTTCTTGAAAAAGGCAATATTGCCGAAAATTTGAATTAAAGAGTTGTTTTAAATAGAAAAACAGTTATAATTATTATTCCCTGAGGAATATTGAAAGTATTTATCTTATAAACTTATCTTTCTCCACTAATTCAAATACACTTAAACAAGCTCAAGTAACACCTATCTTCAAGAAAATGACCAGCTTCTAAAAACAAATTACAGACCAGTCAGTATACTACCAATATACTAGTAAAATGTTTGAAAAAGTTCTTTCAATTCAAATGTCAGCCTATTTTGACGGTATTGATGACCTTGACTATGACCATTTGACCTACTTTCTTGTTTGTGACAGTATAGTCATGAAAGTTGGATCATATGTGTTGTTTTATAAACAAATTTCAATGTAACTTTTTTCGCACCTTTTTCAGTGTTGACCTTGAAATTGCTGTGTTTTCATTCAAACAAAGCCTTTACATACACCTGAAAACATAACAATCGCTGCACTTTTACTTTGTTTCCTGCGACGCTGCTGTTGGCCTTGTATAATGGGCAATGGTACCCAATTGAGCGATATGAGGCCATCATGGCCCTCTTGTCTATACCTAACGATCGTACACAGCACCATGTGTGAACACTATAAAATGACATGTGGCGTATAGGTAAGAGCACATTGTTATGCCATCAGTTCTAACTCGATTTATTCCAAAGTTTTGGTCAAAATATGTCCGATTACACTGTATTTTCGCGGTCAGCAGTCTAGGAAAATTACCAATATCGGTCTACTGGACTGACTAGGCTGTTCTGTGTACGTTTCGTGAAAACAGTTTGCCCAAAATTGGAATGTTATCAAGTAGAAGGTAACAGAGGTCACTGTAACACTGACTTTGACCCACTGACCAAAACAAACCAGCAGGGATCATCTACTCAATACGGCCAATCATCCTATGAAGTAAAAAGACTGTTAGAGATTTAGACCTCAAGATAATTAACGAAGATGATTTTTAAAGTTCGGTTCACTGTGACCTTGACCTTTGACCCACTGACCCCAGTGCAGGCAACCTTCTGGGTAAGTTTAATGAAAGTTGAATAAATAAAGTGACTTGTAGATTGTTATCAATGTAAAGCTAACTGAGGTCACTGTTACTTTGACCTTTGACCCACTGTCCCCAAACACAACATAAATCATCTACATGTTGCAAGCAACCTAATGAGCAAGTTTCATGAACGTTGAAGAACATTGTCACATATAGAGTGTTATCACGGAAAAGCTAACGAAGGTCACTTTGACCTTGACTTCTGACCAAAAAAAACAATAGGGCTGTATTATTTTTAAAAAGTAGGTCAGTAGGTAATATGAGGCCGGGTTTGACCATGTTACCTCTAAATCAGCAGGGGTAATCTGCTGGAAAAGACAAACCTCACTATCTAGCTTGAAAAGCGTAGGCTTAATGTGTTCCAGTTATTAAACATAATAGATCTGACCTTGACTTTTGACCAAGGGACCTACCAACAACAGGTTGAAATAAACCTATTCATGACGTCTGAGGGTCCTATTCAAAAACGTTCTCGCGTATTGCTTATAATAGCTTTAACCTTGTAATCCCGTGGGCGTGGTCAATTTTGAACTCCGGGGCATAATGTGCACAATCTTCAGAGAGGACCACCAGACAATGCTACACGCTATTGGCCACGCAGTTTCAGACAAGATGTTGAAAGCTTTACCTGTAACTGGCAAGCGACCCCCAGGACGTGGTCAAATTTGACTTTAGGGGGCATGGTTTGCACAAATGTGATAGAGGTACATAACAAATATATAAGACAAATGCCTTAAAGCTTTTCTTATATAAATCTATGTAAAACAAGCAAATTCAGTGAATTTATATCTTCGCCAAATTTAGAAAATAATTGAAAAAGAACAGCAGGAAAGTGTATTGGTTTGTCTGTTTCAGACAAGAAAGCATTTTTAAAATTTCACAACCTCACTGGGGTCTCATCTCCGAAAAGATTATTTCTTCTTCAAGTTATAGTCATAAAGAACTTAATAGTTGTAAGTTAAAGTTAATCAGTACTACTAGTTTAAGACAACAATAATTCTTAAGTTTCTTAAGAAAAGCACTATATCCCCTTAAGTGCCTCATTTCTGTAAAAATCCAGTTTCTAAACTTTCCGTTGTAAGAGAAAACTTAGTTGAATATTTATGCCTCACAAAATCAAATTCTGACAAGTTTTTTCAGAAAAAAGAAGCATTTCTGAAATTTCACCACCCCACTGGGGCCTCGTCTCTTTTGGTGTAATTCTTTTTTCTGTATCTTACAGTCATACAGAACTCAGTTGTAACTCAACTTAAATCAGCACTAATATTAGTTTCAGAAAACAAAAAATCTTAAGTTTCTATACAGAATATTTAAGAAAAGCACTACATCCCCTTGAGGGCCTCATTTTTTAAAAAAATCCATTTTCTAAATTTCCACTTCTTAGAAACTACAAAGCTGTTTGTTGTTTTTGCTAACTATAGTCAAATTCTGACAAATATCTTTTGCAGAAAAGCAGACGACAATGCTTGACACGATTATTACAGTACATGTATCAGTAACATGTAAACTGAATGCCTTTCTGGCTAGAATTGTATGCAAGCAAACAACAACTTAAACAGGCGGGAATCTTCTGTGGCATTAAAAAAACTTACCGTTTTTGTAGTCTCTACATTACGCATGCGCACAAGTATACATATCCTACATGAATGTTGTGGTTGTAAAATAACAAATAATTGTTCACAAGCCTTTGGAACTCTGTTAGATAGTTCTTGCTTAAACACTGTTTTGGCTTCTTGATGATGGTCTATAAAAAGAAATGTTAGGATTATTTGACATCGATTTAATGTTAATATTGTTGGAAAATAAACGAGACAAAGGACTTTATTTATGTTTCTTCGGTGGTTTATAGAAATATAACGGTGGATTATATCCAGATAAACTCAGATCCGTTCCCCGGATTAACGTAAAAAGTATACACAGCGTACTGAATGCCGGAAACAATATGACGATGTCTTCGTTAAAATGACGTCATGTTTGCGATGCTTTCTGATGACGCTTTCCGCAATTTTCGACATTTTATTGAAATAAACTCAACAAAAGTAGTGTTTGAGACATAAAAAAAAACACACAGAAAAATTGTTGTTATCGATGTAATATCATGATAATTTCACCCGTGTACACCAAAAGTAGTTATTTTCACTCGTGGCTGCACTTTTGGTGCCCACTTGGTGAAATTTTAACGTGATATTACACCGAAACCAACAATTATCCTCTATGTATTCAATAATCTGAAGTCAGAGACCCAATAATCTCCCTACTTTCTCCGCGACTATCATGTATTGTCTCAAGTAAATATCTTTTGAGTAAGATTTTTTTCATTTTTGTACATGTAGGCCTATCATACTGCAGACTTTTAGTCATTAATACCTATGTCTTATTATTTTGTAATCGCGATACATACACTTGTTCAAGAGGTGGAGTTAGCAATTAAACGCGCTCTATGTGGTATTTTATGCAGTTTAAGTATCAATAGTATCAATATCAGTTTATATGTCATGATTTTCCTGGGATACTTCTTTAAATTGTTTGCATTTATTATTATTTTTATTATTATTATTATTATTATTATTATTATTATTATTATTATTATTATAGGGGAGCGGTGGAGTAGATGTTATGGTGTCTGTCGCTCATCCCGGAGGTTGCGGGTTTGATCCCCACTGGGTCACGACCGTACCTCCGCACATGACATCAGTACTAGTTATTTAGGAAGCGGACTCGATAAGCTACAATAATAATAAAAATACATGTAATAATTAATGCAAACAATAGAACTAAAATAAATAGTAATAATAATTATTATTATTCTTTATTATATTTTATTTGATAAACTAGATATCCATTTTAGTTTTCTTCATTACTTGCTGCATTGCATGTTGGAGGTGCATAAAATATTCGGAAGATTGGCGTTAATACATGTACTGTGCTTGTTTGCATTTGTACAGTATTGGGTCAAAGGTGATTCCCTATCTTCAAAATCTATTCCATATAAAATTTCATTCTGTGAAAAGAAATCACATCATCCGAACTCATTCTAAATGTTGTCATCATGACATTTTAACCATGAATTGAAAATTTATGGAAAACAGTTTTTATGTTTAAACATTTTAAAAAACTATCATTATTAAAGCATATTTTTGTTCGTAGTGCCAAGTATACAGGATTATAACAGCAAATAGTTCATGTTGTCTTTCAACGATAAAATCAACTGATAAAAAAACTTGAAATAAAAATCTGAAGAAACTGTTAATTTATTTTGATTTTATTGGTGTAAATAGTGTATGCAAATGTATATGAAACTACCTTGGACATTATTGTCATAAAATAATTGACCCAAGTAAAGTCATGAAATACATAGGTTGTGTAGAAAACATACACTGGAAAAATGATAAGACATTAACAACAATTAAATGAATATCCTTCTTACATTCAAGAGATTTATTTAGCTGGTACGACATCTTGGAAAGGCACTCTTCATAATTTTGGATCTCGGTACTTGCCTTTATTCCAAATTCTCCTTAATGAAATGTTTCTGCATGTATATATTTAAAGTACCAGAAAATGCACTGTGCATAATCTCTCCTTTAATGTGAAATTAAATTTTTCAAACACTAGATAAAGTCTTAACCAATTGTATATAAAAACAACTGCAACAGTACCGAAATAGGTAAATTAAGAAATTAATCACTCCCATTGCTTATTCTCCAGAATAAGAAAATAACCACTAAAACTTGATTAATTAATTGCATTCCTACAAACTACTGAATCATGCCAAGGATAAATGTTGATATTCCGTGATGTTTGTTTCACAAGCACACACTTTTCAGTCATAAGCAACGTGAACGATGGGCAAAAAAGTAACTTATTCACACACTCATGAAGTGCTGTTGTTCAACAAAGTGTTACTGCAATAGTCCATAAAGTATTATGAAAAATAATGCATTGACATCCATTACAGTAAGAGTTTGGTAGAATTTGAGAAACTTCAGTTATAGATCAATTTCAGAAGTCAATATTATGTAGATCTACATGTATATATTAGCCTGCTGATGTCAAATGTACATTCTACCATGATCTAAAGGTTAATATGTATCTTTTTTTGCAACTCAGAAAGTGTTGATATATTACCTTGGAAAGATAATAATTATTAATTTATTATTTTAATTTTACATGTAGATGTAATTATTATTTTGATATTGCATTAAATATTCATATATTATTGTGTGGTGGAAAGTATTTATCAATATAGAAACTTATTAAAAGCAGTGGGAAAGTACATTGTACATGTAAATGGAAATGGTATTCTGAAATCACATGTAATTAAAAGGCTTAATAACACCGCTCTTCACAGAAAACTGGTCACTGATAAAGTTGAATTTTATTTTCCTTAAAACTATACAATTGAATATTTTTCGATGTTTGTATTGATCAAATACAAATAGTTTTCAATGTATATAAGGATAAGATGAAATTTATGTCCTAACCTACTTTTAAAATAATCTATGATTTGGAAATAAATATAGGGCATAAAATATTGACAAAATTTAATGCAGTGTTTGACATTGCTAACTATATACGGAGCATTAAACACACGAGAGCAAAAGTTCAGTAGGTCATAAATTTGGAAAGCCCGGTTGAGGATGCATGCATCAATTGTATGCATGAATGGTGCATGCATCAGTTGTATGCATGAATGTTGCATGCAAAGTAGCAAAAATAACGAGCACACGTATGTAAAAATGTTACCTTTAGTATATCTTTATATCAATGTATAGTTCCAGACTCATCAAAAAGAGGGTTTCCCCTTTGAATTACCTGGATCTATTTTTAGAACAATTTAAACGTAAGGCCAGTCAGAAATTTTAAAGTTGTCACTGTCCTCACATGGTTTATCAAATTTCCAATCTTAGGTGAATTTCTGTATTGATTGCTTAGAAGTTTTTCATATTCTTCTCTGCAAACACATTCGATTGAATGTACAAAATGGTCGCGACTGAATTTTTACAGAGCATATCCACCTTATATAAGCAAAACAGAATAGTTCGGCATATGATCCATTTATGAAGGAAGAGGAGTGGTCAGAGTGCGGCACCTTTGGGACACCCGGTGGACTCGAGGGGCTGTGTATATTTTTCTGTCGAAACACGACGGCGTCTACGGATCAGTATTACTATACATAGTATATAGCCGAGAAACCATTGGTAGACAGGTTATTATGACTTGTAAATGGGTTGCTAAACAAGCTGGTTTTGTCAAATGGTTTGTGCGATTTGCTGGCGAACATGAACTTGTATTTGGTGCCGTTAGGGTGGAACATAATTCAATTTGAATTTTCAGTTTTTTGTAAATCATGTTAATTACTCTGGGTGGCCTTTACCTGGAATGCGCCGAAAGAAGAGATTGTGTTTTTGAGGAATGGATAAGAACCAACAACACCAGTATTTTGGTATATGTAAAGGATCTAGGATGGTAAGCAACCTGAAATAATCGCGGAGCTGATGCGGCTTGCGGGGCCCTGAGTCACTACAGTGTTATATCACGTGAAGATGTTTCTTTGCTGACTATCTGTTTATCTATCTTGCAGTGCTATTCCTCATCACTGGTCCCTTAACTTTGGGCTATGTTTTAGAGTGGGCTGCTGGTACTTGTTATGGATAGCGGTGTTAATGGAACTGAAGGAATATGTTCATTGTTTATGGTACATTTGTATTACCATGAGCCGCAGGATTATTCATGGAGTCCGGGGTTACCAAGGACTGATGGGCTTTGTTCACGGGGTACGAGATTAACATGAACTGTTTGGATGCAAGAGGCTACGGGGCTATTTTGAGGGCATGTGGGGTTACCAGGGGCTGTACTGAACCCATGAGACAAGGCGAACGAAATACAAAGATCAAAAGAATGCGACACTACAATGCATGCGGAAAAAAACAGTACCTGTGGGTCAGATTAAACGGCACTGCTATTTAACTAAAGGATTCGGGGTACCAGGGTATAGGGTTTTCCTACCACGGATTGCGGGGATGCGTTCATCGATTGCGTAATAATTCATGGGTGACGGGGTTACCAGAGTAAGCGAGACTAAATAAGTATGCCGAAGGATTACTTGGGGCTGTGGGGTTACCATGGGCTGCGAGGTTACAAGAGGTCGCATGGCTAGGATCATTAGAGGTTTCCACGGTAATGAGTTTACCAGGCGCCGTGGGGTTATTTGTGGGTTGCGTGGCTACAAGCGTCTATATTCACAGGGCACGGGGTAAGCAGGGGCTACGAGGTTTCAAGAGGCTGCGGGTCTACGTAAAATGCAATGAAGGGTTACAAAGGGCTATGGAATCAAGTATGAGTAACTCCGGACTCTCCGGTCCTGAGACGAGCTAGCACTGTATATAGGCACTGACTAAAAGTATGCGTGAGTACAAGGAGTATTAAGAAACTTGGGACTATGGTTTAATCAGTGGTTTCGTAGTACTGTTCACAGGTCGCTGGGACACCAAAGGCTGCAAGATTTTTCATCACTTAAGGGGTTAGGGCTAAGGTTACCAGGGGGTGCGGTGCTACCAGGGACTGCGGGGCAAATTTCACGAGGACGAAACGATGCTACAGGCCCAATTTCCTCTACGTCATCTTTGCCACATTTCTGGTTTTGGGTATACTTCGAAGATGATACAATCGCTTGTTTATAGATATAACTTTTTAAGTTACTTCAATTTTGGAAACAAAATGAAGTCAAAGGGTGACAAATATGTGGAGAATCGAGGATTTAAAATTATTACGTTGTTGAGTTATATACAGCAACCTATATAAATCTTGCGAAAACGAAGAGCTAGAATAAGTAACTGAAACTAGCAAAATAACATATTGCCTGCAATAAATGCATGAATTTGGTAAGTGTTTTGGTAACAGTATTTCATCTTATGGATAGCGTTTAAAGCTGTACGTATTAATGGTCATATGATTTACATTTTGTTTTCTCATAAACATTTGAAGCTTCTTAAATTATTTGCATTGCATATAAGCTAGTTATGTATACGGTGGCACAGAGGTGACATCCGCAACACTTTATTTATATTGTGGCCACAAGTTAGTAAGTTGTGGCCACAAGTTAGTAAGTTGTGGCCACAAGTTAGTAAGTTGTGGCCTCAACTAATAAGTTGTGGCCTCAACTTATTAACTTGTGGCCACAAGTTAGTAAGTTGTGGCCTCAACTTAATAAGTTGTGGCCCAACTTATTAACTTGTGGCCACAACTTATTAGTTGAGGCCACAACTTACTAACTTGTGGCCACAACTTACTAACTTGTGGCCACAACTTATTAAATTGAGGCCACAACAAAACTTGTGGCCACAACTTATTATTGATAGCAGGGGACACGGGGCTAACTCATTCAGGCGGGGATGTTACTTCTACAAACGGTGTTTTCAGTGCTTAGGGCACAGGGCTGAGGGCTGAGTTCATGTTAATCAGGGTGTTATCAAAGATTGGTAGCACTATAAGTAGAACTGTATTGAGTGCAGGGGACACGGGAGTGCAGGGGACACGGGACAGAGTATGTGAAGCGGGGATGATACTTATATCAACAATATCACCAGGGTTGCATTGATACTAGAGGGCACGGGACTGAGAAAATAGAACTGATGACATATGAGAAGGTACGGTACGGTTGTGACCCCAGTGAGGTTCTAACCTGAAATCTCCGGTATAAGCGGCAGACATCTTTACCCATCAACACCACTTCGTTTGTTCGTTGTCCTGTGGTGATGTATGCATAGGTTAATTCAAGCGGTACTTTGAGGAAACCATATGCCACGAGGCGTGTTGAGACTTGGTGGTATAGGGATAACATGGCGGGGCTGTGGGGTAACTAAGTGCTGCAGGGCTTACTTCACGGGGATGCTGTGTAACTAGGTGCTACGGGGCTGACTTCACGGGGATGCGGGGTAACTAGGTGCCACGGGGCTAACTTCACGGGGATGCGGGGTAACTAGATGGTTTCCTCAAAGTCCTTGAATTAACCTATGCATACATCATAGTATGTGGCCACAACTTATTAACTTGTGGCCACAACTTATTAAGTTGAGGCCACAACTTACTAACTTGTGGCCACAACTTACTAACTTGTGGCCACAATATAAATAAAATGTTGCGGATGTCACCTCTGTGCCACCGTAAATGTAGGCTCGTTTCGACACGGCAACAATTTAATGACTTCATGTATAAAACTATAAAAACAAGAGCCATGTTACACATGGTTAATCCCCCCGCCGGGAAGAAGTTACCTGAAGGTTGTACTTTCATACATTTTACTTGGTGAGAGGAAATCCTTAAAAAGCCGTATAGTTATGGTCATGCTGAGTACAGTTTTTAAGTGATGGAAAAAGAATAGGGCAATGAAGAGAAGGTTTGCAAAATTATATTAATGTTCATTATTAGTATAGGTATGATATTTTTCTATTTGACTAAAAGTAGGCAAGGTAGAGTTATTGTTCTTGCACACTGCACTTCCTACCAATGTGCTATGTCAGTGTATTAAGTTTGAAGTAAATCCCTCAAGTACTTTTGGAGTTATGCTCTGGACAAAACTTTTAAAGTAAATCTGATAAAGGGGAATAACTCTAAAAGTAGGCAAGGTAGAGTTATTGTTCTTGTACACTGCACTTCCTACCAATGTGCTATGTCAGTGTTTTAAGTTTGAAGTTAACCCCTCAAGCACTTTTGGAGTTATGCTCTGGACAAAACTTTTAAAGTAAATCTGATAAAGGGGAATAACTCTAAAAGTAGGCAAGGTAGAGTTATTGTTTTCGCACACTGCACTTCCTACCAATGTGCTATGTCAGTGTATCTAGTTTGAAGTAAATCCCTCAAGTACTTTTGGAGTTATGCTTCGGACAAGTAAATCTGATAAAGGGGAATAACTCTAATAGTACGCAAGGTAGAGTTATTGTTCTTGCACACTGCACTTCCTACCAATGTGCTATGTCAGTGTATCTAGTTTGAAGTAAATCCCTCAAGTACTTTTGGAGTTATGCTCTGGACAAAACTTTTAAAGTAAATCTGATAAAGGGAATAACTCTAAAAGTAGGCAAGGTAGAGTTATTGTTCTTACACACTGCACTTCCTCCCAATGTGCTCTGTCAGTGTATTAAGTTTGAAGAAAAGCCCTCAAGTATTTTTGGAGTTATGCTTCGGACAAGTAAATCTGATAAAAGGGGAATAACTCTAAAAAGTAGGCAAGGTAGAATTATTGTTCTTGCACACGCACTTCCTACCAATGTGCTATATCAGTGTATTAAGTTTGAAGTAAATCCCTCAAGTACTTTTGGAGTTATGCTCTGGACAAAACTTTTAAAGTAAATCTGATAAAGGGGAATAACTCTAAAAGTAGGCAAGGTAGAGTTATTGTTCTTACACACTGCACTTCCTCCCAATGTGCTCTGTCAGTGTATGAAGTCTGAAGAAAATCTCTCAAGTACTTTTGGAGTTATGCTCCGGACAAAATTGGGACGGACGCACGGACGCACGGACGGACAGACGGACGGACGGACGGACGGACGGAGACCATTTCTAATATCCCCTTCGCCTTCGGCGGGGGGATAAATTAACAAAATAAGTCATGTGTACAGTCAAACCTATGAACAAAGACCACTGTTGGGAAGCTTCAATTAAATGTGGTCTTTGTTGGCAGGTGGTCTTTATTCGCAAGTGTTTCTACTATAGATGAATAGTTCACTGTGATCTCCCTGTTGGTCTTTATACAAAGGGTGGTCTTTTATTCAGTGGTGGCCTTTAACACAGGTTTGACTGAACATGAATATGGGATCTGTATTTCTTGAATGAGTTCATTGCTTATGACTGAAAAGTATATTTCTTTGTAGATTTCGAGACATTTGCTAATAAAGCATTTAATTTAGTATAAACTTTGTAGCCTTAAGTTCAGACAAAATGAAAAATCGTATGACGAAGATGAGAAAGAAATCAAGTTTATATACACTAAACTCCGTATATAACGATTTCAGATATAGCGAAAATCTGGATATAAGGAACACATTTTCTTTACACGATACTGTTTTTTTTCTTTATTTTATATGACAACGTTACATGGATGTAACAAACTCTGGAAATAAGGAACAAATTTAAATGGTCCTACTTTAAAGAGTTTGTTAAACGGATTTTACTGTACCTACATTACTGCACATTTAATCCAAAGCCATCACAATTCTTTCTGTGGCCCGAACGCTCACATCCATTTCATTTTTTAATTCTTACATTAAATACCTACATAATAGACTAATCTAGATTAATGCAAACAGTCACAATTTAAAATATTTAGTAACAATGCTTACTCAAAAGAGAAAACAACGCTTATCGTCTAAGTATATATAGACATTATTAATTATTTATTTATTTCTCTGATGTGAACCGGAAATACCTGCGGAACTAGTTGTACTTGTCATAACGTTATTCTATTAGCATCACGAGATTGCCATTATATAATATCATATGATGAAAGATGGATGTCATATGATTGTACTAAAACACTCTATTATTCACATTTACATATTCGTTCGACTGTAGCAAAAGCTTCTCTTTTTCTCTCTTTTTTTTTGTGACGGGCCATTTGATTAAATTTTAAGAGGCATGATTTGAACAACCCTGGTGGGAATACCACATGCTTTATATCTGAGCCCCGGGCCTTGTCATTTTAGACAAGAGGATTAAAAAAAAATCCTAAGTAAATATAATAATTAATATGTAAAGCAGGAGACCTACCAGGACATGATCTTTTTTTATCCCAGGGGCTTGATTTGAGCAAATTTGATAGGGAATTACAAGTCAATGCTATAAACTAAATATCTAAGCTCTTGGTCATGTGGGTCTGGACAAGAGTTTTAAAATTAAAATGTTGACGACGCACGTGAATACAACAGCTCAACATGAGCACTTTGGGCTTAGCCGAGCTAAAATAAATTTGTGAATATGTTTAGGTGGAAATCTAGAAACAAAACACTAAATAAAGTCCTAAAGGCTAACAGGTAATCCAAGTACATGTCTAATCTTCCAAACATGAGGCAAAACTGTACAGAAAAGAAATACGCTGATTTTACAGTGTCTAGCAAAAACAGTTTACACGGTCTGTAACCTCGGCACCCCGAATGATTTACTGTAAATACTGACTATTCGTCTTTTAGACTGATTAAGACAGAATAATGATTATTTGATAAATATACAGTATTTTTAATAAAACGCAAAAAACCGCATTTCTTCATCAAATGGATGTAATAGGGCGTACTTAAAAAAACCTCTGGCGTCTTCAGGAACTTTTAATGCAAAACAAAAATAAAATGGACCGATATACATATATACATCCTGACGGTAAAAACTCTGTAAAAATGAACAAGAAGTTGGGTTAAGGTTAATCGTAAGGTATCGGCCTAACTTAAATGAAGGACTATATTATATAGATGATAAATTGTCGCTTATTTTTGCTAAATTGGAGCCTGATATCTGCTCACAAACGAGTCAAAAACTAGGACAAACAAATACACGTGTAGAGCAAGTAGCACAGAAAATTGATAAACAGTCACTTTTTATGAAGAAATTAGCATACCACAGCATAGATGTTGAAGCTCGGTCAAGACGTAACAATTTGATATTTTATGGGCTTGCTGACATAAGGAATGAAGATACCTATGATTTATTGAGTCAATTTTTTTAGTGACTATATGAAGCTCGAACTGGATGATGTCAATGTTCACAGAGTCCACAGACTCGGGTCGATAGCAAGGTATGTGTCAAGTACCGAAACGACCGATAATCGCTGCTTTTAGAGATTATGGAGATACAGAGTATATTTTGAAATGAGCATATAAATTGGCTGGTACCCGTTTTGCAATCGATCGAGACTTCAAAAGCTAGGAAACATTTTTGGAACTTTCAGAAAGGTAAATACACGACTAGGGATAAAGTGCATATTCAGTATCCAGCGAAGTTTGTTGTAAACTATCAAGTTGTTGCAGACAAATTTCCAGACTGGCATGAAGTTTTAAACAAGAAAAACTGTAATACAAAGTATCACAGCGGGCCAACAAACAATAATGCCATGTAAATATTTTGGAAATTGGTGGTGATGGTTGATGTTGAGGCATGGCCCCAAAAGAACTCGAGGAAACCAATTCTGGTTGAACAAGCAAATTGACACGACATCACATCTACTAACTGACCTCAAGTATTGAAAATTTACTATTTTCAAATAATATTTATACAGTATGTCCAAGAATTTCCTATATACCGTTCCTGGTACGTCTCAATTTTTCATTACCATTATCCGTATTAATTTGACATGAATGAAGATTTTTATGATTATTTGCCGTAAAATATTCTTAAATGGTTTAAAAGCTAAAAATGATTATTAAAACAGCAGAAAAAAAGTAAAAAAAAATGGGTGTCGGGGGGATTCGAACTCTTGGATTCGTAAATGTACACTTATACAAAAATATGTGATCTAAGGTCTCTACCAATACACCAAGGTGACAAGTTTCGCATTTGCAAAAATAATATCATATATATTTAAAAAAGCAATCGAAGATTATTCAGTCAACTGCACTTCGTTTCTATAATGTCAAAGGCTGTATAAGTGGAAAAAGCAATCATATTTCCATTTATCAGAGCGTAGATTACGCCTGAAACGTGAAAAGCGCTTTTTCTCTTTTTTTATCGGCGAAGATTGCGCCCTCTATGAAACGAACGAGAACTCTTGCTTTTCCAAAAAAATTGACTGTGTACACAGTTTTCATCTCAGAATTACCTCAATTGTTCAATGAAGAGAGACGCATATATTCGATCTAATGTTTAAGTCTCCATGCATCTTTTACTCACCACGTATTAAATATAGCGGGCCGATGCGGCCCGCAATAAGAGTAGGCTCGACGATAGTTCAAAACAAGGTCACATTCAAACATCAAAAATTAATACGCAGTCAGTTTATTCAATAGAGACAGAAATCGACCAGTTAACACATTCTATAACGAACTCGCAAACCATAGACAGTAGACCATCCGAGGTGGAACACGTGCTCGAGTAGGAATGTACCGAACTATAAAGGGCGCGTCAATTTTCTATCCAATGATGAGTTTCCTCCGTTGCATTCAACCTATAGGTCGGCAGCTAGAACGCAGACTATATTAGACGATATGCCACCACAAAGCCATGGAAACGTAGATTAGGACGGACGGGAGAGACAATCTCTACGTTTTGCATTACTTAACATTCAGTGTTTGATATAAAAAAAATGCTGGTTTCCGGAAGAATATGAGCACAGTCGATAATATTTTTATTTTAAATTGTTTAATTAACCATTGTTTTAGTAATGGGGATAAACTATTCTGCGCTTTCGTCGATTTTCAAAAGGCGTTTGACTATGTCGTAAGAGACATACTATGGTACAAATTAATCCGATATGGGGTCAGGGGTACTATTTTAAATGTGATTCGCTCGATGTATAAGACCGTAAGCTCTAGAGTTAAAAGTTTTGAATGTCTCAGTGAAAGTTTTGTGTGCACTTTGGGTGTAAGACAGGGTGAGAGTCTGTCCCCTTTCTTATTTAGTTTACACTTAAATGGCATAGAAGAAAACTGTTTATGCCCCCGAAGGGTGGCATATTAAAATCGCACCGTCTGTCCGTCCGTCCGTCTGTGCGTCCCCACTTACAAATTCGTGTCCGGACTGTAAACTCTGTCATGCATTGAAGGATTTTAAAATAACTTGGCACACATGTCTAGCACATCAAGACGACGTGTCGCGTGCAAGACCCACATCCCTACCTCAAAGGTCAAGGTCACACTTGGAGTATGAAGGTTATGGATTCTTCTATATATGCACACATTCGTGTCCGGACTGTTACTTTGTCATGCATTGAAGGATTTTAAAATAACTTGGCACAAATGTCTAGCACATCAAGACGACGTGTCGCGTGCAAGACCCACGTCCCTAGCTCAAAGGTCAAGGTCATACTTAGAGTTTGAAGGTAATGGATTCCTCTATATATGCATATATGCACACATTCGTGTCCGGACTGTAACTTTGTCATGCATTGAAGGATTTTAAAATAATTTGACACAAATGTCTAGCACATCAAGACGACGTGTGCAAGACCCACATCCCTACCGCAAAGGTCAAGGCCACACTTAGAGTTTATAGGTAATGGAATCCTGTATATATGCATACATTTGTGTCCGGACTATAACTTTATCATGCTTTGAAGGATTTTAAAATAACTTGGCACAAATGTCTAGCACATCAAGCGGATGTGTCGCGTGCAAGACCCAAGTCCCTACCTCAAAGGTCAAGGTCACACTTAGTGTTTAAAGTAATGGAATACTGTATGCATGGTTACTCTGTCATGCATGGAAGGATTTTAAAATTACATAGCACATTTATTGAGCATATGGAGAGGACATAGACTGTGAGGCACCTCTTTCGGGGGCATTCTTCACTTGTGAGGGACAGCTCTTGTTTCTTAAGGGAATACAAGGAATTGATTTAGGTCAATGTAAAATATGCTTATTGTTATATGCAGATGACATTATTTTGTTTTCAAAAACCGCTGATGGTCTTCAACAGTCTTTAAAAGTGCTGGAGGATTATTGCGGCAGATGGAAGCTTACAGTTAATCCTATCAAGAGCAAGATTATGATATTTAGAAAGGGGGGAAGAATAAACTAAAAATTAAGATTTTTATACAAAGGTGATGAATTGAAAATGAATTGAAAATTTAGATACTTAGGTGCTTCATTTACAACGGGGGGTTCATTTAACGAAATGGATAAGATGCTAAGTGGTCAGGCTCTTAAAGCAATATTTAAAATGAACAAATGCTTTTACAAGTTTACAGATTTACAGCCGAAGTATACACTTGATGTATTTGACAAACTGATATGGCCTATAATGAACTATGCTTCAGAAGTTTGGGGGTTTAATAAAGGCATTCATGTTGAACGTACCCATCTTGCATTCTGCAAACGTTTACTTGGTTTTGAATCTTCCGCACAAAATAATTTTATTTATAGTGAGACAGGTAGAATTAATCTGATCAACCAACGGTATTACAACATAATAAAGTATTGGTTAAAAATATGTAACTATAAACCTCAGAAATATTTGAAAAAGGTGTATGAAGTCATTAAAATTTATGTAGAATTAAATCCAACAAAAGTAAATTGGGCATCTCAGGTAAGGACTTTATTATCTAAGTTTGGATTTTATCCAGTTTGGCTTGCACAAGGTGTAGGTGATGTCTCAAGTTTTCTAAAAGATTTACGACAACGATTGAAAGATACTTTTGTACACGATTTAAGTGCCAGTCTTCAAGAATCCAGCAGGGCTTTATTTTATAAACATATTTTTAATTTTAATTTTGGTGTATACTTAAACATGATAAATATTAGAAAATATAGACTTGCTTTGTCACAATTACGACTCTCCTCACATAGATTAACTGTAGAAACCGGAAGGTGGCATAGTCCGGACAGTAAACCATTTAACGAACGTAAATGTACTAATTGCCATGTCCTGGAGGATGAGTACCATTTTGTTTTGGAATACAGTATGTTTCTAAACCTCCGAAAACAATATATTAAAAGTTATTATTGGCGACACCCAAATGTTGTTAAATTTTTACAACTTCTTAATAGCAACAAAATGACAGAAATTAAAAATCTGGCTATGTATGTGTACAAAGCATTTGCTTTTAAAAGAAGATCATGAATTGTCTCTCCAAAAGCATCATACTAAATACATAACATATCTAAGCTCTAGGCCTTGTGGTTTTGGAGAATAAGACTTTTAAAGTTTTTCCTACATAAGTCTATGTAAAATAAGTGACACCCGAGTGGGATTAACTCTGATCCTGGGGGCTTGATTTGAACACACTTGGTAGAGATTCACCAGCCAGTATTGTATGCAAAATATCTAAATTCTAGACCTTGCGGTTTTGGACAACACAGTTTGAACAGCCATAGGCTTCCCCTTTCGCCTGCAAAGTAGATCGGCTTTTGTCGAAACGCGTTGGGACCGAGTTTGCGAACTCGGCTTAAAAATGGGTTAAAAGTCATTTCGGTTGCCTTATCTATGTGTTGATGCTGCTGTAAATCATTGTAATACCACCGGAGGCAAAATTCAATATATATTAATTACTACGCCATCAGGCAATCATGTGCACATAATCAATTGATCCGCCAGTACATAAAGCTCGCGTTTCACACAACTCATTCTGCAATAGTAGAGCAACTGGAAATACGAGCTTAAAAAGTATGTCCCTCACTCCAATATCAGCCAGTTATACTTTTAAAAAGATAAACGGCGTATACATGTTTACATAAACATCGTTTCGAGGAAAGTTATCAATATGCAGTCTATCTTTAGATCGGCGATCACGTGATCAAAACTTTCGTATTTCATTCACAACGCGTCCATTCATAAAATTTGAATGGTGCAAACCGATGAAAAATGGTTAAAGAACACTGATTATTTTGTGTAGCCTACTTAAGTGTCAAAGTATTATAGGCTAGGTTCAATATTTAGCTTTTCAAAGGATTTATTAAAGTAAATTAAAGTGTAAGGCTAATAGACTACTTAAACGGATGGTTATCTCTCCTTACCAACACAAAATGTGATGAAATGAAATTGTGGGGTGCGAACTGCCGATGTTATGCGGTTGTGAAAAATCAACAAAAAAATTATTTTGAATTCTGTAAATTTTCATTAAGTTTTTTTTTAATTAAATATTTTCAAAAATCGGCTGAAACTTTTAGGATAAGATACAATAAATGTACTTCCATAGATTCTATTAATTTTTTAGAGGTTATTTCGGTTGGCATCAGGTATGTCCCTTTCAGAAAAAAATGCTGCATTTGCTTTCTTTATGATTTCTGATCGGATATCGCTGTTGTAAGAGTTGAACGTCCACTTAAAAGTACATATATTTGGTCAGTTTAATAGACAGCTAGTTTCCCTAACATCGTCCTAGACAGTTCCAGTACTAGGCTCCGAATCTTCGCAAGCCACTGCCAACTTCCCTACTTAAAGAGACAAAGTCGGAGGTTACAGTCATTTTAAGTCAGCTTCTCTTATCACTAGAAAACGGAGGCGGATCTGGTCTGACATCATTATGAACATAATGACCTATATTATCTTTTATGATGTTACGGAGACATAATTCACCACCACTTAAATTTTAGGTTTCATGAAAATTTCGTGAAATAATAGACGAGTAGGTCGTGTCACGTATTCCTGAAGGATGATGTGTCATAAACAAAGCTGATTACATACAATTTAAAAGCACTGTATTTTACTTCGTCAAAAAGTTTTGAGCAAAACTATGTTTCTGAAAAAAAAAGACCTACCGACCCTATTTTTTTGACCATTGTAAAAAACAACAGCAACATGATGTGTTTTCAATGAACTGCAGGTCTGTGATTAAAATAAACGGATAGGAACCAAAATCAAGTACTGTTAGCGAAGTATCACTCATTGTCTGTAAGAAAAATCCCCTTGTGCCCAATTTTGCAGAGGACTCCTTGTTGTCAGCACTTTTAGTGCTTGAATTATGTTCTTTGCTTCGTTAATCTGAAAAAGACTAAGTGAAGTTTATAGTTTAATGGTAATGTTAATTGCATGTACCAAGTATTTTGGGATTGTATTTTCAAGCTAAACATACTTCCTTGTTTCTAATACCGGCATTATAAACAGATCTTGTCGAAAATACTAGCGGATTTATTATACCTAAAGATATTCTGTCATAAATACAGTTTTTATTCAACCATCAAATACGGCCTGACAGAAAAAATCCGTACTGTATGTACGTGCAATCCGCACTGTGTCATTATTTGTAAGAGTGCATGCAATTGACTTAAAAATATACATGACGTTAATAACGTCGCTTTTGATTGTGTCTTTACTTAAGAAATAATAAAGGTCTCCCTGTATTTGTTCGTTGAATGAAATATAGTCAGAAGCTTGGATGCGGAGTAATTAATTAAATCACGTCGCGGTCGGATCATACTCGTGTTACGCACTCGATCCGACGCACGACTCGAACAAATCCGGCTTTCTTGATCATATTACTGTATTAACAACCCTATCACATTCCGACTTACACACGTGAAATCATCTCAAATACACGAATTTGAATACTTAATAAAGGCATCGAATACTGATTGTGCAGTGCAAGTCACATGTTTTGATCGTTCTATGAAGTGGGTGTGAGAAATGAATACCCTTTCTTGGGAAAAAGATTACTGCATGGTTTCGGAGCTTCCTTTTGGCACATAAAGCGCTTCATTTGACTGTTTACTGTAGCAGTTACTAAGTACCGGGGGTCCCGTTTTTAATGGTTGCAAGTTTATTGTATTTAACATTTTATAAATCGTGACCCTTTTCTAACGCAGTTAATATCTGCGTACGCGATTTTCAGTAGTCGCAAAAAAGACATAACCAATCATAAACGGCTTTACATCAGAAGTTACATCAGATGAATATTCTGAATTAAAAATTGACAAAAAATACGTCTTGAAGCACTTTAACTCGAACTTCTTTGTGAACTATCACTATTCTGTTTCGTTTTCTTTTACGATGACCTTTTTAAATTTTATTTTTCAATTCAACTGTAATAGCACAACGATAAAGTTTTCAAAAATAGAATTAACTGCGAGAATTTTAAACGATTTTTATGGAGAAAATTTTTAAAGTCCCATTAGTGATGTTGTAAAATAAATATACTGATCGGATAATGATATAACCATGTTCCGTTCACTCTAAAACAATGTTGACATATTCATTTCTTTTGAATTCCAGTCGCTTTTTCACGAAAAAGAGTTGCCAGGAAGCCTATTTTATTTTTTGCAATTTCATTGAAAAAAATACTGCTCTATATTTCTAAAGTGCACATCGATTTAAAAAGACAAGTTATGGATGTTTTTTGTACAAATAATGGTCATTTCCGCCGGTAAGACATCTTTCTTGTAAAATAAGAGCTACTTGTCAATGTGGTCCTGGGATTTTAGATCTATCTGACAAACACATGCAATGCGAGATTTTACCTATTTTGTGGTTTTGACATCTGAAAAAAAAATGTTCGATTGTTCCAATTTTTTCATAAGCGATGGCATAAGCTGGAATCATTCAAATAGTTTGCAACATTAAAGAAATAAAATGGAAAGATAAATTGTTGGTGTAATTTTTACACAGGTAAAGATCTGGTAGTCTATATTATTTTCTTAATCTAACTTTAGACGCAATCATTCTGGCAGTTTTCTGCGGAAAAGGCGGTTTTCGAAGAATGTTTTGTACTATTCTTAGTACCCCGAGTACCTCCCCCCCCCACACACACACACATACACACACAGATGCTTGGGGTCTGGACCTCATCCCCTTAGGCCTGACCCTCGCCCCTGCTCACTGCAGTACCTTATATACATCCTACAACTGCGTGTTAGCTAACCAATTACAAATGCAAGTCCTTATTCTACTTACCTACTGATCACATGTGTATGGTGACAATGTATATTTATATACGTTCCGTACAACATGGGACAAGTATAGATTGGGTGACGAGTCCATACCCCAGGCATCTGTGATCGAATACGAAACCCGAAAAAAATATCTGAAAGTAGTTGCCTACCTTAAACTTTGAACTGAAACTGTCTTCTTTTCGCATACACAACGCAGACGACACTTAAACCTTACATACCTTGTGTAGACGTTTGCACTGACCACTATCTCACTGAAAACAAACGTGAAAAATACCCTAACAATAACAGACACAGATAGATGACACGTCATAGAGTATGGGTATTCCCATGCGTCACTGCTAACAATATGGACATGTCAGCAAAAGGTTTGCAAAAGGCTAGTTCAATGAACGATTAAACATTTTCGATTAGTCCTTACATTTACTTCTATTTTGTGATTTTCTTACAAATTCCCTCCATTTGTAGGCAAAAATGTAATATGTAGAAAATCGAGCCGAGTGAACGTGACTGGCCTATGAAATTCCACGGAAAATACTTTTGTCAAAATGCAGTTAATAAATATGGGACTTTCTTATCCACTTTCACCGTTTTTTCAACGTATGCACAGATTCGCGATTATATGTTTAATCATTGACTCCGAAGACCTGTATTCAGTTTTAACTAAACATCTGCATCCATTTTGTGAAAGATGGCGACCCCGACACCTGTGTGAGTAAAATGTCTCGCAGTGTTTCTTCTTTGATTAGTCGAGGTGTAAATCGAGCAATACAAACCTGTGTTTATAGGGTTGGTTTTCATAACCCAACCACTGAATTGCAGTTGCCTATAATTGGACAGGTCAAACAACGGTCAATAGCCTGTTAATGTCCATCTAATCGATAAGAAGTTTTTATAATGGGAAAACCCAATCATACTTATATAGTGCAGTGTGTGTGTTGTTATTGTTGTTGTAGTTTTGCTGAACGAATAATGATGGGCTGTCAACAGTAGAGGAAATGCATAATTTTTTCGACCGGAGCCTGTATTCTTCAATATAACTGCAATTTAATGTTATGCATTCACTAATGGTTAAGTATCATTAAAAACAAGCATTGCGAAAGTTATAGCTAAGTTATATAACAGACATATATACAACACTTTTATTCCTATTGAACATAGTTGAAATATAAAACAAAATCTTTGTTGACCCGCCGGGTCATAAAATGATTTTCCATCAATTTGATATGATAAATTTGTGTTTGCATGCACTGATGAGCATATCTTATTTTCTTTTAATTTTCTAAACATTTTCATGTATGTTTTAAGTACTTTTCTTGACCGTGCTTTTTCTGGTCATTTTGAGCAGTATTATAGCTTTAACTAATGAGTTGTCTTTCTTACTGCGCCGAAAACAGTAGCATGATATATGCAAATTAATGATGCAATATCCTTATCACACGAAACAGTTGGTTTTCCCCCATGAGATAATTCTTATCTTAACTACGGAAACTAACTAGATTCTTGGAAAAAAAATTCAAGTGTCTTCAATACTTGTTTTCATTTCTTACTTATAAATAGGGAATACAAAACAGGATAAGTGTCAAGTCGCATTGAATTTCATACTCTGCGGTGTAGTGGTTGTTTCCCTTTAAAATACACTAAATAAGGAAAAAGTTATTAAAGCCACATGAACATGTAGACTTCCAGGGAATAGCAGATTAGTAGTAACTGTTATGAATATTCTGCATATGAATTTACCTGCTAGTGAGCTCGTATTTTGTTTTGGATATAACGCACGTGCATTATCTGGTTACAATTTCGGTCATTTACGCTTGGCTTGGGTCGCTGGCTTAAAAAAATGTCTGACTTACCCGTATAAGTTGTCTCCCTTGATTTTTGCAAATACCGCCATATGATCAGAGGGCGGTGACTGCTTTTTATTCATTTTAAAACAGTACGATTAGTCTTCCTTGGTGCTTTTGCAAATGGCGGTAGGTGAAAATGGGAGGTTTCTCAGATTTTCCTAACATTAAGTCAGTAAGAGTTGTCTCCCTTGCTTTGCTAATGGCGTCAGGTGATCGAAGGGAGGTAACACTGGTTTTTCAAATTTAAGTCAGTACCAGTTGCCTCCCTAGGTTTTTAGCAAGGCAGTGGCTAGAGCTACGGTACCGTAACTCTAGCCTCCGAGTCTAGAGGTACGGAAGTTCCGTATCTCTAGCAAAACCCTATGAGGAAAGGCTAGAGTTACGGAAGTTAATAAAATCATCCATGTTGCTTTAATGTATGCCTAATAATGTAATATAAACTGTATTATTTTACCTGTAATCGCGAATAAATGGAAATGCACTTTGGTTTTTTTAGGTTTCTGGAATTATGTAAACAGTATTAGTAAATATGAATACATCATTAATTTTTTTAATTGCCATGGTATATTATTTTGCGAATTTCAATCCCGAATATAAGAAAGGGAGGTAATTAAATGCAGTTGCTGATAAGACATCATACATTGGAAAATCTTTGATAATTGTAATTGTTCAGAGTTCTACAACTGAACGCTCAATTAAAATATGAATATAACAACGATATTTCCGTAATATATTAGCAATATTTTAAGTCTAACCCAAAATGGTGCTTTCGAAGCTAGATCAGTTTATTTGCGATTACAGGTAAAATAATACAGTTTATATTACATTATCAGACATATATTATAGCAACATGGATTATTTTATTAACTTCCGTAACTCTAGCCTTTCCTTATAGGGTTTGCTAGAGATACGGAACTTCCGTAACTCTAGACTCGGAGGCTAAAGTCACGGTACCGTAACTCTAGCCACTGCCTAACATATAACTTACAATGAAAGCTATGTTTAAAACTGATGTTAAGCAATTTTATTGACAATAAAAATCAAGATCTCATTGTACAGTCAAACCAATGAACAAAGGCTAATGACTTGGAAACACCCGTGAATATGGACCACCTTTCTAAAATAACCGCCTTAGGTTCTTTTAGAAAGGTGATCTTTATTCATGGTTGTTTCCACAACAGCTAGGTGTATGGTGCCAAGTTTTCTTCCCACTGGTGTTCATGACCTTTTCCCCGTAGAATTGATTGAAATAACGTGATTTATTATGGTGACATAGGCTTGTATGTAGGGTTAACGCACGTTTTTTCGTGTTATAACATCTGCAGAAACCCGAGGGATGGTTGGTGCCAGAGCCCGTTAGGGCGAGGGCACCAACATATCCCGAGGGTTTCTGCAGGTGTTATAACACGAATAAGCGTTCGTTAGCGCTATTCTAGCATAAATAACATAAAAAATCATAGAAATAAAAATGAAACGCTCTTACTGGTACGACGTTCAATAATGCGCGGGACAACGTCCGTGTTGTTTACGTCATATTTATGACGTCACCAGCGGTTTTTAAGCCCGGCACTGTTGACGCCGTACATGATGTAAGACTTGGAAGACAGGTCCATTGTTTACAATGGCCCTGTACTGCGCATAAATGAAAACGGGTTATAACGGCGCGTGAATCTCCCCGTTAACACACGTTTTTTTCTCCTGTTAAAACACCGGCAAAATGGGCAAAAACAGCACATTTTATGCTAGAATGTAGGGTTAACGCACGTTTTTTCGTGTTATAACATCTGCAGAAACCCGAGGGATGGTTGGTGCCAGAGCCCGTTAGGGCGAGGGCACCAACATATCCCGAGGGTTTCTGCAGGTGTTATAACACGAATAAACGTTCGTTAGCGCTATTCTAGCATAAATAACATAAAAAATCATAGAAATAAAAATGAAACGCTCTTACTGGTACGACGTTCAATAATGCGCGGGACAACGTCCGTGTTGTTTACGTCATATTTATGACGTCACCAGCGGTTTTTAAGCCCGGCACTGTTGACGCCGTACATGATGTAAGACTTGGAAGACAGGTCCATTGTTTACAATGGCCCTGTACTGCGCATAAATGAAAACGGGTTATAACGGCGCGTGAATCTCCCCGTTAACACACGTTTTTTTCTCCTGTTAAAACACCGGCAAAATGGGCAAAAACAGCACATTTTATGCTAGAATGATTGATTAGACTTAGACTTTAGGACATTTACGTCATGTTTGGAGTATAATCTGGGTCAGATACACTTTCCAATATTAAATCATCACTTGAACGAAAATAATGTCATGTTATTATCTAATGTAAATCATAATATACACGAGTATTATCATTAATACTTTTTAAGGTAATCAAACATTTTCAGCATCAAGAATGACCTTGATCTGGATGTATTTAAACCATCCTCCCGCAAACTTCTGACAAAGTTTTGTATTACGCGGTACTTTACTGCTAGCAGATCTTGTTCAACAGAACCGTTCTTAGACGGCTTTTAAGTGTGACCTTGACCCCGAATATGTTTCTAACAACATTCCTACTTTTCTCCTTAATGTTAGTTCCTACTTACCAAGTTTCATGATAATACTACTAGCTGAAGTAATTCTTTCGCCGTCCTATCGACCAGGCTAAAACCAGATTTGGAGCAAGTGGTGCCGTGACCTGGGCCCATTTATCATGCATGTTCAATGATACAAATAGTTGCATATGTGATGTAAATTACGTTCTTAATGCACTGTCGTGATTAAATGGATGAAACCACACTGAATTTCTGCATGGCCTAACTGCATCAAATTAGGCCTAAAAATAGATTCATTGCATTCGGTTTACCATCAAACTGAACCTCTTAATTGCATAGTTGATGGAGGTATGGAGGTATGCGTAGTTAATTAAACACGTCATTACTGCATCACGTTGGAATGTTATACTTGAAGTTTAGTCATATGGTATTTAAAATCCAGTTTAAGTTGAAATGACGTAGAAAGCAATAATAGAAACTTTGCTTTCAGAAGTATATTTAGTACACAGCGAACAGACCAGGGTACAGTTACTCATGATAGTGAAATGCCCATTCATCTAGACCTGTAGAAAACCCACCAAAACACGAAAAGAGCAGACAGTTGACAGTAAGACACGCCCCCCCCCAACAAACACACACAGATTGAAGTTTTACTTTTGAAGGTAATGATCAGTCAAGTCGGTTTTCATTTCAAATAAAAATTCACTGCTAGTTAAATTGCTCAGCAACTGTTTCTATCTTTAAAAACAGTGAACTTGACCGAACGGGCAACCCTGGCAGCCTCAAATGCATTCAAAACTTTTCCCTCCTAAGTTTCCTATATACACAAGTTTCATCGCAGTCCCATTCCCAGATCCAGTTATTAGAACAGAAATCAATGTTCTATATTTTGTAAACGTGACTCTCACCTAAAATACAATACAAGTTAAGTTTACATTCAATTTTCTATACACCAAGTTTAGGGACAGTGTGTCAAGCTACAGAAAGGTTGTTGTAAAGAAACCCCCATCCCATGTGATCCACTAAAACAAGACAAACCTTAATCAAATAGCCAAGATTTGCTGAAAACTAGGTTAAAAGAGAGCCGTTGCAGAAGAAATATCTATTTCAAGTACCCCCACACCTTGAGCATCCTGCATTTCCACATGCTGGGACGGCTGTAACTATGCCACCATGGGCCGACTAAGCTCCAGATTCACTGGGTTGGTTGCATAAGACAGTTCTGGGCTGCTAATGTTATATTAATGTATAGAATTTCTCATTATTTCGTAATTTACATCTACTATATAACTATTCACCACCATGCAAGAGGTAAGATGGTCAATGTTTTAATCAACTGCACCACATGCACCATCCTTACAACTGAGAATGCAACCATCTTCAAACTGATTTAAGTTTTGAAAAAAGGAGGCATGTCTAATTTGTATATATTTACTCAATCTTAGATTTCTCAGAACTCTTCTAATTTTCATCCGATCTTTCGAAAATTCTTGAAATGATGTGTATATGTTAACAAGCTCTTCCATTCCAACCTCAGTTATATTCTAACTTGTTTCCATCTTTAAGCGATCATGATGTAATTGGAAAAAAGTTTGGGATTCATGTCTAGCTTGGAGACCAGCAACCTATGCTTCAATTACCTTTCAAACCCCTGTAAATTACATGTACATTGTCCAAGACTTAGAAAATAAATTACAAGGCAAGAAAAAACAGTAAAAAATTTATTCAGAAGCGTTTTACATCAACTTTAAACACATAAATTCCAATATACCAAGCACTAAAATTAATAAAACAACAATCAAGAAATTACTGTATCTATCTATTTCATAAAGTATAAAATCAAACTTGGCACTTTGTGAATAATATAATCTATTGTTAACACAACAAGAAAATATCTTTTGGACACAGGTGTCCTCATCAATGTAATGGTTATATGGACCGTATTTAACCCCAGCCCCCCCCCCCCCCACCAAAAAAAAAGAAGATCTTAAGCCTGGAAATAAAATTGCATATATCTCCTAAGATTAAATTCAACATTTTAAAAACTTTTGTGATTATTCTAATATGAAAGTCAAAAACAATAATTCAAATGGTAAAAATTTCATACCAGCAAAGCTGTGTTTACAGGCTTACTCTGTGTACATGTAAAGCCTCACCACTCGGATACACTCATGCATATAAGTTGAACATGCTTTCATGCCTTTAACGTATGTTTTCAGGAGGTCAAGGGCAATAACCCTGATCGTACTTCTAAAACTTACAATCAAAAGCCATTGTGTGCACATCTTTGACTTGAATGATTCTAAAGTCAATCACTTTTAGAGCCATTCCTAGTGTTTCTGACAATTTTCACTAGTCTAAGAGAGTGAAAAGCACATGTGACACCAACACTATCACAGTTGCTGCAGTCAATTTCTATTATTTGAGGTTTTCATGAATATTTTTGTAAAGCTTCGACTGGTGTGCAACTTACACATTCAACATTTTATTGAAACAAACTCAACAAAGGTAGTGTTTTAAAAATAAAATAAACAGAAAAAATTGTTGGTATCTGTGTGATATCATGCTAATATCAATCGTGAACACCAAAAGTAGTTATATCACTTTTGATGCTCACTCGGTGAAATTATAACGTGGTATTGCAACACTGAAACCAACAATTATCCTCTATTTAAACAAGTTGTGCAGAGTGAAGGGGCTAATGTCTGCCTTTGTAAAATATGAAAGGCATATGTTCACATGTGCAAAATTTAAATGAGAGGCTAATGTCCTACATTCTCATCTACAATTTGTCACATCTATGTTTTTTTTAACTATTATTCCTAATTGATAAAAGGAACTCTTCGTGGCTTGCTATATGAACAGATATTTCAAACTTCTATTTCATGACTAGAATAAATTTCAGTAGAAATTGGTGGTTCTCTAACTATCTTGATTATGTTTCTCAGAGTTGTTGCTACTTGCTTTTGTCTCGGTACGGACTAAATCACAATTGAGATAGAATGTGTAAGCGGCCAGATAGCTCAGTCAGGAAAGTATTCGCCCTGTACGTGAAGGGTCCCGGGTTTGGGTTCCAGTCAGGCTGCACATTTTTATATTCCCGTTTTCTTTTATATCCTTTAGCTCATAACCAGTATTAGTATTAAATTCTCATAACTCGAAGGTTCTGAAAAAATTGTTTATGCACCAAATTTCCTAACATTACTGTACTGCAGTTACTATGCTATAATTGGGTAAGCGCATTAAATGTCATACAAACATGTAATATACATCATGTATATTGATTCAAAATGTAAACTCCATTTTTTTTTTGTCCCTACACTATTTATATTAGAATTTATTTTATTTTTATTTTAGGACAAAAGAATCTCCTAATTTCCCTACAGAAATGCATTACTGACAGATATTCTTACGAAAAAAAGATGGAGAAAATATAAACAATACATGGGTGTAATAACCTGGAAGTTTTCAACAAAATTATAACATAATGCCATTTTCTATGATTCAAATGAATCAACGTTAATAAAAGCATGAAATGGTGAACAAAAATTACTACACCGCTGGGGTCACGACTGTGCTCATATGACACCAGTACTGCTTTATCCAGGAAGTGGACTTGAGAGTGATTCGATAAGCTTCAAGCTTTCTTCACAATCGAGCTAAAATAAATTAATATAAAAAAAATACAATAATAATACCCCATATGTTAGTGCAGTATCAACAGCAATGGCAGTGTTATAGAATAAATACATGTACATTATAATGCAATATTTTCAAAAATGTCTAACTAATCCAACAGTTTCAAACACCAAAGGGAACTCTTTTCTTCGTTTCAGACTTATTTATGAGTTATCTACCCTTGAATCATTATTACACCAGTTTTTCATTGGAAAAAATTACTTCTCTCTCCAACAATATTGGTTCTTGATTCTTTGGACTCAGTTATATTGCTGGTTAAATTTAAATAGGTTATATATGTAAATATTATGGCCACGGCGTTACATATTAATGCAGTTATTAATTTGTATCTATGTATACAATTTGGATTGTTATTATAATGACATTGCACAAATAAATCTATCTATCTATTCTTTCATTGCCTTGCATATAAAGCGCAGCAAATAACAGATAATTTTTAACGAATTGTTAAGTCTTTTGCAAAGACATACCCTGAATAAACTGGTATCAGGAATTTTGTTAAAGTGACATTATGCGCATTTTTTTCAAGTAAAAATCCAGCTGAAAATGGTGTGTGTACAAAAGTGTAGAGGAAATAATAACTTTTAACCCAATACACCAAACTCTTCCCGCTACCAGTATGAAAAAATAACTTTCAAAATATTGATTTTCTTATTTGACTGGGAGAGTCAATTTAAGAAAAGAACAACTGCATGCAGAAGTTGCTTCCCTTCCACTGCCGATATTTCTACCAACATCAACAAAGACACATTCAACTATCATTTTATCAGTCCAATTTTTTTATATCTAAAGCACCAACTTCAAATACTAATGCGGCATAATCATTAATTTAACACATTTAAATGCACAGCAACCAAAAATTGCTTTTATAAAACTGTCACCAAAAATACACTTTGTGCAGTAATTTGCGCATAATGTCACTTTAATACATGTACCTCACATACTCCTAACAGAATAACTACACTGTAAAATGAATTCAGACAAAACGACCCAGAAGTCTGATTCCCTACTGCTGCGTTCGCCACATACTTTGCTTTCATTGTGACTGGAAGCCCTATGAACATGCATGTATACATATATATACATACATATATATTCAAATCATATATTAAATATGACGCCCAATTTACCACATTGTGATATTTGTGTATCTGTAGATCAGCTATTTCAGCCTTGAGAACACCCCTATTTGTACTAATGGTACAGTCCACTGAAAGACATGCAAGTCCATTTTAGAATTTGGTAGGGTCAGGGTTAACATCGTCTAATCCTAAGATCAAAGTGTCAGCACTGCGATTCTAACAGATCAATACCCCCGAACAATCAACATGAACTGACACATTCAATACACAGCTGACATCAGAAACTGGCATTTTACCAGACTGTAGCATGAAATCTGTTGCTCAATTATTGCCAGCTTTCAATAAAGCTGGACAGGTCAATTATACACAGCGCTCTATAGATCAATGTTTCACTTTCTTGTCTTTTTTCGCTGTGACGGCATGTAGGTCTTCTATGGACGTTATTATTGCCTTACAGAAGAAACATTCCTTCTTAATCAACATCTGGTGGTTAATGCACGACCTGCAATAAATAGAAGGGATATGACTCAACAGATGATTTCAACAGAGTAACACAACATTAATGCATAATAATTAGAAAAGTCCTCTGTTATCTTACAAAGTTGCAATGTTGGAGATTGCCTGTGTAGGGCTATGGTGTAAATTTACTTTAAACCACCTGCACTCTACTGCTACCTGTCCAAATTCTTTCAAAGATACCTTATTTGTAAAGCAAGAGTGTCAAACTGTCACAAAATACGCACGTCAGAGGTCCACTCTAAATTGTTCAAAATTCAACAATAAAGGACAATAACTCCAGAGTGACCGATACAATTCAGCTGCTTATCAAACTTGGCTGAGACATTAGGCCAATAAACATTCACAGCAAGTGAAGATTGGTAGATTTTCAATGATCAGAGTGTGTATGACAGTGACATTTTTACAGTCCAAACTGAAGTGGTTGTTAACATGTTATATACTGGTTGTACAGTATCATATCAGTTCTTGCATATACTCTGGGCTATTTCTTTACTTAGTCTAAGACCTACCTGCAAGACTGATGTCCACAAGGTTTGAAGACTGACGTCTGCTTACGAGCGTAACAGATTTGGCACAACTCCTCTTCCTTTATTTCCCCATCTTGACGTACAAATGTAGCCAGACTGTTGCGAAGATTACAGATCATCTTTTCTACACTCCCAACTTCATCTTTGTTCACTTCCTCGTCTGAAAGCAAAGATAGTAACAACGTCTGTAGCTAAATCTCATACCAGCATAAACTGTTTCCTTGATTATCATTAAAGTCAAATGATCACATTTACTTGTATAGAATAATAAGATTAATGATTAAATTATATCATAACTGTGTTCTGTATACTCTAAAACAATTTTGACATAGGCTTTCTTTGGTATTTATGTTGCTCCTTCCAAATCAGTGTTGTCAGAAATTCCAATATCCTTAAAAAAAGTGCAGCACCACATTATAACAATTACTTATGATTTAAAAGGCAAATTTACAAATGTCTTTACATAGAATTTGACAGTAAGACATCTTTCTTATTTATATAAATGCTCTGAGTAATCGCAACATTTAGATTGATCCTGGAGCTCTAAGTATTGTATACATTGTTCAATGGGACCTTCCTAATTCGTACTCTTCTAATCCAGAAAACTGTCTAAACTGAACATTTCCTAAGGTCCCGAATATTAGTTTATAATACCAGTATTTGTGTTTTTTGACACTGTGTTGTTAGAATTAAACAGTAATTGAAACCAGACAAAATGTACTTAAAAGTACTGAAAAGTAAGGGAATGACACTCCCCAAGATGAGTTTAAAATATTCATGTTTTTAATACTATGTTGTTAGAATTAAACAGGAATTGAAAACAGTCAAAATGTACTTAATAGTATGTACATGTACTGTAATGACATAATTTTCTCATTTTTTCTTCAATTATTCTGATAACTTGGTAACATAAGGATGTAGTGTATTAACTTTGGCTAAGACATACATGTAAATACTTAGTACTTAATCCCCCTTGTAAAGTGCCTTTCTATTCTGAATTAAACTGTATTAAAATTCACTTTTCTCCCATCTATTTTGCTATGTCAAACTTGTCATGGACATTCTTTGTTTTATACCAGTAGTGTGAAACAAAAACAGACTAATCAATTATAAGCTGGCTTTTTAATAAATTATTATCACTCACAATTTCTGAAATCAAACTGCTTTTCTTTTCCGGGTCTTCCACTTGGTGTAGCACCAGACTCTGTGTTGCCATGGTTACATAGCATGAATTCAAGGGCAGCAATTTGGAAACCATGGTCTGATAATAACACGTTAGTAACCAGCTCCTGGCTGCAAAGTAAAGAAAGATCCGTTTTTTATCATCTAAAAAATATATTTACATTAAGCATGTACTTTTTAATAAAATGTTTTTTAAACTACCCTTTAAAAAATATTGTCACATTATTAACACAAACTACTTATACCTTTTCTATCATCGCACATGAATTGGAAATTAATCTAGGCATATAAAAGATTCAAATTAAACATGTATAATTTATGTTTTCATGTATTTTAATTTCTATGTTAGCAATATTGCCACAAGATGTTGAACATATAAATACCATACCATTCTTTGTCAGCATTAACTATAAGCATGTTGAGAATCCCGGCTATCACAGATAACATAGGGTAGTGAGTGACACTTTCCAAACCTATAAATAGTAAATGACATGTGTTCATAAACAAGAGGGCCATGATGGCCCTTTATCGCTCACCCAAGTACAACTGCTTTTAACAAAGTTGCTAGAAATCATCGAAACAACCTTTCTGACAAATTTCCAGGATATTTGGGCTGAAAATGTTACCTCTACAGTGTTAACAAGGTTTTTCCATATTTGGGCTCTGTGACCTAGTTTTTGACCCCAGATGACCCATATTCGAACTTGAGCTAGAAATCATAGAAACAACCTTTCTGACAAATTTCCAGGATATTTGGGCTGAAAATGTAACCTCTAGAGTATTAACAAGGCTTTTCCATATTTGGGCTCTGTGACCTAGTTTTTGACCCCAGATGACCCATATTGAAACTTGAGCTAGAAATCATCAAAACAACCTTTCTGACAAATTTCCAGGATATTTGGGCTGAAAATGGTACCTCTAGAGTGTTAACAAGGTTTTTCCACATTTGGGCTCTGTGACCTAGTTTTTGACCCCAGATGACCCATATTCGAACTTGAGCTAGAAATTATCAAAACAACCTTTCTGACAAATTTTCAGAATATTTGGGCTGAAAATGGTACCTCTAGAGTGTTAACAAGGTTTTTCCACATTTGGGCTCTGTGACCTAGTTTTTGACCCCAGATGACCCATATTCGAACTTGAGCTAGAAATCATCAAAACAACCTTTCTGACAAATATCAAGGATATCTGGGCTGAAAATGTAACATCTAGAGTGTTAACAAGGTTTTTCCATATTTGGGCTCTGTGACCTAGTTTTTGACCCCAGATGACCCATATTCGAACTTGAGCTAGAAATCATAGAAACAACCTTTCTGACAAATTTCCAGGATATTTGGGCTGAAAATGTTACCTCTAGAGTGTTAACAAGGTTTTTCCATATTTGGGCTGTGTGACCTAGTTTTTGACCCCAGGTGACCCATATTAAAACTTGAGCTAGAAATCAACCAAACAACCTTTCTGACAAATTGCCAGGATATTTGGACTGAAACAGTAGCCTCTAGAGTGTTAACAAGATTTTTCTATTTTTGGGTCATGTGACCTAGTTTTTCATCCGAGATGACTCATATTCAAACTCGTCCGAGTAATTACTGGGACAAACATCCTGACCAAGTTTCGTTACAATTGAGGCAAAAATGTGACCACTAAAGTGTTAACGAACTAAATGTGGACGGACGACGTCCGACGGACATTCATCGATCCTAATAGCTCACCCTGAGCCAGTTCAGGTGAGCTAATAAAAAATGGTAAAAAACATTCACAGCAAGTTTTAATAGTGAAAATTGGTAAGGAATTGTGTAAGTTAAAGACTGGACAACTCGAAAGTTGTCAAATTTTGGTAATTAAAGGGCAATAACTCAAGAATGACTTGAATGTGAGATTTGGCTGATTATTGAACAAGAGGGCCATGATGGCCCTGTATCGCTCACCTGTCTACCATTGGCAAAAATAAAAAGGTTATTAATAGCAGAAAGGATCAATTTTTACCTTTGGCTCATGATATCCTCTTAATAAGCCTATGTAAAATCAAAAGACCCCCCCCCCCCTCTCCCAGGCAGGGTTAATTTTCACCCTGAGGTCAGGATTTGAACAATCTTGGTAGAGAGTCAATTATTGCCACATGCTGAATATCTAAGCTCTAGGCCTCATTATTTTGCTGTCTGATCATGATCTGCACTGTTGGCTATTCATTTTTTTGCTGTCTGATCATGATCTGCACTGTAAGCTATTCATTGTATGTTGGCTGGTCATGATCTGCACTGTCAGCTTTTTATTTTTTGCTGTCTGATCATGATCTGCACTGTTTGCTATGCATTATTTAGCTGTCTGATCATGATCTGCACTTTCATAATTTTGCTGTCTGATCATGATCTGCACTTTCTGACAAATTTCAAGGATATCTGGGCTGAAAATGTAACATCTAGAGTGTTAACAAGGTTTTTCCATATTTGGGCTCTGTGACCTAGTTTTTGACCCCAGATGACCCATATTTGAACTTGGGCTAGAAATCAACTTAACAACCTTTCTGACAAATTTCCAGGATATTTGGGCTGAAATGTTACCTCTAGAGTGTTAACAAGGTTTTTCCATATTTGGGCTGTGTGACCTAGTTTTTGACCCCAGGTGACCCATATTAAAACTTGAGCTAGAAATCATAGAAACAACCTTTCTGACAAATTGCCAGGATATTTGGACTGAAACAGTAGCCTCTAGAGCCTTAACAAGATTTTTCTATTTTTGGGTCTGTGACCTAGTTTTTGACCCCAGATGACCCATATTCGAACTCGTCCGAGTAATTACTGGGACAAACATCCTGACCAAGTTTCGTGACAATTGAGGAAAAAATGTGACCACTAGAGCGTTAACGAACTAAATGTGGACGGACGACGGACATTCATCGATCCTAATAGCTCACCCTGAGCCAGCTCAGGTGAGCTAAAAAGCCAAGATATTAGGCCAATCAACATTCACAGCAAGTTTAGTGAAGATTGGTTAAGACTTATTACAGTTAAGAGACAGAACAACTTTGTGGATGCCACCTAAAATGGTCCATCACAATGAGCATATAAAAAGTGTGTGTTCACAAACAGTAAATGACATGTGTTCATAAGCATTTATGAAATTGCATATATAAAGTGTCTTATAATTCTCTTGATTACTAAAAAATGATTTTTATTTTCAACTTACATGTTATACATGAATATGGGTTGCTATATGATGGAACTTCCATCAGCGACTTACCTGTTATGTAGAGAGATACCACACTATCAAACATTCCACTCTTCTGTGTTATTCTGTTCAATACCAGACACACAAGCTGTAAACAGGAATGTGTAAAGGATAGAAAGTAAAGGATGCAAAAAAACAACTGTTCATTAAAATGTCAAACCTCATGCTTAGGTCAGATAATGCTGCAAAGAAGTAAATGATCAAAATTGAAACTTTATATTTTACTTCCTGGTATAGGAATCATCTTCACGTGTAGTTGTAAACACTTTGTAAGTGCCGGTAGATGAGATATGCTTATACCTTTGTATCCAGTGCAATTTAAAGAAAGACTTCACATGCAGACAGACTATAGTCTACAACTTAGAGCTCAGTTTGGAAAACTTTCCCCTGTGAACTAAATATGTAGATAGCTTAGTCAAAATTTTAAGTTCTGACAAGTAGAGCCGACCATTTCAGAAAACGAGCAGTGAAATGCTATAATTGTTCATTATTTTACAGATCTTTTATCAAGATGACAATAGTAATTTGATACAATCAACAGATTTTATAAGAAATATATGAGTTTCAGTCAATCTCAAACAGAAAGCAAAGTATACAAGAGTGACCACTTAAAGGTAGTGGCTCCTTTATAAAGGTGCTTTTTTAAAACTGCTTAAAGTGACATTATGCGCATTTTTTTCAAGTACAAATCCAGCTGAAAATGGTGTCTGTACAAAAGTGTAGAGGAAATAATAACTTTTAACCCAATACACCAAACTCTTCCCGCAACCAGTATGAAAAAATAACTTTCAAAATATTGATTTTCTTATTTGACTGGGAGAGTCAATTTAAGAAAAGAACAACTGCATGCAGGAGTTGCTTCCCTTCCACTGCCGAAATCTCTACCAACATCAACACCGTCACATTCAACTATCATTTTATCAGTCCGATTTTTTTATATCTAAAGCACCAACTTCAAATACTAATGCAGCATAATCATTAATTCAACACATTTAAATGCACAGCAACCAAAAATTGCTTTTATAAAACTGTCACCAAAAATACACTTTGTGCAGTAATATGCGCATAATGTCACTTTAACAGTATCATATTATACTGACAATTTATAGAAACCTACAGTAAAACCTCTGAATATAGACCTTTTTTTCTATAACAGATAAATGGTGCACTGTTTTCCTTACAGATCATTATTCTAAGAGTGGCTTTTATTCGCAGGTGGTTATTAAAACAGGTTTGACTGTTCTAACATGTACATACTGACCTGAATGAGCCTGTGCATAAGAAGTTCAGCTGAAGGTTTTGTCCAGTCTGTGAAGAGACCAGGTGCTATGGCAACCACCATCTCCACCACTCTAAACAGGCAGACAGAGATCTCGAAACATGTACCACAGATCTTCAGCTGACGACTCTCTATGAAAATCCTTCTCTCTGTTCGCGATATAACTGTCTGTATCTAAAAAGGATTTAATATGAGCTAAAAAAATTTTAATGAACACAAAAATTTTTATATTCAGAAACTGCTTAATGCATGTACACTCAACTGGTTTAGAAACGCAAAAGTGGCAAAATATTTATTTTAACAGTGTTATTGTGTTTCAAACTTATTCAAATTTCATACACAACAGAAACGATATACGGTACAGTGAAACTTCCGAAAACCGGACCTTCCAAATACCGGAAACTTCTGAAAAACGGACCATTTGTTAAGTCCCGAAATTTCCTCCTCTATTTTCTATGTAAAACGTACTTCTGAATACCGGAACTTCAAATTCCGAATATCGGACAATATTTTCATAAATTTTAACTTATCTCAGTACAAATTGTCTTCCAAAAACCGGACACTACAAACACTCGGATCATAAATTAATTGCTTCCAGCAAAATGATTGCCATTGTTTGGCCAATTAACGGTTATCGTTTATTTTGACACGTGTTAGAATCACAACCTGTCAATCAAAGGATTAAGAATGTAACAGAAGACTGTAATTATTAGATAATGATATTGAATAAAGAAAGGATCAGCGGATTAATGTTAGGTGAGTGAAAATTGAGAACATTTATTTTGACGAAAATTTAAATACATGTAAAATAAATTGTATCATTTTGGAAAAAAAATGCCCGAGACAACTCCGAAACGTCGTAGAATTAAATATCCCTAAAGACAGAATTAAAATAATTTGTGACTCTGAAGTGGTTCCAAAACCAACTCTTGAGGTGTGCGTTTTATTTTGAAATTTATTTAACATGATATTGATCGAAAAATGTTCTTCAAGTACAAATGTATCTTATTTTCCCCGAACACGTCGCAATTCGAACTTTGTTTGAGAACAGTGTCCTGTATATTCCATTTCGTGCTGCAATATGCTAAACAAGGGTTACAATCTCTTCTATGCTTTAAAACCTAAGGACTTTTCAAACCATGAAGAACCTTTGATTATCTCTCCCTTTATAAGTCCAAATGACCCTACACTTCCAAATACCGGAAACTTCCAAAAAACAAACTTTTCTGTAGGTCCGTCAGTATTCGGTTTTCGGAAGTTCCACTGTCAAATTGAATTCTTGTTAAAGTTTCAATAATTCTTCGCAAAAAATGACTTAAATAGAAATAAAAACAATAGCGTCATTCAAATAAAAATGTGCCACAGGGGAAATATTTGCGTTTCTAAATTGGTTAAGTGTATAACTATAATCAAACTTGGGATATGGAGAAGTTTTTAAACAGCTATAAAAAGCAAATCGGTACTAAATCAAACTGACCACCAAACAATGTCATACGTTCAACACCATAGTATTTCTAATCATCAGAATAATCTAGTGTCTATCTACACAAGTTCATAATGTTTCGTGACAGCAATAAATACAACTTGAAGAACCTTTTCTTTGGCTAATTTAGGTTCCATTTATTTTCATTTAATGCCTTAATTTTCACCCATCATGAAAAGAATTTTGATTCAAATGTCAATTTCGAAAATTTAGCGGAATTTACGTAAGAGCTAAAATATGCCTTACCTCCTGCATCATTCCGATGAACTCTGAAAACGACCAGTTTAACTGGTTAAGAAGTGTATCTAGAAATCTGGTTGCCAAGTCCGGCTCTGACATTAATGTATCGGCTAAGATACTCTGAAACTTTGGTGATGGACACGGCTCTAAAATGTTAATTCCGGGAAGATATTATTTCATAATAATTGTGTTTACAGACCACAAAATTCTAAGCAATGTTAAAAATGCAATTATTATCAAAGTTCTGAATATTTCAGGGCAACCCTGACTTGAGTATGAGTATACTTTCTAAGCTAAGTAAAACTTGAACAACAAAAACTACAACAAATACAACAGCATACTTTGTAAACTTGCAGACCCAAATTCTGTAAGTTGAACTTTTGACGGGACTAGATGTGGAAGATGTGTGTAACGAAAACCAAACCCACAGCCCTGAAAATATAATATATTAATATAAAATTTATACAAGAAGGATAGGTAAAAACAAGCTTGCAGGACATCAGCTATAAACTGAGTAACTACATGTCAGCAAGGCAGTAACAACGTTGCATTAGAAGTTTGTATTACATTATTCACAAACCTTATCCATGAAAATTTTGAGAAGCTGTCAGTCATGTTATAACATTATTTAAAGCTCAAAACATTGTGAATATTTTCATTTACATAACACAGTTTGATTAGTTTGTTTGAACAAGGCAATTCCCGTATAAACCGTAATAAGGACAACAGTATTACAGAGGGCACTTAAATTTCACAGAATAGGTGACGACGCAGATGGAAATGACACTATATGAAATTATAGTAAAATCTTTATTTTGAATACACAGTCAGTAAAATGCAATACTCACCTTCCATACTCTTACTAGGATCCAGTTGGTTTGGGCCCAGGACCTGTTCTCATAGGGAGCAATCAGGGACCTCATCATCTGCTTACATCTGTAAAACATAATATAAATAATAAGGTTTTGGGTGTTTAATGAAATTTGTACACAATGTACATTGTACTTCAACAGCTAGGTATAATAGTTTTATCCAATCATGCCAATGATAAGAAACAGACATACGGACAGGTAGATGGATGGACAATGCAAAACATTTCTCTCTGTCTTAAATGTCTATATACCAGTACAGCGCTATTTTACCACAAGGGAAAATGTACCACAGTTTTTCTAAAACACTGACATTTCAACCACCTAAAACATTAATTACAGCTGGATTGAGCATGGAATATATAGATACCTGCAAACTTCTAAGTCATATTCTTCAAGGTTGTGATGGGGGTCACTGCATTTGATTTACCCTAGGTTCTGTGCGCACATCAATTTAAGATCGTACATTGTACACAGTGATATTAAGCAACCCTGTAAGGGGGTGGGGAAAAGGTGTGATTCGGGTTTCCTAACCAACCTGAACATTTTACTGCAGACCTTCAACTTCTTTATGAGAAAATGATCTGAAAGACACATTTTCATGTGTTCTTAAGTAAAAAAGGGGCAAAATAAAAGAATAATATTATAAAAGAAAACTCCAGACTGACTGACTTCAATTTTTTTTTTTGGAAAGAAGACACAAAACACACCTTTTTTTTTTTTGCCTTAGCCACTTACTTTTCAAAAGGCAAGCTTTCTAGCACCTTGAGTGACTTCTCATAGCACGTAAAACATGCCAATGCCTGTATAATGTTGTCTCTGGTATCTGCATATACAAAACAATGGTTGAAAGGTTTTAACTGACATGTATTAACTATCTGAAACTATCGTTGGTCATAAATTAACTAATAAGCTGTGAAGCTTATAGACCAAAAATAATACAATGTAGTTTAGAATGCAACTACAAAATTAAACTCTATCAATATTTTTGGTTTAATCACTGCCACATACAGTCAAACCTGCCAAGAAACAGATACAGTAAAAGGGAACACCTGAAGCAAATGGCCACTTAATATAATCTGTCTATACAAGAGGGCCAAGATGGCCCTATACCGATCCCCTGGCTACCATTTGCTATAATACAAGGTCAACAATTGCATCACAGGAAGGTTCATTTTGACCCGGGGGTCATGTTTTGAACACTATTCACACAATGCTACATTCCAAATATCCAAGCTCTAGGCCACATGGTTTCAGAGAAGATTTTAAAAGTTTCCTATGTAAGCCTTTGTGAATTTAAGTGACCCTCCTACACCAATTGGCAGGTTCAATTTTGACTAGGCAATGATGCAGGCCATATATTTAAGCTTTAGGCCTTGTGTTTTCAGACAAGAAGATTTTTTTTTAAATTCCTATATAAGCCTTTGTAAAACCAAGTGACGCCGGAGGTGGGGTCAACTTTGATTGAGGGGGTCATGACAATCTTGGTGAAGGTCTACTAGGCAATATTACATATCCATTATCTAATTTGTCAGTTTAGTTGTTTCAGCAAAAATGATTTTTAAAATTCTTCCTATATAAGCCTATGTAAAATCAAGTCACCCCCTGGGTGGGGTCCATTTTGACTTGGGCTTCATAATTTGAACAGTCTTGATAAAGGTCCACTAGGCAATACTACATGTAAAATATTCTAAACCTAGGCCTTGTAGTTTCAGAGATGAAGATTTTTAAAGTTACATGCTAAATATCCATGGTCTATGTGTAGAAGATTTTAGAAGTTTTTCCTATATAACCCTATTTTAAATAAAGTGACCCCCTGGGTGGAGTCAATTTTGACCCAGGGGTCATAGTTTGAACAATCTCGGTAGAGGTCCACTAGACAATACTACACGCCTTATCTAAGCTCCAGGCCTTCCAGTATTTGAGATTTTTCAACAAATTTCTTTCCTTTGAATTCTGCATGGAATGGAATTATTTGAGCAACTATGATAGAGCTTCATGCAAGGAACACCCCTGCCAAGTTTCATCAACATTGGCCCAGTAGTTACAGTGGTGATGTCATTTGAAGGAAGTTGTGAACATACTTATGCTGTATGCCAGACGGTGAGTGATCCGAATAGCTCACCCTCGCACCTTGTACTAGGTGAGCTATAATGTGGCAAAATGTAAATCTCAGCACAGACCGCTTTTTACAGCTGATTAATATACCTGCATAAGTTCAACTGCATATGTAACCAGACGGATAAAAAACAGTACAAACCTGCTATGACAATTCTAGAATCTGAGAAATGGCTGACAAGGAACATGGCAAACTCTCTGATCAACTCATCATAATCTGCAACATATATACAAATCTGTTCTAAATCTGCCAGCTAACAATGTTCTTACTCAGTTACCAAACACTGTTCTAAATTGGTTACCAAACACTGTCCTAAATCAGTTACCAAACACTGTTCTAAATTGGTTACCAAACACTGTTCTAAATCAGTCACCAAACACTGTCCTAAATTTGTTACCAAACACTGTTCTAAACTGATTATCAAACACTGTTCTAAATTTGTTACCAAACACTGATTTGCATTATATCACACAGAATAAGTTAAAGCACATCCTAAAATAAGAAACTTTTAAAAGTTTTTTGCATTTTACAAAGTTCTCTAAACTCTCAATCATAAAGTTCATTATCTCTAAAGTGTTTCAGTTGCAAAGTGCAAGGGCAGCTACATTTTGAAGAGGGAACAAAAGAAACTTTTAACTTTGTCAGCAGTTTAAGACAAGCAGATCCAAATAGATTTCTATAAAAGAAATGTAACGAAAAACAGTTAGCACAGACCCCTAACTTTGCCATGTTGGAAACAAAACCAATTTTTGGCCTCCATACAAGTGCTTACAACTCTTAAAACACACAAAAATTCCTTGCATAAATGTCTGATGTACCTTTTTAAAAAGAGATCATAAAGGGACAATAAAAACAGGTATATATATCCGCCATTGAAGATGATCCATTTGGCTGTTGCCATGGCGATCATAAATACATTTACTAAAAATAGAATATAAGCAAATTACAAAAGTACCTGAGAGTGAGTCAAATGGTATGAAAGGCTGGAAGTAGTTTTTCAGTGCATTGTGGGCACATATAACAATATCTAGGTAGAATTCCGGCATGTACTGGAACAGCAACTTGTACTCTGACGCTTTTTGCACTGTCTTCATGGCTGACTTCAGTAACCAAGCAACATCAAGCTGCTTTTGCTACAACATCATCATCAAAATAGATTTCCTTTTTTGTACTATCAACAAACTTTTTTATCATGGCAGTTTCAGAAACTTTTTTTATCATTTTAGCAGTGCAAGTTAAACGGTATGTATAAGTCCCCCACTACCAACCCTACCCCGCAAAAAGAATGATAAAAGCTGCAAGTATCACATTGTGTGAGTGTAACAAAAAATTTGACAAAAAGAACAAAAAACCAATATTTCCAAGCAGAATTTCTTCTATCAAAGTAATGTAACTACTTTTTTCTGAGCAATGCAACATTTTTCCCAGTAAGAGAACAAGATTTTTTCGAGTTTTCCAAGGTGAAGATGTCAATGGTGCGTCAACAACCTTTAAAACTTTCATAACTATCAACTGAACATAACCTTGTCTGTATAAACATAAATGAAGCCATTAATAAAGATCAAATATAGCAACATACCTTGGAATATATGACGGCCCTAACCCAGCAGATCTGCCTAGCTTGCTCTGTAATTTTTTCCAGAAATACTGATTTGGCTCTCACTAATTCATCTCTTACTTCTGACATCTGTAACACAGAATGAACGCTTTTTGTTGCATTGAGCTTAACGCCTGTTCCAACTGTATTTTGGTCAATTTAACAGACGGGCAGTTTACCTAATTATTGTTCCTAAGAAGTACCAGTACAAGAATCCTATCCACCATAAGAACTGCCAACTTTCTTACATAATAAGACATGGTCGGTAGCAGGACTTGAACCTATGACCCTCAATCTATCATACCTGTGAACCCTACCGATTCTTGCGGTATACTACCAGATTTCAAAGAGAAAAATAATCTCCTGCCGGGAGGTGCCAATCTACCGTAAATTTGCAATTATGATCAAATTGACCTTTAACCCAGGATGTAAACAAAGAATTGACTGGTTTTCCAATTTGTGCAGACTAAGTTATCAATAGCTCAGTTAAATCGTATACCAGTCTGCTTCCATGTGCCACCTGTTGTTTATTGCTTGTTTCATTTTTTCACACATTTTATGATGGGGATTAAATTGTTAATTGGTGTCTGTACCCATCAGGGGTCATTACATAATGCATTATGGCTAAGTAGGCAGAGTGGAAAATCCTAGTCCATAAAATTAATTAAACACAGGACTGACCTTTATAAAATTGGCTTCAAATCAAATCAAGATGTATAACTATTACCTAGCAATATGTCTAGATCGATTTTCATTTGTTTTTACAATTTAAGAATTCATGATTACCAAGATACTATTTTAGATATATTTTTTTATTTCTATATGCATATTTTAAAATCTTACTTTCACTTTACAGATAATTTTATATTGTGAACAGAAAGTAAAAGAAGATTTAAAAATGCTATGATTAAAACAGATGTTTAAAGCAGCTTTGCAAGGTCTTTTGTGAATATTAGCTTGAAGTGCATGGACGCGTTAAAATCTCCCGCAAAAATTACCAATCTCCCTCATTTTTAGGACAAATCTCCCTCATTTCTTTCAAAAATGGTTCACAGGTATGATCTATACGAGGTTACAGTGATTTCAAGTCAGCAACTCTAACCACTCAGCCACTGAGGCTGGTGTTTAAAAAACCTGTATCTTTTTAAACTGGGGACTACTTTACACCTTATTTTGGTTATTAATAATGAAGCAATGATCTTTAAATCTTTTACGTTTTCTTTCCATTTCCTCTATCAAAGTATTACTTTTTTATGCAAGAAAGCTTAATTAAGAATGTTAAAGTCAAAGATCATGCAAATCTTTCAGCTGAAGACCTTGCAAAGTAAAAAAGTAAACACCAAATTTCTTCTTTGTCATGAATTTCTAACAAATTATTTATCTATTCAGACAGACCTTTCCCATAATGAACTTAAACATTTAGATTATCTTAGTAACACTTTTCGTGCAAAGTAATTTTTACCATTAATTTATGCGGATAAAAGCAAGTAAGTGAATAGTAAAATAAGTTAACATCCGCAGCAGTTAAATCTTTCCAACAGACCAAGTATGACTCTTAACTGGGTAAACTTCATCAGTTCTAAAACTCTTTTTCTGCAATTCAACAGTATTTCAATGCTTTACTGACCTCAATTGGACAGGAATTTAACTTCTTGATAGTGTCCTTGTATGACTGTATATATTCCTGGATATGTTCATTCAGTACATTCATCTGAAAGGTAAAAGGTTATCTTATAAAACTGCTCATTTAAACTTTGACTTCAATTCTAACCAGAGATTGTCTCTTAATGAAAAAAACATATGTGTCCTGCCCCTATAGCCTTGACCTTTGACCTAGAGACAACAAGAGCTGTCCCTCCCAAGTGACGAATGCCCATGAAAGAGGTGCCTCACAGTCTGTGTCCTCTCCATATGCTCAATAAATGTGCTATGTAATTTTAAAATCCTTCCATGCATGACAGAGTAATCATGCATACAGTATTCCATTACTTTAAACACTAAGTGTGACCTTGACCTTTGAGGTAGGGACTTGGGTCTTGCACGCGATACATCCGCTTGATGTGCTAGACATTTGTGCACAGTTATTTTAAAATCCTTCAAAGCATAATAAAGTTATAGTCCGGACACAAATGTATGCATATATACAGGATTCCATTACCTATAAACTCTAAGTGTGACCTTGACCTTTGTGGTAGGGATGTGGGTCATGCACGCGACACGTCGTCTTGATGTGCTTGACATTTGTGCCAAATTATTTTAAAATCCTTCAAGGTATGACAAAGTTACAGTCCGGACACGAATGTGTGCATATATGCTTATATAGAGGAATCCATTACCTTCAAACTCTATGTATGACCTTGACCTTTGAGCTAGGGACGTGGGTCTTAGACGCGACACGTCGTCTTGATGTGCTAGACATTTGTGCCAAGTTATTTTAAAATCCTTCAATGCATGACAAAGTTACAGTCCGGACACGAATGTGTGCATATATGCTTATATGGAGGAATCCATTACCTTCAAACTCTAAGTATGACCTTGACCTTTGAGCTAGGGACGTGGGTCTTGCACGCGACACGTCGTCTTGATGTGCTAGACATGTGTGCCTAGTTATTTTAAAATCCTTCAATGCATGACAAAGTTACAGTCCGGACACGAATGTGTGCATATATAGAGGATTCCATAACCTTCATACTCCAAGTGTGACCTTCACCTTTGAGGTAGGGATGTGGGTCTTGCACGCAACACGTCGTCTTGATGTGCTAGACATGTGTGCCAAGTTATTTTAAAATCCTTCAATGCATGACAAAGTTACAGTCCGGACACGAATTTGTAAGTGGGGACGCACGGACGGATGGACAGACAGTCAGACGGACAGACGGTCAGACGGACAGACGGTGCGATTTTAATATGCCACCCTTCGGGGGCATAAAAAATTACAACATGCACACCTTGATTTCACATCACTGCTTCCAGCAAAGTTTTATTAAAAGAGGTTATAGAGAACAAGTGCTGACAAGATTTTGAGTTTTCAGGTGCCTTTGAACTTGACCTTCGAGCTACATTATAGGGATCCCAAATTACAATATGCACAAATAGACTTCATACCGATGCATCCTGCAAAGTTTTGTTAAAATCCAGCAAGATGTTTTGGAGAAGAAATGTGACCAAAATTTTTGGTTTTCAGATCCCTGTGAACTTGACCTTAATTGTAAAACACAGAACTGGGCTTCATACTGATACTTCTGAGCAAGTTATGTGAAAATTTATCTGAAAATGTGACATGTAAAGTCTAGGCTTGACTAAATGTCAGCATGTCATCTAAATATGCCAAACATCTTCAAAGTCCTGTAACTCAGCCAAAACTCTTTTCAATCCAACATTCCAATCATGCTACCACTACAGTACTTGCAACTCTACTGTTTCTGTATGGAAGTGACTAGAGCCAGGTTTACCTTTTGATATCACATGCATGCAAGTAACATGTATCTCAGACCAGAAGCATACACATTCCAAATGGTAAGTCAGGAAGAAGCTACTGCCATTAATTAAAAGTTTGACAAGTAGCACACCTTGTTATCTATTATACATTGTTGTGCAGTTCAAATTTTCTAACCATACAATTTGACTGAAAGTTGAGGTTTGTGTAAATTATACATTTTCGTTGGTAAACTAATGACCAGGATGGCAAGAAGTTAAACTTGCCACAGAGCATTTTTAAGTGCAACAAAATGGTACAGTTACATCATGCTGCCTAATAGTTCTATCAGCATTTCACCTCCTTTACTGATCTTGCCCAAATGTCTATGTGCAAAATACTTACCTTGTCTGACTGTCTATGTGCAACAAAATGGTACAGTAACATGACACCATACAGTAGTTACCTCCCTTACTTACCTTGCCTGTTTATGTGCAACAAAATGGTACAGTAACATGACACCATCCAGTAGTTACTTCCTTTACATACCTTGTCTATGTGTAAAAAATGGTACAGTAACATGACACCATCCAGTAGTTACCTCATTTACTTACCTTACCTAACTGTTTATGTGCAACAAAATGGTACAATAACAAGACACCATCCAGTAGTTCCATCAGTGTATTACCTCACTTACTTAACTTGCCTAACTGTTTATGTGCAACAAAATGGTACAATAACAAGACACCATCCAGCAGTTCCATCAGTGTATCACCTCACTTACTTACCTTGCCTAACTGTTTATGTGCAACAAAATGGTACAGTAACAAGACACCATCCAGTAGTTCCATCAGTGTATTACCTCACTTACTTACCTTGCCTAACTGTTTATGTGCAACAAAATGGTACAGTAACAAGACACCATCCAGTAGTTCCATCAGTGTATTACCGCTTGGCATCTCAGTGGCAGGATAACCATTTTCAGCTACAATCATACAAGTAAATATCTGCAATTATCAGCCATTTGTAATGTAACATGCCACAAAACCTTGACCAAGGAGCAAAAAGTACATGCACTTATGTGAATAATGAATAAAGAAACCATACTGCAAATATACCAGTACCATAAATCAGCACTAAAATGCTCCTTTATAATTGTTAATGGATTCATTTATTGTTGCTTGGAATTTACATATCACACTATGCAATGGTCTCATATATACATGATCAGTGCAATACTGCAAAAATTCATTTTCAAAGTCACATCTTTGGTTAAGTCAATATCTGTATATGTTTCAGTAAAATTGTGTGTCTGACTCTCAATTAAGTGCATCTATTGAATTTATACTGAATTTGCTTGTGTATTTCTGGGCCTTCATACTTTTTCCTTGAAAACTGGTAGTCAACCAATACTTCAGGAAAGAAGACACACTTCTATCCTTAAGTGGGGGTTTACATCTTGCAAGTTTCTTGTACAAGACATTAAGGTATTAAGTACTATTTATGTCTTGTACAAGAATTTTTCATATGTAAACACCCACATTTGAGCAACTTTAATGGGAAAAACAGATGTGGGAGAGGTAATTCAGGTACATTTTTAAAAATTTTGTACACAATGGCTTGGTCAAAGGACGAAGTTGATCAACTGATCAATTTATACCCAAAAAGGGAACATCTATATGATACAAGTGCAAAGTACTATCACACTGAACAACAAGAGCTGTCAGAAGGACAGCGCGCTCGACTTTTTTAGTGCTTGCCTATAAAACAAAACTTTGACAGTTAAGGGCACACAAGACTTTAACTAGGAATTTCTAAGTACAAATCAAGAAACATTTTCACAGAGTTATCTTCTCTTGCTTACAGATAGGACTCATGATGGCACATAAGAACTCCAACTTCCAAAGTAATATCTCAAATGGTTAAGTCAACAAGTGGACAAGAATGAAAATTTTAACTGAGTTTCTAAGTCAAAAAGGGCCATAATTCAAATAAAATCCTTGACAGAATTACCTTCTCCTGCCCATGTTTTGGGATCATGATGGTAAACAAGTATTCCAACTTTCAAATTAATATCTCAAACAGTTCAGTCAAAAAGTGGACTGGTACGAAAAACTTAACCAAGATTCTAAGTCGATAAAAGGCCTTAATTTTTAAAACAAATCCCTGACAGAGTTACCTTCTCTTGCGTACAGATGGGGGGTAATGATGTGAAATAGCATTAAAAGTTTCAAAGCAATATCTCAAAGGGTTAAGGCAATAAGTGGATTTTACCCATATTCAATGTATTTTCTATGTAAAAAAGGGGCATAATTCTGTCAAAAACCTTGACAGAGTTATGTCCTCTTGTCTGTTGATGAAGGTCATGATGGTAAACAAGTATGGTTAGTTTCAAAGCAATACCTCCAATGGTTTTGAAATAAAGTGAGGTGGTACAAAAAACTTAACCAAGCTCAATACACTTTTTAAGTAAAAAAGGGCCATAATTCTGTCAAAAACCTTGACAGAGTTATGTACTCTTGTCTGTAGATGGAGGTTATGATGGTAAACAAGTATGGTAAGTTTCAAAGCCATACCTCTAATACTTCCGAAATAAAGTGGGGTGGTACGAAAAACTTAAACAAGGTGTGACGCCAACGCCGACGCCGGGGCGAGTAGGATAGCTCCCCTTTTCATAGAAAAGTCGAGCTAAAAAAGAGAGTTTTTAAGATGAAATTTAAAAGCCATTTTAATATGTTTTGGTCATTCAATTATTGATTTTTCTCGATAAGAACACTTAATACATTTCTTTTAAAACATAATCCATTAATTTCATTTTTTCTTAAAAAATTCAGAAACTTGTCTGCATGCTAAAGACAGTATTATGTGCTAATGACACCTTCCCACTATTTTGTGATTAATTGTCAAAGCAATTCTTGCTAGATCTTGTATAGAAAAATTTCTTGTACAAGTCATAACTTTAACTTATCTTTAATGTCTTGTACAAGAAACTTGCTGTATGTAAACGCTGCCTAACTCTCCTGAATTTCTAAAATGGCCATCTTTCAGTTTGCACAGTACTATTTATAATTCAAAGGGAAGCTCGAAGAAAAATTTAAGGAGTTAATAGTGTAGATCATGATTTGTTGTTATTGTTGTATCGTTTAACACCCATTTGAACCATATTTTGGTCATTTTTAAAGTGAGGCAGTTTTCCTAACCATCATTCCTGGGAAGAACCAGTGGTGGATCCTTATTCTCGGTAAGAAACTGCAACTTCCTCACATAAAGAGGCACGGTCGGCAACAGGGCTCTAACACATGACCCTCAATCAAAGAGAGGTTACAGTGATTTCAAGTCAGCTACTGTAACCGCTTGACCACAGAGGCATTTAGATCATGATTCAGAGTGTATGAATGTGCAGACTGATCATGATCTACACTTGTCACAAAGACCAAAATTCATTTGCTTCCGGTAAGGTGATAAGTTAGAGAAGTTCTTTCAATAGAAACCTGTACCAGTTGTTTCCCTTTACCAACTGGGGTGAGTTAAGAAACACAACTTAGTAATTTCAGCATTAACAATTGTAAATTTTGAATGCAATGAAAGCTTCAAGATACCTGAACATTTAGTTATTCTTAGCCTAAGGCAGTACATACCAGTTTTAGATTTATCCAGTGGTTTGACTTCCCCATCTTTGGATACCTCCATACCTTGAGCTTTATTAACTTCATCTGTGAATAAAATTACAAAAGGAATCAAACTTAAATACTCAAAAGAACTCATCAAATGATTAAGTACTCATTATAAAACTTAAACTAAATTTGAAACATTTATTTGTAAACAATGTTTTAAGATTTCATTGAGCAGTAAAACATTAATTTATAAGAGATTGATATCATATAAAGTTACTCCCCCCCCCCCCACTGATAAATAATACAGGGAACATGATTTCTTTAAAATTTCATCTAAACATCTAGTATTTAGCCACTTAAGTATTTTCAGATGATATTTTTCTTTCGATGTAATTCGCTTATTTACAGGTGGGCAGTTTACCTAAATATCATTTCTACGAAGGGTTTGAGGAAGAGATTGCAATTTTCTTACATAAAGCAACATGATCAGCAGCAGGGCTCAAACCCATGACTCTAAATCAATGAGAGGTGTCAGTGTCTCATAATCACTTGACCATGGAAAAGGTATCAGCTGACAAAATAGTGATATTACAATATAATCAGGCATGTCAAAAGACAAACACCTCCCAAGTGACGAATGCCCCCGAAAGAGGTGCCTCACAGTCTGTGTCCTCCCTGGCTCAATAAAGTGCTATGAATTTTAAAATCCTTCCATGCATGACAGAGTAATCATGCATACAGTATTCCATTACTTTAAACACTAAGGTGACCTTGACCTTTGAGGTAGGGACTTGGGTCTTGCACGCGACACATCCGCTTGATGTGCTAGACATTTGTGCACAGTTATTTTAAAATCCTTCAAAGCATAATAAAGTTATAGTCCGGACACAAAGTATGCATATATACAGGATTCCATTACCTAAAACTCTAAGTGTGACCTTGACCTTTGTGGTAGGGATGTGGGTCATGCACGCGACACATCGTCTTGATGTGCTAGACATTTGTGCCAAATTATTTTAAAATCCTTCAAGGCAGACAAAGTTACAGTCCGGACACGAAGTGTGCATATATGCTTATATAGAGGAATCCATTACCTTCAAACTCTAAGTATGACCTTGACCTTTGAGCTAGGGACGTGGGTCTTGCACGCAACACGTCGCCTTGATGTGCTAGACATTTGTGCCAAGTTATTTTAAAATCCTTCAAGGCATGACAAAGTTACAGTCCGGACACGAATGTGTGCATATAGCTTATATAGAGGAATCCATTACCTTCAAACTCTAAGTATGACCTTGACCTTTGAGCTAGGGACGTGGGTCTTGCACGCGACACGTCGTCTTGAGTGCTAGACATTTGTGCCAAGTTATTTTAAAATCCTTCAATGCATGACAAAGTTACAGTCCGGACACGAATGTGTGCATATATGCTTATATGGAGGAATCCATTACCTTCAAACTCTAAGTATGACCTTGACCTTTGAGCTAGGGACGTGGGTCTTGCATGCGACACGTCGTCTTGATGTGCTAGACAGTGTACCTAGTTATTTTAAAATCCTTCAATGCATGACAAAGTTACAGTCCGGACACGAATGTGTGCATATATAGAGGATTCCATAACCTTCATACTCTAAGTGTGACCTTCACCTTTGAGGTAGGGATGTGGGTCTTGCACGCGACACGTCGTCTTGATGTGCTAGACATGTGTGCCAAGTTATTTTAAAATCCTTCAATGCATGACAAAGTTACAGTCCGGACACGAATTTATAAGTGGGGACGCACGGACGGACGGACAGACGGACAGACGGACGGACGGACAGACGGACAGACGGTCAGACGGACAGACGGTGCGATTTTAATATGCCACCCTTCGGGGGCATAAAAATACACAATCACTTAGAATCAAGCAAGCAACAACTGTTACATACATCCTAAAATTCTGTTAAGGTGTGACATGGATCCCCCACATCTTTGCAGATCAAAGTAGTCCCTGGTATCTGACCAGAACTCCTGTATTGGCATATAGGCATCTGAAAAGACAAATGAAAACATACAAATTTAGATGGTTCTCTCTGTTATTACAATCTTAGAACTGTTAAAGTCCCAGGATCACTTTGAACTTACTGATGTAGAAAACTTTATTTCCTGATAGGATAATTATGGAAATGGCTTGTAGTCACTCTGAAACAATGTTTATGAATGCCTTTCTTTTGTATATAGGTCATTTCTTAATGAAAAGAGATTTGCAAGAAAGCATTTCTTTTGTTTTTGCAATATTATTGAAAGTAACACTTGGCTCTATTTCTAACATGTACTTATAGATTGAAATAGCAATGCTAGAAATGTTTTTGATACAAATAAAGGTCAATTTGGCCTGTAAGACATCTTTCTTGGTAAAATAAGAGCTACTTGTAAATCTATCATCCAAAGTGCTCCTGGGACTTTAATCACTGCAGTATGATATAGATAATCCCTGACCTTGCTGTGTTACTAAAATGGACTTATCGATCTTTTAATTTGGATGGTACCATTAACTGTTTTAAGGGGTGTTTGCTGAAAACCTTCTGAGTGAATAGTGCAGATCATGATCAGACTGCACAGGTGTACAGGTTGAGCATGGAATCACTTGCCACTAGCTGGACCCGGTTGTTCAAAACTTTAACTGTCTGTTTAGCCAACTGTCAATTAACTTTCAACTTAAAGAATTCTTGGCAGGCAGCACAAGTGAAATATTTTGATTATCAACTTCGAGGATTTTTAGTCCTCATCCTCTTGAATGCAAAGAAATGCTTTAATAAGACTTTCAGACTGTAGAAATATAACCCGTAAAGTTAACCGACTCAATTAGCTTAATCACCCACAAAAGTTTCCAACAACTGCGTCCTTGACATAAATTAACTTTGAAATGCCATTAGCAAGCTATTTAACCACTTAAGCATTTTCAGCTAAACACCTAGGTCATTATTATTTCCATATTGTGAATATCACATAATATTCAATGTCTTAGCAAGTCCATAATTGTACAATATGTAACATTATGTATTAGCATCATGTTGGAATACGCAAATGGTCTCTGTTAGTCAGCCATGCAAATCCCTGCCTTATGATTTCAAAGCCGGAGACATCGTTTGTTTTTTTTCTCCTTTAATGCAATAGCATAATATATACACAAAGAACACTCATTTGTACTGGGTGATTATGGACAAGGTAATTTTTTAAGAATCTTTGTTGAAATGTGTAATTTGCTTTCCTGATGTACAGTCAAGCTTGTGCTAACAGCCACCACCTACTAAAGGTCACATGGTGAGTAAAGGCCAGTCTTCTAGAAACCATTATTGATTAAACAGAACAATTTGACCTACGAGTAAAGGTCATCTGTCAACAAAGGCCACATTTTGTCTCCTCAAAGGATGACCTTTGCTCACAGGTTTGACTGTACTCTTCAGTGCTTTGATTTATATTTTAACTCTTATAAACCACTTCAATAGGAGCACAAAAAGCCTAACTGAAGTATGTCAATATAGCTTGGACCATATTACCATACATGTTTTCATGTATGTGAATTTATGTGCATGAGCGTGTGTGCATCTGTATAATGTGCATTTTTGAGAATGTTTGTATCTGTTGTTCGTGTGTATCTATGGAAGGCCACAATGAGATTGTGATATATGTACGATTTCGTATAAATGTCTATTTGTGTTACCTTCTTGAAATAAAGATTTTATTATTATTATCATTCATAACCTTTAACTTGAGATGTCACTAAAGGTGACTGATAACCTATCAAACACTGCTTTAGATAGTGAACAAATCCCGGATCGTGGCATCAAAAATACATGTCTAACAAATCTACTATATATATATAGGGTGTAATCATCACAGTTTTTATATTCGCTCTATTCATGGACTTCAATATTTTGAGAATTCAATAACCGTGATTTATGTCCATACATTAGTAGAAATAAAACAATCTTGAAACGGAAATTTATTACATGTAGATCTACTTTAAACAGAAATTTATTTATTGAAACAGGAAGAAAAACAATGCCTTCACCGCAGATCAATTGAAAGTTATCAAATATAAACATCCTGTAGAAACTTGAAACAAACAGATAAACCATTCAACTTGTGTAGAAGTTGTACTAAATTGGCTGCTTTGTATTTATTTTCCCTGCCAAGGATAACATCAATTTGTAAGCACACAATTAATAGCATTATATACAATTTTATTACTCTTTACACTTTTTCATGCGTTGACAGCCCATCTAACCGGTAGTGAAAAACAAAACTTTTTTGCATAGGGTGCATCTTAATGTATACATGTACACTTTCTCGAAAAATCTAATTCGCATTTTACAAATATGTGCAAAATCAACAAACCACAATCCGATCATTTTTGAAAGAACCAGAAAATTTAAAGCCCTATACAGTACTCTTCATAGTGAAAATGTTTTCAAATTGACACTGCAATACTTCAACAAGACTGTTCCAAGGAACATGACATTTTTGTGTGTAGCCGTTTGGCAAGCAGAATATTCAAGTTTCAAACAGAGATAATAACTGCAGACATAGACACAAATTTTGCACAGTGCTCTCCCATCCATTGCACCTTTATTTATGTATCAAACTCATCAACAGTCATGAAGATATTAGTTAATTTAATATAATTCATAAAAAGTAATTCAGAAATAATTGCAAGTGGAATTACCAGTTTTATAGACATTTTCTTTACTTTCCATAGTCATCCTGTGTTTAAAGTTTCATAGATTGTCTGAAATATTTGCTCAAAATGTAAATGCATGTATGGACAAGAGCGCTGAATTGCCACAAAATATGCCCCATCAAGTTTTAAGGAAATGTATAATTACAACATTTTTTGCTATGTCAATATTGCTATAACTTCAACTCCAATATTTTGTGAGGGGTTCGTTCGATATTGATTGCCGTTTTGAAAAATCCTATATCAAATAATGTTACACCGTGCAATGATCTACAGTTTCATGTTCGAAAATTCCATCAAAACTCAACCAGAATATAAACAAGAGCTGTCTCATGACAGCACGCTCGACTATTCAAAAGCTTGTCGGTAAAATGTTTTTTTTGTCTAAGAACAGGACCTGGTGTTTTGTGTAATTGTCTATCAGAATTAAGGTCAAAGATATGAAACTTGTTCAAAGACCTATGTAAATGTACAATACATGCATTGCCTTACTCTGGATTCTGTAAGCCAACTGGGGGGAGAAGGGGGGGGGGATAATTTCAAAGAAATACATGACCTTGTATATTTGATCATGAATAACTTTGTAACGTTTCAAAATTAATATGTTTAAAATTAAAAAAGCATGCCCGCTGCATGCTGCAAAATTATTCTATGGCATTTCAAAAGTAAGCCATTTCAAGTATTTCTAATAATGTCTGGTAAAAACTGTGACAAAATTCTAAGTTAAAAAGGAGCATAAATATGTCAAAAATCAAAAACATTGGTGAAGATGTTGATAGTAAACATACATTTTAAGTTTCAAGTCAATACGTTTGATAGTATTCAAGAATTGACTTTATAAAAATCTTTAACTAAAATTCTAAGTTAAAAAGGGGCATAAATCTAACAAAAATCAAAACAGAGTTATGGGGATTGTTTCCTCAGGTGAAGATGTTGATGGTGGACACATAATTTGAGTTTCAAGTCAATACCTTTGAAAGTATTCAAAATATTTGCCTTTATAAAATCTTTTATCAAAAATTCTTAGGTAAAAAGGGGCATAAATCTGTCAAAAATCAAAACAGAGTTATGGGGATTGTTTCCTCTGGTGTAAATGTTGATGGTAAACATATAGTTTGAGTTTCAAGTCAATACCTATAGATATTTGACTTTATAAAAAAATGTAACCAAAAATTATAATTCAAAAAGGGGCATAAATCTGTCAAAAATCAAAACAGAGTTATGGGGATTGTTTCTTCAGGCGAAGATGTTGATGGTAGACACATACTTTGAGTTTCAAGTCAATACCTTTGATAGTATTCAAGATATTTGAATTTATAAAAAACTTTAACCAAAAATTCTAAGTTAAAAAGGGGCATAAATCTGTCAAAAATCAAAACAGAGTTATGGGGATTGTTTCCTCAGGTGAAGATGTTGATGGTAAACATATAGTTTGAGTTTCAAGTCAATACCTTTGATAGTATTCAAGATATTTGACTTTATGAAAAACTTTAACCAACGCAGATGCCGACGCCGACGCTGGGGCGAGTGCAATAGTCTCCTTATTCTTCGAATAGTCGAGCTAACAATCAGTCTGAGAGTTCAGTGTTTTTCTAACGAATGATAATTTAATGAAATGTGGTTTCACAGGCAAAAATATTTCAGCACTGCAAGGGTTGATATATATTATACACCAGAACCATATGTTTAGTACAAATAAAGTCAAGAGATTTGGTAGAATATGTAGTCAGTGACTTTTTTACGCCCATGTATCGATATATCGCTGTATTGTCGATATTTCTAAATTGATATATCAATACAAAAATTTTAATCAATGACATCCCTAATGCATGTAACCTATCACTGCAATGTAAATGCAAGAATTAAAATTAGAGGCAGAACACCTCTAAATTTCTCCAAGTTTGATATTTAAAGGGCAATAACTCCAGAGTTACCACAGCAATTTTGCTGGTTATCAAAATTGGCTGAGACATATGCCGTAAAGATTCACAGCAAATTTTGTAAAGTTTCGATGAAGGTTGTGAAAGTTAGAGAGAGGACAACTTTGTGGGCGCACTGCAGGGTGACCCATATTATGCAGCCGTCATGACGGACATATATAAAAAGAGGAATAACTAAAAAGCACTCATACAAGAGCTATATGTTTTATATGTTCAACAGTCTTCAAGTATGAACTCTGACAGGCAATTAATGGAGAAGCAATCCTTACGTGTCAATTGTTGCTGCCTCTCAGATCAGAAGATGTAGCTTTACTGTGTTAGAAGTAAGGGTTGGGGAACAATGAAAACTGGACCAATCACTAAATGTGATTAATACCCCGAAAGACTGCTTTACAAACTGAGGAAGTTTGTAGTAACAAAATACCTTGAAAAAAAACTAAAATAGAGATATTGTTCTTGGCAATCACTCTGTAATGAGTCAAGATGGAGTTATGGTTCTTGTGCACTGCACTTCCTCTCAATTGCTTGACCATTGTAATGAAGTTGTATTGAATTCCAACCGGTAGTTTTTAAGTTATGCTCCGGACAAGGAAAATGCAACGGACCAACCGCCTGACCGACCAACCACCGGGTGACTCCTATATAACCCCCCTTAACTTTGTTTCGGGGTTATAATGAACAAAAGGTGCAAAACAAAATACATACTCTGCCCATCCACCATACTAGTCTTAAGTGATTGTATAATAATGAACTTGGAAAAAGTCACATCTTTCGTTATTTATGACCAATGGTCACTGGCCAGGCTTGCATTTTTGGGTGCTTCTGGGAAACTCACTTGACAAATAATTCTTAAGGAGCCATGGTGTAGAGATTAAGGTGTCTGCCCCTCATCCTGGAGTTTGTGAGTTCCAGCCCCACTGGGGGTTCTTCTCATGTGACACCAGTACTGGTTTTTCCAGGAAGCTGACTCAAGAGTGACTCGATAATCTTCAAGCTTTCTTCACAACTGAGCTAAAGTAAATTAGTATAAACTAAGCAATTGTTACTGTCTGTGCACCTAACACAACCCACAGGGTACTTGAAGCTCATGTTCAGCTTAATGCCCAGTTCCACTAACAGGTCTCAGAATGAGGATCTTTTGGACCAAGTTGTTTTAAGTAAAGTACAAAGTCATAAGTTCTATACCATTTTATTTTCTTATTATATTTTCTATTGATTCAATAATACAATAAATAGGCTAGCTCATTTGATTTCTAAAGTTTGGCATTCCAAAGAAGATTGTTGTTTAGCTTAGAATTTTTACAACTAGGTTAAAATTTTGCAAGATGCTACTAGCAGTTTAAAAGCTAAATCACAGAGCTGTATTTGCCGTATTTTAACTTGTGTGTATCAATAATTATATACGGACTGGTAATAAGGGAAATAATGCTGATTTAAAGTTTATTTCAAAGTCTTAGTTACTCATTTAGAGTTATCTGTATTGATTTTCAAGTAAACTGAGTGTATTATGCTAATCTATAGTATTTTATCTTTGTTAAACTGTTTGACGTGGTTGCGTGGTTGCTCAATGCATATTTGTCATGTAATTTGAATACATGGTTGAAAAGCTTGTGACCCTAGTTTTCTAAAGATATGTAATTTGACACATTTTATCTTACCGCAACTACCGAAGCAGTTGTTAAACCTGACCCTATATATAAGTTATATGTATAGAGAGATAAGCAGTTGGTAACACTTACTGGATATATGGGGGAAATACCCCTACTTGAAATTATAAACTTGTGCAATGAAATCATAATATCTATATATTCAATAACCTGTATAATGGGACAATAAATGTACTAAGTCAAGTGAATTTGAATAGAATTCAATTGAAATAAGCATGCAATTTAGAAATTGTCTTAAAAGTGATTTTATTTCAAACCCTATCCGTATACAGTAAAACTTCAATAATTTGAAGTTGCATGGGCCCATGTAAATTGCTCAAGTTATCGAAGGTCTTCAGTTATCCCAATTCCAGGCATCTCATACTAATATTGGGTTTTATTAATAAACTGCACTGATTTATCAATCTGCCATGGCCTTCACCCTTCATATGAAATATGCACCAGTTTTGTTAATAATGTACTGATTATAAATGTCCTATGATGAATTTATTTAAATAAAGAAATCCATGTCTAGTGACTAGTTATGATTATAGTCCTGTCCATGCTTGTTACCATTCCTTGGTTTTATTCAACAAGTTCATTACAAAATTCAAGCATAATTTCATTTGAAAACATCAACAATTTTGCAATATATGATGAGATACTGCAGATTTCATAATACCGTGCCGATTCAGTGTTTGCATTACATACAGGTAGTAAATGACGTAGATGACACATTCTGTAGTTAGCTCCGCCCAAATCGATACCATCATCAATTGTACACGCTGACTATACTATACTGACAATACAACTATATTTATTCAAGTTTACACATCTTCCAGCTACAATTGCGACAATATCTGAATCTAGTGCTTATGTATTCGTAGGATAAAATCGGTTAATTCTAAACCTCGAAATTATTTCTTAAAACAGCTGTACTGAAACTATTACCTGTATACAAACCGATCTATTCAATTTTTACAAACCAAGCATGATGTCTAAATAGTTGGACTACCGGTATAGGAAAACGCTCTACATTCGACTCTGATGACATTTGCGCTAGACATCTTCAGCAGGGATTGTAGAAATAATCTAATAGTCAAAAGTGTACATGATAGATATAAATCCTGTCTTCAGATATAGATTAAACAAAATTTAACGGTCTTTGTAAAATTCTTGCTACATAGATTTTCATTTTACAGATTTCAGAGCAGCAACAGAAACAGTTTAGCACTCTTGTACGTCAAATACAGCACATGCAAAGCATGCATGGTTATAACAAGATATCAGTTTAGTCGTATTTTATAATGCATAATGCGAGTATTGCGATCGGATTATTTATAGGCAAACTAGTATGAATGTATATTTACAATATTTTTTATTCTTTCTATTTCTGCGACAGATATACACAAAATCATAATTTATATTGTATATAAATTCGTTTATGTTTCGCAGATAGCAGTGTACTTAAAACCTGATATGCATTATACATGTATGGGGATAGATAGCCACCCACTTACTTCCTAGTGCTTTGTCATATATAGGTAAGATGCAGACTGTGATAAATTTAATCCCTGCCAAGTTTATATTTACACGTGACCGTGGTCAGTTCTGCATCATATCATGTAATCTTTGCATGCAAGCTCGCAGCATCTCAGATCTCGACCAATCGTAAGGCTCAATTAACTTGTAGTTAGCGTGACTTCAAATGTTCGCGTGGTTTTGAGTTAATTCAAGAAAGCGCCCACTCAGAGAAAAGACGTACCCGGAACATTGGATTTGGATTTGTAATTTGTATCGTTTACATTTTATTTCCCTATCCGCCCCAACCTCCCTCCTGGCTATCTATACCTATTCATACTGAAATCTAACAATTGTTTTAGGTGGTTTTCATTGTCCAACTTTGTATCATTATTAATTTGAACTTGATCTGATAATCTTATTCTATGAAATTATTAGAATACATATTTGAAAATAAAACGTCTGGCAGGACCTGGCTCTGCCAGACAATATCAATCAAAAGGTGTTCGTAGTTAAGTAATGCTACAAATGAACTTCGAGTGACTAAACAGACTGGCATCAAGAAGACATAAAATGTATGTAAGTGAAAATGATACTTGTACATCCATTTCTTTGATGGGACTCTATCACATAAGTGATCTACATGTACGTAAAGACCGACTAAACACTATTGAATGCCGTTAATAATATGACCGATTTTTTCTTTTCACTTGTGTCATGGACCCATGTCCACACAGACACATAGTTTATCTGATTGCTCTCCGTACTGTGTAAAATGTAGCTCCGCCCACAGACGCTTTAGTTATTCATTACCTGTATTCGATCATTACGCAACAAACACTGAAACGGCACACTATTATGAAATCTGCAGTAAATAATTGACTGCTCAAAATCTATGAATTATTGAAAAGTTTATGTTATTACAGATGTTAAGACTTAGTATAGTAACAACTGTACAGAGCTAACCCAGTACAATTTGGCTTATATCTGAGCACACAAAATTTGAGAATACCAATGAACCTTGTAACAACAAACAACACTGAAGTACACCATGATTATCTTCTCACTACATACATGTATACAGGTAATAATCTGATACAGGTAAATACATGTATATTCAAATAAAACAATTTCTTTTGATGATATTTACAAGATTCAATCATATCTTCAAATACAAAATAACATGTGACATATCAATGAAAGTTGTTTAGGTAGTTACACCAAAAGAACAATCGTCCCAGTGACACGGTTCTGTAATCTGGGACTTTGAGTACTGTATAAAGCCTGTGCGGTATGAAACATGGTAGCGCCCAACAACTGGTAGGAATCCAGTATACATTAAAACCAAGCCACATTAATTATTATACTCCAAATAAAAATAAAATATTCATTTTTTTCCATAAACATGAAACTTAATATTATGTGTTATGTGTGAATATAACATCCTTCATCCACACGCACTCTACCACACTTCGCCTGGTGGGATGTACATGAAAGAAGTAAACTTTGTAAAGAAAAACAAAACAAACAACTGCTTGCTGGCATAACACATGAACAAGCGTTACAAGTATATTAACTACAATCTGTTCCAGAATTTAACAAATCTACACTGAAAGAAGAAAGCAGTCATCCTCAGGATCTGTTTTTATTTTCTACGTCAAAATCCTAGAAATCAAATTTTAACACTTAAATCTGTTAATTTGTGCTTTGGTATGTCTATAGTTCCATTAATTAGGAGTCTGCTATATTTTGTTGGAATACTCTTCAATGTCTTTGGGTGTCCTACTGTCTGGATTTGAAAGCCGGCTTCCACTGTCAGCATCAGAAAATTCACCAACAAGACATGCTGAAATGAAATACAAGGTAAATTTAAAGCACATATCTACCATTATGAAATTCACTTCCTAATCCAATGTGAATTTTTGCATTTGTTATTTCCTAGTGAACTGTGAAATTTTGCATTTGTTAAAGCAGAATTCAAGAATGTTCTTCACACTGAGATTTTCACTTTGACCCTGTTTTTCCATGTACCTCATAATTTGCTGAGAACCATGCAATTACTGGCCTTAGGTGAGGTGAAGAAAATATCACAAACGAAGAGTGGTACATTTCGAGAGGGCCGTGTAAAATCAGATCATACAAGAGGCAGATAATAAAGATTTTGTATTCCTGAAGCACTACTTTTACCAATTACAATCAATCAAACTTCTCTTTCTGGAATATGAAGTAGAAATAAGTTTTGAAAATGCTATCTAATATGTTCATTTACTAGCATAAAGACATACTTCAAGAACTGAATAATACAAAACGTTCAAAAACTACGAAGCAAAACAGGTTCTGAATTCCAATGGAATTCTCATTAACTGACAAAAAATTAAACTTTTCAGCCTGTTATATATTCCTGTATCAGGATTATGTTCAATTACCAAAAGTGAACACATTGTATTGTATATGTATACAAATACTGTAATAACTGTATTATATTATACATTGTATCTACATACCTGATATCTATCTGTATACTGTCTTGTATGTTTTTGAGCTTACATCTTGTATGTAACACTGTAGACTGAAAAGCTTTTTACCAGAACCACCTATGTAGACCTTGCTTATGTCTGCACTGTAGCATATAGACTGTGGATTACTCAAACCATCCAGTACTTTCCTGCCTTGTTTCAAGTCTGCAGAGACATGATGAATGGTGTGGTTGGTATAGCAGCATACCAACAATGATCCATCATCCAACACCAACATTCCTTCAGGTCCATGAAGATCCTTATGCTTGTATACAGCAGATACTTTACCCTGTAATGTTACACTCACTATGGAATTGTTACCACGGTCACTGACATAGAGCAGACTGTGATCCTGACTCATCACTATGTACAATGGAGTATGAAAGACTGATTGATCTGCCAGTGATATTGTGTTCTTGATATTTCCTTTCACATCTAGTACATAAATCCTATGTGGAGTCAAGCATAACACTAAAAGGCAGTTCTGATGGTAGATTATACCTCTACATTCCCCTTCAACATCAATGCTGTGGTCAGTTGACAGTTTACCTGCTGTTGTCATGATGAGAATCTGTCTCTTGTCTAGCACTGTAACAGCAATCTTGTCCTCAGGGAGTACTGCAATGTCCCATGGCTTTGAGTCAAGTTGTTGCTCTTCAACTACAGCATTCTTCTCAGTATTCACAACCATTAATGTTGAATTATGACTGTCAGCCAGCACAAGTTTGTTTGAGGACAGGACAGAGCAACCTGTTATAACACAAACCTTGTTTAACTGTATATCTGATTTATGTTGTAAAAAACTGAAAGTTCTCTTCTGTATTGGTGTGGAAGCAATGGCCTTGGGGGTCTTGGAGGGTGCATCAACAGCTATGTTCTGTTCGGTTAACTTACCAAAACTAATAGTTATTCCTGAGAAGATAGTCTCAAGATCTTTGTTTCTGTTGAATGTGAATTGTGAATTTGTTTGCAGTAATGACATCTCAGCTTGCTGAATTTCTCTCGACTGTAGTTCTGATTTTGCCCGTTTAACATCAATGAAAAGTTGACCATTTTGATTAGATGCTTTGCTGTTTTGTAGGCTGGACTGCAGTTTCTTGATGTTGGAAGTCAAGTTTGTACATGAAGTGACAAATGCTTTTACTGCTTGTTTACTTGTTGCCTTCTTCTTACTGGCTTCTGCCTCAATCTTCTTCTGGAGGGCGTCCAAGTGATCATTTATTTCCTTCCTAAATTTCATGATGTCTTTTATAATTGTGTCATGGCTATCATCTATCTCTTTATCTTTTACTGCAGCTTTTTTCAAAATGGCACTTACTTCTTTCATTTTCTGATCAAGCTCTTTCAATATTTCCCTGTATTCCAAACTCTCCCCTATACCTGCACATTTGTCAGGTATATAGTCTAGTTTACACGTCCTGTGGTCCATGGTCATACAATCAGTGCAGCCAATTCCTTCATGTTTAGGGCAGAAATATTTGATTATTTCATCCATATGGATGGAACATTTCTCAGTGCAAACACCAGCAGGTTTGGGTAGGGCTGATTGTTTATCCATGTTGTCTTTGTCCAGTAGTTGATGATTTCTCGAGGTCTTTGACTTCTTATGGTATCTTACGCAGTTGTTACACAGATATTCTTGGCAATTCAAGCAGTAACCCTGAGCTTCAACCTGCTGACCTTCTATCAGGCAGGCATTACAGCAATGCTCATAGTCTTCAGCTGAGCCTCGAGAAAAAGAGTCTTGAAACTCTGGTAATTTACGTCCTGATACTGCCATAGTTCGATTTACAGTAAATTAAAATACATAGTTTTTCAATACAACAGTAGCAGATTATGTTTCAGTTAAAGATTTATGTACAATATGTCTAAAACTAGCCACCATTTTCTAACGTAATCATTATCTTTTTGTTCCTACAAGTATTGGATTCTTTAAAAACATGTCCAGACCAGAAAAGGAGTCAGTTTGACTGGTGAGCAATCCACTGATAACACAAAGTTTACAAATACAGTATCGTTGTCGCACCTTCTTTCGAACCCCACCTCCTTTCGAACCTTTCATTTCCTCGCGATTTTCAAGCATGCAAAAGTGCGCATTACGTCATCAATTTATGAGTATCGGTGCTTTGTTTACAAAAACACGCTGCAGCTGTCAAACAAAAAAATATGCACAAAACAAACAAAAATATGCGTCATTAACAGGTAAGTATAAACTATTTTCTTTCAATTAAGATAAAAATAATACAATTCTTATTACTTTATTGATCCCAATATAAAACCAATAGAATTTTAATCCATGACGCTCAAATTTTTTGACAGTTGACCCCACTCTCTTCGGCTGCTGAAGAGGTCACGTGACCATGGTGAAAATCATGTGACTTCAATTTTTACTATGATTTAAAAATAGGTTCGAAAGCAGGTGCACTTTTTTTTTGCCGCCATTTTGTTTTAGATGTTAGGGTGGTCGGAAACTTTGGATGTTTTTTTTGATAAATTACGAAGGATGTAGCAACTTAATATTTGCAAAGTATTTATAAATGATTATTTTATATTGCTGATTCGTTATTTTGTTTAATATTTACCGCAAATAAGTGTTGGACCATGTCAACAATTAAGAGGTTCGAAAGACGGTTCGACCACGATATCCATCAGAAATTGTTCAAATATGATTCACTCTTTGACACAAGTGTACGAATTTACAGTCAGAATTTGAAGTGTTATTTCACTACTTTTTTTTTCAGAAAATGCACAGAAATAGATTATTTATAGTTTACCATGACCTACATTTAACTGCACAATATAATCTAAATAATCTACCTTTACACAGTTAGTAGTAGATAGGTTTAAACAAAAACCTTACAACTCAATCTTTAATAGCCTTGATCACAATCATGCTATCTAATTTTGATTATGTTTTTTTAACAAAGGGGTCATGATGACCCTGTTACTGCACTTTACAGTATCCAAATGGAAGCTACTTGGAACTCTCTGAAGAAAGTCAACATTCAAAATCCATTAAAAACTGAAGCGTAATTATGGTTCATTAGCTAAATTCACTGTGAGAATGGATACAAATTTAAATCCCCCAATAAAAAAGGTGCAAAAAACAAAGTACATTTACTTGTACTTTAAAAGTTGTTTCCAAAATTGCACAATTGGTCCAAATTTCATGACTGTAGCTTCAAAAACAAGAAATTAAGCCAAAGTGACATTCTGTGCTCTTGACATTTATGGAGACAAAGTCTTTAAGAATTTTGAAATACACTGGAGGTGATGAATACCCCAAATTTCTAGATACTGCTTTGACACACTGTCATTCTACTGTAAAGGAATAGAAGCATGGCATATGGTAGTCAAAATAATTAAGTGACATTCTGAGATATTTTTGTTTTGGGTCAGAACTTGCTATATACATTCTATGATGATAACTGAGGGAGAGATAGTGTCCATACAAAAATAGCACAATATCTTGACTTGCATACAATTACATGTAGTTGGATTAGGCATAAGGGTGCTTGACAACATAATGTCTCAGAATATACATGCCAGGTGTATAGCACCCATACATGGGACCTTGGTTTTTAAGTCTCATCCTAAAGACTGTAATCAATTTTAGTTGGTCAACCCCGGGAATCAAACCCGCAACCCTGAGATTACGAGTCTCGTGCTCTACCGATTGAGCAAACCGGGCTGACAATCTTTTGACATCATTATTCTATATATAAAACTTTAAGTACAACAAGAGCCATAATCTGAATTAAAATCAGTCAAAGGTAATCAAACTTTATTGTATGATATGTCTGAAGATTTTATGAAAGTTTCAAATCAATATCATTAGTGGTTTCAAACACTGGGTCCATGAGCAGTGTGAATGCAAAACTTCAACTCAACTCCGACTGAAGCGTAACAAGGGCCATAATTTGAAATAAATACAGCGGAAAGTTATTTAACTTGATGAACACTTTGTTCAAGTTCCCAATCAATCCCAATGACCATTCAGGCCAACATGTACAACAGACATTTACTCATCATAAAATTGTTCTTGGGGAACAAAAGGAAACAAGTTCTTACAACTTATATTAATCACTCTCATGACTCAATCCAGAAGAAATAAGCCTGGTAGACAGAGAGAGACAATGTGGAATTAACTGTCTCTTGGTTACAGACACTACCACCACTTGGGCACTGGTTGGTATTGAACGCGGGACCCTCCAATCCTGAGGCTGCCACTACACCAACCAAAGTAGCTCCTACAAAGGTTCATGTGAACAGAATAGATTTTTCTAAGAATCTGTTGATGTGACAAGTGATTCTTCCTCACCGTACCAAATTAATATTTGTTTGAGAAAATTGCAGAATCAACAGCTGAACATCAAAAGTTTATGCGAGAAATAAAATCTTTGTTGTATGTGTATAGTACGTTTCTGATTGCATACAGCATAACTACAATATATAATATCAGTAGGTCGACAATCAAAACAGGAGGCTCTATAAAGTTTTCCTTCACATACATGATTGTATTGTCTTACAATGTCCTACTAACCAGCTACAGAGAGTGTAATTCTTGTTTCAGCTTTCAAACTGGGTCCACTTGTTTGAAACTTTAATCAACGATTAAGCTAGCAGTACGCTAACTTTAGGAGTTATATTTTTGTACAGTTTGGAAGACTTATTAAAACAAATTTTCAGCATTCAAGAGAATGAGAACTACAAACTCTTCAAAGCAAAGTCAAAATAGCCCACCAAGAACTATTTTTTTCAATCAAAAGTTTATTGACAGTTTGCTTAACAGCTGGTTAAAGTTTCAACCAACAGGGTCAAGGTTTCTGACAGCTGTTTCTAAGTAGACCTGAACCACCGATTACCTGGGTCTATTACCATGCAGCAGCAGAAGTTTCCATAAAGTAACTCATCCTACTGAAGGCACAGGTGGACGTGACATAACAGTTACTAAGACCTCAACAGTGAGTATCACAAGGCTATTTTTTTCGCTACAATGTTATGTTTAGGTCCCAGTTATCGTTTTTTCTACCTGTGGCTTAAGTGTCATTATGACTTCTAACATGAAGTTCCTTCAACAGCAACAGCTGATGGACAACTAGATAGATGGACAGACAAGTAAATTACCTGGAGTCAAGCTGACCTTAAGAATGCTATCTTTGCAAAAAGGATAAAACTGTGAAACAAATCTGACACAGATATAAGATACAAGGTAATAGAGGTGTTGTTAAAGTCCTACTAGCAATTTGGACTATCTCTTATACGATAAAGGCGTTATTTCAAGAGGTTTTTATTTTCGCTAATTTTCACGAATGAAGCACATTGCAAATTCATCGAACTCATTACAATAGAAAACAAACAATACAAAATATAATATATATTATATTACATATAAAAAAAGTGATCGCTCACTAATTCATGAACTCGCCAATAAATAGAAAGTAAGAAAATTGTCACACAAACAACTCACTAATAAAAAGATGTTTACAGTATTTCCACATGAACACAACAAGGACATGAAAGTAGCATGTACATGTGTGATTGTTGTGCCTTAGACCTAAGACAATGGTGGCTCTAAACCATAATGAATGTGTATGTCGCTGAAATTTGCCGCCCTGCAGTAGCAAACTGAAGGAGCTACTTCTTCAATTGGATGACCACACAGATGCTATATGAATAAATAGTATCTATAATCCATTCCCAACATTGACATTAGCTAAAGGGAAGGCCTTCATTAGCTAGTACTGTAAACTCAGTATATATCAAATCTGGATATAACGTAAGTTCGGATATCACGAACAGTTTTTTTTGGCTGGATTTTTTCCCTTCTTTGTTCAATGTAAAAATATTAGGTTATATCGTACTCGGGTTATAAGGAAACTTCGGATATAAGGAACAATATTTTCTGGCCCAACAATGAAAATGTACAGTAAAGTGATCGTATATATCGAACTGCAAATATGTTTCGAAGAGTTAAAAATATCTGTTGATTTTGCATTTTTCTTTTGCCGTCTGCATTGTATTTTTCATAGCGCACTTGTGGATATAATTCTTAAAGGTAAATCATTACACATGTGAAACCTTTTGGTAAACTACGGTAGTTAAATGAGAATACAAACATAATTGCTAAGTATGATATTCAAATGATAATATTTTACGTAAATAATTGTGAGCCTTTTTATTAAAAGCATGTTGATGAAAAAAATACCATGTTTAATATTTCAAGTTATGGCAAGTGAGCGAAAATCAGCTTTCTTTAATCGTATTTGTTTAAGTATTGCCAATTAAAACAAGAACCGTCTTTTTTATGTTTGATTGTTCGGATTTTATTACATTTGACTATAAAAATACTTGTTCGATACATATTTTAGTTTGATATATATACATCGTATATAAGAAACTTGTTCGATATACAGATATAAGAACTCCTGATATAAGGAACAAATTTGATAGGTCCTGAGGAGTTCGTTATAAGCGGAGTTTACTGTATTTCACTTTCAGGCATGAGGTGACACAATGAGGTCTAAAAGCTGGCATAGACCAATCATTGAGCCATCTAAGTGGCTGAACTTTCATAAAAATACATCTATATAACAAACATATCAAAATTACTCCTACCCATCACCAATAAAAAACTAGGATACCATCAAAGCTGTGTTAAAGACCACCTCTGAATACAGACAATTCCGCTAATATAGATCAGCAGGGAGAAGACAATGAACTTTTCAACTGTAGCTTAAACCTCTGTATATTAAGACCACCTGTCAACAAAAACCACTTTAGCCTCTTCTGACCAATGGTGTTTGTTGCAGGTTTGACTGTATTATATAGACAACATACCACAGCTGTAGACAAATCGGAGAGGATCTTCCCTCTGAAAGTCATCCCAGTAATATCTCACTGCTTGAACCATGCGATGGAAAAAACACAATGTAACGGGCATCGGCCAAATATTCAAACCATTCGTCTGAAAAAGACAAAATAACATGTTGCATTAAAAGACAAAAGTCTTAGACAGTAGAATGATTTTTACCTTGGGCACTGGACAGGAAATAATTGTTTTACAAACAGATTTACCTAAAAATAACAAAACAGTTAAAACACATATGTGCCAGAATGGTGTTTTCTCTTATATGTCTCACAGACAAAAGTACTGATTGGCTTGTAACTACTTGAGGCAGGAGAACATCAGTTAGTGAAATATACGGGCATCGGTAAGTTTCAGCAGTTTTTGGATGTTACATTTTAAACATCTAACACTCTTATCCCATAATGTACCTACATATGGCTAGATCTTAGTCAGTAGTTATCTATAACCCACTTATAAATTTTCACTGAACACCTGAAAGAAAATAAAATGCTACTACTCAAACTGATCACAGAGCAAGTTCATTTTAGATATTTAACACTGTTAAGAGTCTTACATTAATTATATATACCTTATTTTCCCTGATAAACTTTCGAAATTTCTCCAAGAACAGCTGCCGTGATGTTTTCCCCTGTAAGATTTACAAAACAACATTTATGCAAAAGAAGTTTCAATCAATCATTTTAAGACAGAAAAACTATGTTATGCTCAGTGGAAATAAGAAGTACCAGTATGCTAATTAGTAAATATCAATATTTTAAAGCAGTCTGCATGTAAAATAATAAAACAACAAGCGCAAACACAATTAAAACCAGTTTAAGTATACAGTTCGACCCCGATTATTCAACAACCTATTATTCGTATACCTGGTGTAATCCGAAGACAATATTCGGTCCCGAAATGTTTTATATATAAATGTATATAAAAATAAACGGGTTATTCGAAATGGATTTTATGAATACCTGGTGTTATTCGAAGTGTTTTTTCAGTCCGATTGACATTTTTTGTAAGGAATTTCACACCCATTATTCGAAATGCAATCCAATCAAACCAATAATTGCTGACACGCTCAACTTGTGAAAAACGACATGCGGTCGGCGCGTTATATGTGCTTAGGTGTGATAATTACATACTCGCTTTAACCTTGTTTGTTTAATACGTAAGGAACAATTTTTGTTTTTGTTTGAAAGGCGGTTAAAGATGTTCACCTTTAATTTCGAATAACAAACTCTTGACTACCAAACTACCATGCCTATTTAAAGCATGACTTTTAATTTAACTGTCAGAAGAAAAATGACTTCTACTTGTGCAGAAGTCATTTGGGTTGAGCAATCTGGCGAAGGACCCGGTAACGGGGGGATACCCAGATCAGCTGATATCTTCCTTTCCATTCGTACGGAGCAATCTGGCAAAGAACCCGGCCCGGGGGATAACTAGATCAGCAATGAGTGGAAAGGGTTTTAAAAGGAAAAAATAAATTAAAAGTTTGATATGATTTATTTCTGTTTTCCTTTTCCTTTTATCTAAATGATATACGCAACGTATATTTCGTTAAGCGTCCGTGATAGCTATATACATGTATATATTGACGATCTACATAACAATCAGCTGGCCATCTTCGGGACTTGGATTATTCAAACACATGGATTATTTGAAGTAAAATCTTGGTCCCCGGCACTTCGAATAATCGAGACTCGACTGTACAGTGTTTAGGTCACGCAGTGTAACACTACTTTTTATTCACTATGTAACATGTTATGACATGAAAGATCCTCTAAAATCACAGAACAAGCTGCTGGACCATGGATCAAACTCGTGGCCCTGGGAAGCATGGCACAGCACTAACCAGTATCAGATTTGATAGATTTAACTTACATCAGCTAGATCTCTGTGATTCAGCAACACTTTCAGCATTTCTACTTGTATCTGCTCAATTTCTACAAGAGATATAAAGTGAAAACAAAAATTAAATCATGAACAATATAGACAAATATTTGTACTCAGTCTCCATACAGTACATCTGAATATTTATGAAAAACTATCCATTCCAGAAGTGTTCATCTTCTAATAGGCAATTATTTGGAGATACGCCATAATTAACAGTGGAGGCCAGAGGCAAAATCTTGAATCATGTAAGAATTGTGTTTCTAATCCCATTCAAACCTTTATTATGGCAGTGACTTTAGTTTTATTGCAACCTCTTGAAAGAGAGTTCTAATATAGGCTTGAACTCATAACCCTTTGGCCATGAGAGATTACTGCATTGGTGTACCTGTCAGTGACCTTAATTACCTTCAACAAGGTGGTTGAATAACACAGTAAACACATCAAAATTGAAAATTACATTCAACCCAAACTGTGTTATATTACATTAGAAAGTTAGAGAAAAGTACAAGAAAAGTATTAAAATACCCTCAATTCTGTCTCTAAGCTGATCTATGGATTTTGAGTAATGTTCTTTATTATTTTCCTCCTCCGCAGGTACAGGTGGCGATGATCCGTTATCCTATAATGATACAGACATAGGATAGTATTTCAAATGATAAAGAACAACTAGAGCCTTCATAGACTATTAAAAGTACCGGTACACACATCTTTCAAACTAAAATAGCAGCTAAAGTTTACCCCAACTGAAATGTGTCAAGACTAACTTAAAGTCTAATGATTTGATCTTTCTTGATTCATAGAACTTACTAGTATCTTTTAATATTTACCAGACTGTAAAATGGAAGTGGCTATTGTCCTTGCCCCATTTTGCTTAATTTCTGTCCAGGTTCCAACACATGACGAAAGTGTACTAAAGTCTTGTGTGTTTCAATAAATACTGCACACAGTTTACTGGTGTGTGTATTCACATCTCTTTATACTGCAGAATCTGTGCTCAGTATTATCTTTTTACACCCTATCATACTATCAGAACACCTCCAAATTATAATCTGAACACAGTCAAACCTCCCCGAATGACACCACCCTAGAGCAACAACCTCCCTAAAACAACACACATTTTCTTTTCCACTGTGTCTATTATATAAGGAATCATCCTTTTCAGAACACCTCTCTACAACAATTACATTTCTGTGTTCCAAAGAGTGTTCACTCTTGAGAGGTTGCACTGTACCTCCAAATTAATATCCTCCCTGATCCTTTCAACTAAGAGTGAAGTACAGTCAACCCCGCCCTTGCAACAGCCAGAGTTAAGCAACAACCTGATATATACAACCACTTTATATTCCTCCCTTGTAATTTAAGATTAAATCAATCTATCCTGAGTTAAGAGACCACCTGTCTTAAGAGAACCTTTTTTCAGCTTTTCCTGTGTGGTCGCTTAAACGGGTTTGACTTTAGTTTAAAAAAAATCTACTGGAAAAACACTGTTGAGCTCAATAACTACCCTGTAAAAATACAAAACTTGGGTTAACTTGAGTAGACATTATTTCTTGAATTTGTGCTGAACACTGGCTTGTCCCCATATCCCACCATTGCTTACCTTACCTTATTTCACCAATCCCACACAAGACCCAATTCTGTGTCATCCAGAAGCTATATGCAAATACACAGACTTTACACATTAACTTCTATTTCCTTACTGTAACTAACTGTCACTGACCTGTTCCTCCATGTCCCACCAGACTGTAGGAGCAAGCTGCTGTAACCCGGCATCATCCAGAGGCTTTATATGGAGAAACATGGGAAATTTTACCTTGTCAAATGTTAACAAGTCAAGGAATGAAAACAATTACAAAAATTAAGCATCCAATTATGCTGGTAATATATTACCTTTGCTCATATCCTAGTGTTAAGCTGCTCAAATTTTATGGACCAGACAATACAGTCACATATCAGTACAATAAATGCAGGACATGCAGACACCAGTTGTTCGAAACTTTAACCAGCAGCTAAACTACCAGTCAATTAAATTTCTGGTTGTATTTCAACATTTTGAAAGACTATGTAACATATTGTATGTATTAAGGTCAGTAAACTCAAAACAGCACACTAGTTTTTCCCACATCAAGCAGTATTTTAATTTAAAATTTAACGAAAGGTTAACTTAACAGCCAGTTAAATTTTTGAGCAACCGGTCCCAGGTGACTTTCTTGGAACTATTTCATTCAGCTCCTTAGGGTCCTTCAACTTAAAGTACATGTTTACTGAAAAAAGTGAATTTTTGGTGACAGTTTAATAAAAGCAATTTTTGGTTGCGTGCATTTAAATGTGTTAAATTAATGATTATGCCGCATTAGTATTTGAAGTTGGTGCTTTAGATATAAAAAAAAATCGGACTGATAAAATGGTAGTTGAATGTGTCTTTGTTGATGTTGGTAGAGATTTCGGTAGTGGAAGGGAAGCAACTCCTGCATGCAGTTGTTCTTTTCTTAAATCGACTCTCCCAGTCAAATAAGAAAATCAATATTTGGAAAGTTATTTTTTCATACTGGTAGCGGGAAGAGTTTGGTGTATTGGGTTAAAAGTTATTATTTCCTCTACACTTTTGTACACACACCATTTTCAGCTGGATTTTTACTTGAAAACAATGCACATAATGTCACTTTAAAGTACACTTAATTTACTGCAAGTAAACTACTTCAAGGAAATTGACAATTTAAAATGATTCAGCTGTCTGTGACTGATCATCATCTTAAAACTACGCAGTTTCATAAAAATTACTATCAAGGTAACAAATGAAAAGTAGGACCTGATTAGTTCTTTTTAATCTGATTAAAGTCATAACATCATTTACATGTCAACAGCTGGTTGAGAAACTTTGAAAATTATGTCTACATAGATGCAGAGAAGATGGTTTCACAGTCAGTCCCTAGCACTTGTTTGTTTGTTGGGCTATTAACGCCCGTTCTTACCATATTTTTTTGTCATTTTAAAAAGCTGGCAGTTTACCTAACAATCATAGCTGGGTAGAACCAGTACTAGACTCCTATCCTACAGGGAAACTGCCAATTTTGTCATATAAAGACATAGCCGGTAGCAGGGCTGGAACCCATGGCCCTCAATCTATGAGAGGTTATGAGAGCAGTGAATTCAAGTCAGCGACTAACCACTCGACCATGGAGGCAGACCAGTCCCTAATACATGTGTATTCTCTGTGAGGTCATCTTTTTCTCATTAAGCTATTTACTAGGTCCCTTTAGAAAGGATATAACTCATGTTCCAGTAGGTATCTCCTCGTCTGCGGATGTCTCAATATGGCTAGAACCAATGTTAAGTATTTTCTCTACAAAAACAATACAGAAACAGATATTACAGTCTGATAATTTGAAAAACAAGAGCTGTCCATAAGACAGCAAGCTCGACTATTGTGGGTGTTTGCTAATAAAACAAAACTTTTATCAGTATAATAGCAAAACAAAATTCTGCTAACTATTAAGTATAAACTAGGATAGTTGAATCATAAAAAAAGTCAAAATCTATCACTATTTATTCAATTTTTGGTAAATTAATTGTTTGATACAAAATGTACCCCTGAACACTATTGCTAAGTTTGATATAACTACCATAAGTGGTTACTGAGATATGTGCATGATAGTACCTTGCATGCAAAACTTTAACCAAATAAGTATAAGTCAAACAAGGGCCATAATTTGCACTAAATCTAAATAAGAGTTATCTGTCTTGAATGTGTGACACCCCGAAAGACAGTAACAAAGTTTCAAGTCAATATCATAAGTGGTTACTGAGATATGTGCATGATAGTACCAAAAAAAAAAAAAATTTTTAAAATTTTTTAAAAAAAAAAAAGGGGAAATTTTTTTTTTTTTTTTTAAAAGAATTTTTTTTTTTTTTTTTTTGGGCCCCTTTAAGACATGAACAAAGTTCAAGTTAATATCATAAGTGGTTCAGGTAGTACCTAGCAGGCAAAACTTTAACCAAATTTTCAAAGTCAAACAAGGGCCATAATTTGCACAAAATTTATAAAAGAGTTATCTGACTTGACTGCATGACACCCCTAAAGACATTTACAAAGTTTCAAGTCAATATCATAAGTGGTTACTGAAATATGTGCATGATAGTACCTAGCAGGCAAAACTTTAACCAAATTTTCAAAGTCAAACAAGGGCCATAATTTGTACTAAATTTATACAAGAGTTATCTGACTTGATTGTATGACACCCCTAAAGACATGAACAAAGTTTCAAGTCAATATCATAAGTGGTTACTGAGATATGTGCATGATAGTACTTTAGCAGGCAAAACTTTAACCAAAGAAGCAACGCCGACACCGACGCCGACGCACAAGCGACTGTAATAGCTCTCCATATTCTCCGAATAGTCGAGCTAAAAACAACACATAATTCCTTTATACTGCACTGTAAAGCTGACATAATTCACTTATAGTATTTTTAATTGTTGAAGGTGCACAATCAGTAAATGAAGTCAGACCCAAGAAACAGAGATACGTAATTTTTCCTTTCTCTGTAGCATTTTTCCTTTAAAGGCAAGTTGGTTAAAATTCAAATCTAAATGCTGTCTTCAGTGAATGGAAAAGTTTTTATGTTGACATATTCATGTTTGTAAGCTATATCTGTATGCTATTTATAGACAGAAGATGGACAGACGGATGCCTGTTTACACATGTTACACTCTAGATCTATGAATGTGTTTTTTATATGCTTACGTTGTTCCTGAAGTCAGTGGTGGACGGGGCGTATCTGTAAGATGATAGGAGAGATACCATCAAGTTCTCTACACAACCTCGGATCTCAAAACCCTGAAAACAAATAAAAAACATCATCTTTTTACTAAAAAATATGAAATTACATGTACATATATAGTTACATCATTCTAACACACTTCAATCGTAACATTTTTTCTCATTGGTTGCATCTTTTAAATTTGTGACAAGTAAATACATGTACTGCACATGCAGTCAAAAAAGTCCAAATTTCATGTACTCAGTATGATATTTTTATAGCACAAAATGTGTGCTCAATAGAGCAAATGAATAATTCTTGACACAACATCTTGTATTAACATCTTCTGGACCCCTGATTATAAAACACTTTTCCTACACAATTATTCAGTATTGTGCTCAGTCTTTTATCAATAAAATAATTATTAATTCTTTGTAAAATGCTTTTACCAAGTTTTCTATGCACATTTAAAATGACCGTTTTAGTTTCGTTTGTGAAAACCATTACATTATCAAATTAAGACATGCACAAAAAAAAAGTTTTATCATGGGGGGAGATCTGGTGATGTTACATTCTTTTCTATATTGACGACTGAAATTATTTTTTTTATTTAATTAAATTACTTTCTTATGCTGGTTAAAATGGTTAAATGGTGATGCAACTGCATTTTAACACAAGGCACAGGGACTGATTTATCAAAAAAGTAGACTGAAGAGCATTCCTGTATCCCAACCCAACAAGAATCCCAACTCAGTCATCAACTAATTTCATATTTGACCTTGAACTTGACAAACAATGGAGTTCAAGAGTGACTGTATTTTTTTTTTCAAGAGTTTTCTTTATCATGTATCAACTACCCGGTATGCAAAGTAGTCTTGCTTCAGAATAGTAATACATGTATAAGAAATGGGTCAAACCTGAACATACCAAACTAAAATGCCTACATTTAACACTATTATATCTACTTGGATATATTTCATTGAATGAAAAAAAATAGTACCCTGGTATTTAAATGCTCCAATACCGGATGCTAAATTGGGCCTGCCCTGGGTTTGAAAAATCTGTTGCCACATTTTGACCACAACAGTCAGTTTCGGGCAAATCATCCTAATTTTTCTCATATGGCAAAAGTATCTGTCACCATTTTTCAAATTTCATTCACCCCTTCGCAGAATTTGTCACATCTGGTGATAGATTGAGTAGCAAGGTAAGTCCTAGTTCTATAAGCAACAGTAAATGTGTAGACTTTAATTTCATATTCTTTTAGTAAATACAAACCTGCATGAAAGCCCACATGTAGTCAAGCAGTTTAGATATTGCTGGTTGCTGGGTGGTAACTATAGTGACATCATTCAGCCTTGATAGAAGCTTTAACAAACACGCTTCTGTCACATACGTGCTTTTCTGAAATATAAAATACTTCAGGATTTCAATTTGAACTATCTACATCCTTGGTTTCAATCTCCCAAAGTTACATGTGTATATGGGTACTTATAAACAGGCAATATACAGTAAACTCTATATAATGACTCCGGAAATAACGAAATTTAGGATATAAGTAACAATTTTTCTAGACCAGATGTCTTTTTCCTTCCCTGTTTATATTTGCTATATGGATATAATGTACTCCAGGCATATAGAACAAATTTAAATGATCCCCCGAGTTGTTCATTATACAGAGTTTACTGTAGTTACAAATACATGTACAATGTATAGCAAATATTGACATAGAATTAAAGTGACATTATGCGCATATTACTGCACATAGTGTATTTTTGGTGACAGTTTTATAAAAGCAATTTTTGGTTGTTGTGCATTTAAATGTGTTAAATTAATGATTATGCTGCATTAGTATTTGAAGTTGGTGCTTTAAATATAAAAAAATCGGACTGATAAAATGATAGTTGATTGTGTTGTTCTTGATGTTGGTAGAGATTTCGGCAGTGGAAGGGAAGCAACTCCTGCATGCAGTTGTTCTTTTCTTAAATTGACTCTCCCAGTCAAATAAGAAAATCAATATTTGGAAAGTTATTTTTTCATACTGGTAGCGGGAAGAGTTTGGTGTATTGGGTTAAAAGCTATTATTTCCTCTACCCTTTTGTATACACACTATTTTCAACTGGATTTTTACTTGAAAAAAATGCGCATAATGTCACTTTAACCTTTTAAACATTTATAATAAATGGATTATGAAAAGAATAAATACTTTAGTTTTGTCAGAGAATAAAGTGAGGTAGGTCTTCCTTAACAACACTTCAGCTGACTAACACAAAGAAATAATCTTGAATGTATGAAACAGTTTCAAGAATCTATTAGAAATAAGATATTTAGGGAAAAGATTTGACTTCTGAGTGATATATCTGTTAGTATATCATGGTGTGGAGTAAAGATGCATAGAAATATAATCATGACAGCTGATGGCCTGTGAGATCAATCATGAAGCATCTGAACAACAAACTGACGAAGAGACTTACTGTTTTGGTGAAAACTTAATAACTGTTTAACTTATATTGTGATTAAAACCCAAAATTTGACAATAATTGTTAAAATACATGAGGGTTATTTTCAACAGCTGAAGATAGTTCAGGTCATCTAGATTGATATACCATATTGTATATCATGCTCAAATCCTTCTTTGCTTATACAAGATGAAATGGAAACAGTGTTACAATAGTTCATTAACTCTTACCCTGGTGGTGGAAAGTGATTCTGCATTGGCAACGGGTGTAGATCATGACCAACCTACCTATCTTTGCAGTCTGATCATGATCTACACTGTTTGTTCGTTTACTAAGTTTTCACTGAGCTCCCCTTTGAAAAGTTAATGGTACTGTCCAAATTGAAAGATGGACAAATCAATTTTAATAATATACCAGAGGCAAGTTTAACTAAATGAACAAGGTTACCAAGTAAATCATTTATTTTTATCCAACAACTGCAGCAATTTACACGCAGATGTGTACGTTTATCATAACACCTATAAAGTCTCATTTATTAGAACTTGCACAAACTAATTACAAGAAAGTGTGCAACACCTACAAAGTCTCACTTATCAGTACTTGCACAAACTTACAAGAAATGGTGCCAGTTTATCAAACACCTGCGCCACAATCAGCAGTATAGAACTTTCTTTACTCCTTTTCTCTGTTAGAGGCAGCGGCTTCGTCTCCTTGGAGACCACCTCTTTGTCAGAAGATTTTTGGACCTATTACAAAAGAAATCAATAAATTACATAATTAATTCCTCTGGGCCAATGAAACAGTGAAACCAAGAAAAAACCTAGAAGTAGAAATGAATGCCCTGCTTTGCAAAAATTACCAAGGGTCATAATTGTGCTTAAATGGTTGCTGACAAAATTCATTTATTTTAAAATACCTGATTCTAAATATTTCACCTCTATCACAAACACTCAAGAGACGGATGGTAAGCAACTGCAGTTTATTTATGTAAGTAACAAAACAAAGCACAAATTGCACAAAGCAGAATAATTTCAATTTCAGTTCCAGTTGAATTTTAAAAGAAATTTACTAAAATCAAAATCTAACAAATATTTAACTAGCTAAAGGCAAAGTACCTGATTATAACCCAGATAGTTATAAAGTATGTTTAAAGTTACATTTTCTGACTTTCATCACTGCAAAATATTCGAAAGTCTGTAGTTTTCACTATCAGAGTGGAAATGATAAAAAAACTCTTTCAACAGTCCTATTATGTTAATGCAATAGAATCTATGAAATGTTACCTGTTCTAGTTCCAAATGGATATACAGCAGTTTTTCAAGGTATGACAACAGTAAATTGGTTTTCACAACATCTATACTTGGTGAGTTTTGCAGTGGTAAAAAACCAGGCACAGGATATCTATGTATAGTCAAGGATGATAAGGAACACTGTAGATCATGATTCTATTGCACTCACTTAAAATCTAACAAGAAAATGCAGCAATGCCATCAAACCAGGTTTCAACAGCCACTGTAGAAATTGAAGACTAAAAAAAAACAACTAAAAATAAACAAAACAGTCCAGTTTACAATTATCTTTTTAACTTTCAAGAAGTCTCCCAGAAAGAGACTGTAAAAAGGTTCTACATGAATAAGCATGCCTATGTCGAGAACTTGACATTTTGTGTTTTGTATATATGATGACGTAACAATGTTTCTGGTGCATAAAGTACCATTTGTAGATGCGTAATTTTGTTATCTCACTTTTCTGAAAGTTTCATGATTAGAAAGGGAATAGTTTTGAGGCAATTCTGTAGATTGAGATTGCAAGTCGGAACTCAATATTGCCAAAATTGAAAATCCTTTCTTAGTCACTATTTTGGTTCATTATTCAGCAAATTATGACTGTACCTTATGTATATATTGATATCATTTACTCATAAAAGAGTCTTAGTGTTTAATTATGTTGATTTATAGAGAGTTTTGTAAAACTGCATTCTAAGTGATGCTGGTCGGATGCTAAAAATAGACCAAATATAAGAATGCTTCAAAGCTATCATTTTGAGTCAGTCAGCATAATTTTAAGGCTGCCATATTATTATAGATATTAAAACCTTTGTTTGTGAGGAATTTCACAACATGACATGCAGGAGTTTGTCTGCAAACTAAGTTTATCTTCTTTCTTTTCATTCGCTAGGCTTATCTTTATGTAACAGGTGCTTGGAAAATGAATATCGGCTATTTTAATATGTTAGCAAGAAGTTAGTGGCAAATGGTTGAAGAGCTAGGTTTTTGAATAGTAAGGCTTTGTTTTAAGTATATTTTTGTATTTTTTGAGACCTTTAATTTGTTGTAATTGGCAAAATCAGCTCTTAGAAGTGACCACTCATTTTGGTCAGCCATTTTGATTTTTCCCCATTTTTGGAGGGAGAGAAATAGCTGCTATTTTAATTGCTTTAAAGAATTATCTGGTTGTTAAGACTTATGTGTTAGGGTGCATAATTTTATATAGATTACATTGAAATATTTTGTTTTTGATGACAATTTTTGGTTTTGTTGCTTTTGTTGGAAAATGTAATTTATGGGAGGAGTTAGAGTTTAAATGCCAATCATGTGAAAAATTAGATTGGTCTTTTAGCCAATCAGAAGACAGCATTTCTTCTCTATATAAGGCCTGGATCCCTAGGCTTATGAGCTTTTTACTTTTGGACTTTTTGGCACTATGGACTAAAAACTAGTAAATTCTATTCAAAATAATACAGAAATTAATTACATCAGAGTGACAACATTTAGTTAATATTTTTGATGAGTAAACTCTGAGAATAAAAACGATGAAAATTTGGAATTTTATCATGGAACTTTATTGGACATGAAGATTTCTCTGGGAATAATTTTAACTAAATATCTTATGTTGTGCTGAATATTCTCAACATCCTAAACAGGCACTTTTGGGATACAGTTTAAGATTGGTGTGTAAACTATGAAAGCAAGACATAACATTTGAAGCACCTGAATAACTCTTAGACTTTTTGTAAATATATGTAGAACTTGTTGCTGAGGTAAAATAAATGTATGAAAACAAATGGTGTTGGCTTTTTCAACTGAATAGTTAAGGAATGAAAGGGAGATAACAAATAAGAAAAACTTGATCCCAGAACTTAAGCCATTTACCCTGGCAACACAGAACAATTTGAACAATGGAACATTTGATGCACTCGGCTCTTGAACCCCGAGTGTAAAAGACTTCTGACCGGTCTTATAAATGGTCAGTGGTGTCGGTCATCCTGATTAATAAATTGAAAGCCCACAAACTAAGTCTATTCCGAGGATCATTTGAAACCGAGCTTGCCCCCGAAGGGCAGGTTTACCACACCTATTTTTAATTATAGTTGAAATAACTTTACTTCTAATGATGTGTGACGTATATCTCTGTTTTTAACATGCAATAAAGCAAAAATAGGACAAATAGACCACCCAGGTGAATCTAAGGAAATACAAAAACATTTACTCGTTTTTCTGCAGCTGTATTTCAAAGAGAAATACTTTACGGCTATTGTAAAGTTTTAGAAGCCAGTTTCAAACTGCATTTCCCTGTTACAATTCCAGATTTAAAAGAAAATTCAATTTGGTCTTACTAATGGACTTTAAATCAGCTGTTCAACAGTTTGGAAACATAACAATCAATTTATCACCCAGAATACTTATCCTTTTTTAGGTTTCTATTATATTTTTTAAAGTGACATTATGCGCATC